>JARHVA010002235.1:1590000-1592500 GCA_037957365.1 Torreya grandis
GAATGAATCATGTTATGGTTGATCATGTTATGATTTGGCATAATATGCATGGGATAGGATCTTAAATAACTCTTTAACTTATATTATTGAAATAAATAATAGGTTTGACTATAGATCTTCCTAGAAGAAATTTGATATTTGAGTAGAAACTCTTAGGCCTACATGGCTCTTTTATTAGAATGTTAATATACTTACTTGGATTAAAACCTCATAATGATTAGCCTATTGATAATTATTGTATTTCCTCTTGTGATATATTGTGATTTACTTTGATGAACTAATTTTATCCATAAATGATTGGAACTTAAATAAATGACTGAGGATTTATTATTGAGGATAACCATTTAACTTGACTATAAGATATGAATATTGATGTTATCCTATTAGCATTATGTCTTGTGAAAGAGTCCCTTTATTTAAACATTGATTAGGCTTATTTCCTTAGACTTTTCCTATGTCAAGACCAAATTTTATAAATAAGAAACTTCTAACTGAGTTACGCTCCTCTGCTAAGGAAATAATAATGCAAGGTAACTATGTGGGTGTATATATTGATACCCTTGATAGAGGTATTTAGTGATTGAAAAGGGATTTATAAGGCCAATACTAGACTCTGTGCCTTTTTAGTTTAGATAATTCCTTGTTGAACCTCTTGTCTTTGGTTTATCATAATTGGTTTATGCATAATGTTAGAAGATATAACTTTTACTGAATGGACCAAACAAAGCACAAATTGATTAATATCTTAAGGATGTTTTGGATAAATTAAATTGACTATTATATATAATATTAGTTGACTAAATCAATGAGAATATTGGTGTAGTATTGATAGATCAAGTTAAGCCTCGGCACCTTCTTATTTACTTGACCTATATAGAGGTTAGTTCTTTCAAATTATGATTGATTATTGATGTTGTTTAGCTTATTCATATAACTTTGTTCTATATTTGATGTTTTTCCTAAACCAATTATAGTATTGGCGTAGTTTTGATTTATCAATTTAGACTCAACTTATTTTTCAGGTAAATCAGCTTTATTTATTTTTTGTATATGTTTCTACAATTCACTTAATAGTTTGCATTATGGCCTTACTAAATTGATATATGTATATTAATGGATTAATAAAACTTAATTTACTTTGGTAATTTTTTGTAATATTTGTAGACTTTAACTCAGTTGGATATTACTTTTTGCCTTAGTTAATTTGTGAAATTGATTATATCTAGGTTTCCTTCTTATCTTAGATTTATTCATTAGTTTTTATCAAATCATACCTTAATCATTCATTGAGCCTCTTTTATAATTTTATCCTTTTTAAAATTTTGTTTGTCAAATAATCTATCCATGTGGACTTTGCCTTAGATGACTCTGAGTTGGGTCTTTTCATGACCTTTTTCCTTAGTCATTTTTTCAACTTTTTATGACTGGGTTTGAGGTTTCCACTTGTCATCATCCCACTAACTTGACAGTAACATCAACATAGTTGATTTTACAATTGATTCCAAGAAAGTGGATCATTAAGATCCATCCACATGTTACCATCCTGCTAACATGGGGGGTTGTCAGTAGGCTTCATTATACAATTAATATTGGGTAAGCAGATCGTTAAGAGCCATCCATGTGTCTCTAATCCACTAACCTAGGGGTGATATTAGTAGGCTCCATTATATGGTTTATTTTGAGTAAGAAGATCATTATTATCCATCCATGTGTCATCATCCCTCTAACTCATGAATAATTTTAACTTTATCATGTGTACGGTCATCATTAGGCAAGTGGAGCACTAAGAACCATCCATGTGTCATCATCCCACTAACCCTAGAATGAAATAATAAAGGATGATGGTATAATCAATACTAGGAAATAATATCATTGGGGTTGTCCACATATCATAATCTCAATAGCCCAAGAGTAACACCATATCATGTGGGCATAAGACCTTGCCAAGTGAGTAGACTGATGGCCTAAGATGTTGATAAAATGACAAATGGTAGGAAGTTTCCCTAAGAGCTTGAAGAGAAGTTAGCATGGCCAAGGAAATTTTTGATGTGGTCATATGAAACTAACTATGTCATTAATGGCTAAGGTTAATCTTGATGACATTCTTGACATAATAGCATTATGACTATGAGTGTGGGCCAACTATGAAATTTTTAGTGTGTGGCTAAAACAATTGAGCTTTTGAATACTTAATCAGTGACCTATACTTGTTATTTGAATAATCATAATAGTTAGGGATTTCATATATGTGTATATATGTTAATATGAATGGATTAGATGTACACAAGATGGTTGTGTCATGTCCATTTTATAAGAAAAATGGGCATAAAATTTTGTTATCAGAGATTAGTTTAAGCTCTAAGATATCTAGGAATGATCTGCATGAGTTCATCACCTTTCTAACTCTAATTAATCATGATTTTTGTAAATTGGATATTTGTGTCTTTCTTTTTGAATTTTTTAAACCCTAAATTATCTAGACAAGATATCATAAAAGGAA
>JARHVA010002235.1:1597500-1747500 GCA_037957365.1 Torreya grandis
TATTTTTTTATGGCTAATCTATATTTTACTAAAACTAAGGCCTACTAGATAGTTATGCCATATCTTGGATAGTATCACCATGTAGTGCTAGTGTCCTAATTTTGGAACTAATGTCTAACTATTATAATTTTTATAAAACTATAACTGATCTCTATGTCACTATTTTCTACTATGTTTATGTGAGTTTGATTTCTATAATATGAGTCTATGTGCTAAAAAATGTATTATGGGTAAATTATAAGATCTTGATCTCTACGACAAACCCTTATGAATGTCCCTATTTTGAGGGAAGTTGTTATACCTATAAAAGAACTATCCTCAAAATAAAAATCTATATAAAATGTGTGTTAGCTATAGAATATATGATATATACATAATAATCCCATATAATGTGCATACATAACATCATAATGTAAGATAATATGAGCATAAGTTTGTAATTTGTGATGTAAATTATGCATAGCATTCACAAGGATGTCAAGATAGATATAACAATGTATATAACAATAAATATGAGTAATAACTAAGTAACTACTTAGGAGGATGGGGCATGATGTCAATCATGACACCCAAGTAGGAAAGGGAAATGCATGCGGTCCTTCATGGCATCCAAAACTAGATTGTGTAATAAAAAAATATAAGTGTTATAGCCATGATGCCTATAATAAAGCATGCATAAAACACACATGAGGCACACAAAGTAGGCCAAGGATCCACAATATAAGGGACATGGTCACATGTCACTAAATCTAAGAAAATAAGACATACAAGGACATAGTTAAATGTCCACATATACAAGTAACAAGCAAGTTATCTTATAGCCACATAGAAGGAAATGTTTAAATGTATGAATAAACAATCAATAAGGCACACATAAGGATATGGTGAAATTTCCAAAGCATACATATAATGAAATAAGTGGTGCAGAGCTAAAGAACAATGACATATTTAAATTCCCTCGAATAGAAGAAGCATAGAGACACAATTAAATCTCAACTAGGAAAGCTAGAAATGAAATTATGATTAACATGTAATACAAATATGTGTAAGAGATAAGATTCATGTATACTAAGTCTAAATTATTAATATCCAACTAAAAATCTAAGTAATTGTAGCATGATCAATATCAGGGTATAACTATGTTAAAGATGTGATCTAGAGTTTAAAAATATGTAACTTAGGGATTGAAACTATGTATAGGGTGCCCCAAATGGGTGAATGTCTCAAAGTAAGAACCTATGTAATAGTGTATATGTCCCCAATGGGTAGTTAATAGTACATCTAGATTGATGTAGTGGACCTAAGTCCTATAGCAATCTACAAGCACTCGACAAGAACAAGTGAAGTATATATGTATGATAAAATTGACTATACTAAGATAGATAACATATGTAGTGTCTATAAAATATAATAAGTGTAGACATGGAAATTCATACAATCTATAGTTTTATTTTTTATGAGTAAAGATTTAAATTTTTTTGTGTTTTTGAAATATTGTATTATTTTTGTATTTTTTAGATATAAGTTATGTATAAAAACATGAAAATGAAATTATATAAGGAGTAGGAAATAACGAAAGTATGTCTACATAAATTTTGTCACTTGGATTTTCACCCTTTGAGGATATGAATCAACTTTATTCATCCAAGTGGCATAATGGAAACATCTCACTTGTTGTGGGTAGTCAATTTGCTGAGATGAATCTCTAGAATGAAGGGCTAGCTCCCTAGATGTGTCTTGAAATGCTTTCACCTATACTAACTAGTTTCGTATGGAGAAAAGGAATAGATTTTTCGTGAAATGAAACCTATTATAGTATTTTATGCACCAAGATGTTTAACATAAGACTATTATACTCCATCACTTTAAGACAAGGCATACAGTACTAATTTAAGAGTTGTAGAGTGCACTAACATCAATATTTCAATATGAAGACTATACAAGGTAAGTGGAAACATAGATCATTTTTCATTTACTAATAATTACTTATACACTTAATAACATGTCCATACACTTCAAAACACATCATATGACCTGATAGGCATGGAATCACTTGCATCAAACATGGAATGATTGAGAAAAGGCAAGGACAAATAAATATCTCTCAACCATTATTATACATCTATTTACACACTTTTACAAGTTGATATATGAACTCAAAATTTAATTCAATTTATTTTCTAAGGTAAATTCAATGTCAAAACTAGAATGGCTTTGCCATACCTGGTGTGGTATTAGATTACAAAGGCCAAAATGGCAGCTCTTATAGAGCTTGAGAGAGAGAAGAAGAATATAGAAGTCTAAGGGTAAAAAATACACTTTTAAAGCTAATAAAATAAGTTAATTTTACATTATAAGAGTCTTTTGGATGAACCATGCAAGTTTATGAATCCCAAGTGTCAATTTAAGGCATAAACTTCATGAAAACTAACATAAATCTCCTTGTTTTGGGTTAGAAAAACTCCCTTCATTATTGGCCCTATTTTAATGCCTTAAAACTAATTAGGACTAGACATGATGATTGGGTTGAAGTTTAAAGACATAATAAATGCCTCTCAATGCATTGGTTGTAGGCCTAGTCCTCTAGAATCACTTGAAAAGGAGCTATCATCATTTATAGTCCAAAAAACTCCTCTTTCATGCTCCCTGCACACTTGTCCTAAAAATTGGCATCAATTTTTCATGAAAATACATGGGAGGTAGTATATGATAAGTTTAAACACCTTTTATGTCCTTATAAGGATCAGACACACCGTAAAATCACCCCACTTGAAGTTTTCACACCTTTTACTAGCTTGTCCAATAGGCTAGTTTTGATTAGATGATATAAACCACCTAATTTGGAAACTTAAGAGTTTTTACATGGAATAAAATGTCCATAATGAGTTATACAATTTTTAAATATTCCCCCCAAACTTTATTTCACCTTCAAACTCCTCTTGTAGCCTACACAACACAAAAAATGGTCAAAAATACTCTATTTATACCATGTTCATATAGATTTTATATAGATAAAAATCATATGATGGATATTTAGTAATTCATCTAATATTTCACATAGGTTTCATGGTCAAACAATTCCATTATAATGCATCTCTAGCTTCATTTATCCAGACTGATCTTTACATGAGTTTTGGAGGGTTTTTGAGTAGTTTGACCTCTTAAGGTTGTTTCATAAAAACATGACATTGGATTTGTATAAAAAATTCAAAATTTAATTTTTAAATACCTATTATAACTTCCCTTAACTCCTTTGTCATCCATGCAATTCTTCATGAAAGATATGCAGAATTAAAACTTGACCAATCAAGCTCCTTCTTCACTTTCCTGTAGGTCTGATTGGGTTTTGAGATAAAAATGGTATTTTTGTACTTTATATACCCTTAAAAATCTTTTTAAATTTTTTATTAACCCCAAAAATAGTCTCAAATGATTTAGAAGGCTCACTAAGAGCTATAAGTAGAAGTGGCTTTTCATTTGGACACTAGGTCTAGCCATGTCTAATAGGCTTGAATATACCTTAGATCTCAAACTAAATTTTCTATTTTCCTTACCTAAAAAATCCTAAAACACATCTATAGTGACCCCATAAACATTAATACATAGGATATAAAGATCACTTCACCCTATAAATGAAGATGGTTCTCTATTTGGCTTCTAGGCCTTAATGTGTCGCACATGCATGTTTGCAACTCCAAGGGTTTAGACCATTCTGATAAAATTTCTCCCTTTGTGCCTAGTTTTATATAATTTATTATGTGTCATCAAATTTTATACACATTATTTACAATTTTATACAACAAATGATCCCCCTTTCATTGCTTTCTCCCCAAATCTGCCAGTTTCACTTAAGGGGAGTGCCCTATATCTGAGACAAAATAGAGGGAACTTACCCTATTTGCTCAAAATAATTTAATGGTGGAGAATATTAATCAATTAAATAATACATATTAAAAAAAAATTGGCTCTTGAATATGTTAATATACCCCTTAAATTCCTCAAATTCCAAGGTAGACTTGTGGAGGGTAGACTGTGTATGCAGAGGTTTCCTTAAGTAGACTATAGGTACTTGCTCAAGGTATTTTTTTTTAATTTATATTAGTTATGGAAGTGTAATAAGGTGATTTCAACCTTATTAATAACATTAATAATAATATCTAACCATCATAACTATGATTTCACCCTGAAACCCTTCCTTTCATTGAACTTCTCAAGACTAAGGTTCTAACATGATTGAGTTTTTCTCTAATATGTTACACCTGTAGGTGTATATGTGTGTTTATGTCCTTAATATAGTGATTATATAACTATTTTAGTACCCTAATTCCACTTTATATTTATTTGAGCTTCCTAACCTACCTTTATGCATTTTCATACTCCAAACCACCAAATTTGCTTGCTATCTGACTCAGTCAGCAATAGAGTGTATTTTTACCCTTAATGTATTATACTTGTAGGTGCATTGAGGATAGTTTGAATTTATAATATTTATTAAAAATATCTTGAATCTCTTCGTGGTTATTATTATCCATCTAGACCTATATGTTTCACTTTTATTCTTTCTATACACTCAAAAATCTCCAAGCATGTTTATTGTCTATCGTAGTCAATAGTGGTTGACTCTATTAAAGGAAAAATTACTTATGGACCACCATTATCTTTGAAAATATTTTAAAGTGTTCTTTGAAAATCCCTAAGGCCTTTATCAATAATTTTTCATCAACCTAACATTGGTGACTTCATGTTCAAACTCCTTTTATGGACTCTGTGTTCCTACAATTGGTTGTAGGTGCTTATTTATGATGATAAGGAGGCATGTAGGTGATGTAGACCTTGAACATCTTTGATAAAATTCCATTTTTGGCCTTCACTCCCCTATATAAATATTTCAAAATTAGATTTCATTTAATTATGAAGATTATGCTCTAATTAATCTTTAGAATGACAAGGCCACCTGAATATTTCAAACCCCTGTAGATACTGTTACTTGGCTTTAGTACATAAAATCATAACTTTGGGTTTAAAAAACACTATCCTCCATTTACCATCTACCTCTCAAAAAATTTATAAGTCTATGTCCTTGATATAGGCTTCAAGGTGAATACACTAGGGGTGAACAAAACTCAAAGTATCAATTTTGTGAGACCTCTTCAAAAGATCTAGGTGCTATATTTTCTTAGTTTGGAGACAAAAGACCTGAACACAATCACTATTAATTTGAGCATGGTTCCCAATTTATATTTTATAATCCATCCTATTTATGAGTCTACCATGATCTCTATATCATATCAAGACTTAAAATAAATTTTTCTCCACATGCTTCAACTTCTTCTCTTATGGATCTTACTCTTTGTTAAGGCCACTTGAAGGTGAGTATCTTCATACATAGGCAACAAACTAGGAAAATTGGTAGTGAGCATGATATTTGATCTTACTAGATACTAGGTCTATCTCAAATCCTTTAAATGGACTCATCACATTTCCAAAGTGTTGAAAATAGCATTGAGGATCTTATTTGATCATGACACCATTCTGAAAGGTTATAGATGCACATTTTCTAGTATACAGGCAATAAAAGAGGATAATTGGTAGTGAACATGAAACAATCCATGTATTAAATAAACAAACTTTTCATGGTGTTCCAATGTAACATCAATATGTTTAAAAGTCTAAACAATATCTCACACTCCCTTTTAATGTTGGACTCTTTTGTAGATGTTGACATAGAAGTATGTTCATTGTTACCTAACTACATATATTGCTTATGATTGAAACTATCTCCTTTTCTTGCACAATATTAATTCTAGTCACTTGTACATGTTTTAAAGATATATATCATAGTTTTCAAAGCCCCTATGGATCCATGGACATGATTTATAATTGTGCATATCTCCAAACTAACTATGTATGGTAGTTCTATGGTAATTGACTGTATAGATCTCAAAGACTATACTTCATGGAGAACATTGCTTTGGAGGATAAAATTAAAGGTAAGGGGTTGAGAATACATGAAAAAAATGATAATGAAACTATCAAAACCTTTTGGAACCATGATCAAAACTTGAAGATCTTTAAAATGGTACAAGATTGTTTATAACATAGGATGAGACCAGTCTACAAACTTGAGGTGATTTTCCCATGACAATACCTTGAAACATGAAAAAAAGTATGAAGAGAATTAGATAATGGGTTTAACATCATTAGGAATCAATAACAACATATATATTGTATGTAATTTCTCAAACCAAGGCAAAACCTATAGGGTACACATATTAGTAGGTAGATTTGAAAGGTCAACTTCTTAGGAATGATTCATAAAGCTCAAACCACCATTCCTCTACAGATAAAAATCAAATGGAATCTAATTGAGTTTATAATACACCTCCAAGATAATTTTTCTTGAGACCTCTTGTGTTGACTGTACCAAGTAAAAACCTCTAGGTTAATTTTACTTGCCAAGCCTAGTGAAAGGAGAGATAAGCGGTTTTCTTCATTTATTGGAGTTTTTTAAATCAAAATGATCACGAAATTGAGTGTATGGAAGATAAAGGGACATTCCTAAAATGTCTTAAACTATAGAAGGTTATACAATTCTATACACCTCATTAAATGCTCAAGTTTTATAAGAAAACTACCCTTTTTCTAAGGATCTTTCCAATTATCAATTATTAATACTTTAAAAAAACTTTTTAGGACAATGGTACATTATATAGCCTATTATAACCTTCACATTCCCATAGAAACCTTTACAATTCATTAAATGCTCAATTTTGACCCCTAAAATGACTCAAAAGGACATGTTGGCTAATAAAATTTATGACCAAGGTCATTATAACATTAAATAACTTATTATATACCTTATGACCAAAAATTAAACCCCCTAAAACCCTTAAAAATCAATTTTTTACCTAGGCGTGCCCTAATTTGACCTAAAATTCAAATTTGGTTGACAAATTAGTGACTCATAGGGGTAGTATGTTTGATATACTAACTATACCAATATCATTATTAGTCCATTGGGATATGGAGTCACATGTACACCAATTTTGACACACACTTTGACTTTTAAAACCCACAAAACACAAGGAAAAATAACAAGAAGCAACACACAAGACAAGAAACTAAATAAACATAATTGTGCTTCATGAGCACTTATGGAACTCACACACACCAAACTAAACAACCAACTAACCTAAGATAAAAAAATACCTCATAGATCAAAATGGAAGTTATAAACATTCCTTGATTCATGTCATGAGATATTTAGTGAGACATGTATCCTTTTGTCCTTTAGAATTGATGTCTCCCTCGTCATGGTGTTTTCCAACTTCATTGGCATGGGGTTTAAAGAAAACCAAGCAACTCCAAATAAGTTGACAAAAGAAATGAACTCCTTTTGTATCCAAACAATCTCATCCTTCTCATGAACTTGGTCCTTCATGTGAAAATTTGACAACATGTCATTCATCTCAGCTTTGCTATCATTATCCATGTCTACAACTTCTTGTACACTAATATCCTCAAATGGTTTCATGGTAGCAGGATCTTGACCAACAAAAATAACTTCATCTTCATGTTTTATTGAACAATCAATATCATGATTATATTCATAAAAAAACTTGTCATTAGCTATACAATTTTTTAGAGAGGAAAAAACTTCACCCAAACTATTAAATTCCTTCCATATGGCATTGAACTTGTACCATAAATCTTCTTCACCATGAATACCATCTTCAAGGTTCCTCTTCCTTTGTATCATGAGACTCTCTTAGGAATTCCACTTCTTGAGGAGTGATTTGACCTTGTTATTCATCCTTAATGACACAATAATTTTCATGTTTCAGATGGTTATCCATAACCTCATGATTAGACATGGAGTTTTATTCAAACACCTCCTTTTTTAAGTCCTGGCCACATTTCTCATGGATACACATACATTCAAACAAGGAGGAAAAATATTGTGTGTTGTCATTTTTTTCACCAAGTGGAGTCCCTATGATGATCTCTTCCTCATAGTCACTTATGAGATGATCTTAATCAACCATGAATTGAATTTGTTCTTCTTCACTAGCTTCTCTCAAGATAGGCTCTTCCTCAAGAAGCGGTGACATAAAACATTCATAGATATTCTCATGGATTTGAGGTGAAGGAGATGGAATATGAGGTGTAGTGGGATATGAAGGATATATATATGGAGTGTGGGAAGAAGGACAAGGCTTATGAGTGGATTTGTAAAAGAGAAAAGCATTAGTAAGCTCATATAGAAGTGAATTCTTGGGCTGATTAGAAGGAGAAACACTGACATGAGTAGGAGTTGCACTTTTCCAATGATATTATTGTGTGTAATCCATATGAACATATGATTTCATATGAAAATATTCATAGGAATAATCTTTGAGGCTGATAGGAATTGTGATATGAAAGATAAGGTTCATATTGGGGTTGATAGAGAGGTGTTTCTTGATAGTTCTCTTGGTAATCATACTCATAGGGTTGTTCAATAACATAGTGTCCATATGGAGAGGGAAATTAAGGGTTATATAACTTCCATAGATATTCTTCTTGAATGGGCTGATACACTTCATGTTGGAGATGATACACTTCATGATGGGGATGATTAAGAACTTTTTTATGTTGATAAGGAATGGCACAAGCTGAAAATGTCTCACCAACTTGTGTAAAACAAAACTCAACACCAAAGTTATCCATGAAACTTCATTAGGGAGAAAAAACACAAGGATTTATCACCAAAAAACTTCAAAAGGGATACCTAGGCTACTTAAATAGTTGATGTAAATTTAGATTCACCATTGATGCTTAGATAGATGCTTCCAAAGGTTGATTGTTGAAAGACAACACCAAAAATCCTTCAACTTTTTAGAGTAAGAGTCCTAAAGGACATGCAAAAAAAAATTGTCACTTCGATTTTCACCCTTTTATGAGATGACTCATCTCTCCTCATCCAATTTTTAGAATGGAAACATATCACTTGCTGTGTGTGGTTAATTTGGTGAGATGAATCTCTAGAATGTAGGGCTAGCTTCTTAGATGTGTCTTGAAATGCTTTCACCTATACTAACTAGTTACTTGTGGAGAAAAGGAATAGAGTTGGCATGAAATGAAACATATTATAGGATGTGATTCGATAATATTTTTACCATAATACTATTGTACTCCATCACTTTGAGACAAGGTATACGACACTAATTTAAGAGTCCTAGAGTACACTAACATCAATATTTCAATATGAAGGTGCCATATATGAAGACTATCTAAGGTAAGTGGAAACATAAATAATTATATAGATGATAATACTTCCTTGTACACTTAGGAACATGTCCATACACTTCATAACACATCATATGAACTTCTAGGCATGGAATCACTTGCATCAAACATGGAAGGATTGAGAAAAGGCAAGGATATATGAATATCTCTTAATCATTCCTATACATCTCTTCACACATTTTGACAAGACAATATATGAACTCAAAAATAAATTTAATTTATTTTATAAGGTAAGTACAATGCCAAAAATATTAGTTCTTCACTATACCTGGTGTGGTATTAGATTACAAAGGCTAAAATGGCAGCTCTTATAGAGCTTGAGAGAGAGAAGAAGAAGAAAAAAGTCCAAGGGTCACAAAGACACTCTTATAGATAATAAAATAGGTTAATTTTTAATTATAAGAGGATTTTTTATTAATCATGAAAGTTTAGGAATCCCAAGTGTCAATTCAAGACATAAACTTCATGAAAACTGGCATAAAACTCTTTGTTTTGGCTAAAAAAGATTGCCTTCATGATTGGCCCTATTTGAACACCTTAAAACTTATTAGGACCATGTATGATGATTTTTATTAATTTTAATGAAATAATACATGATTTTCCATGTATTAGTTGTAGGCTTGGTCCTCTAGAATCACTTGGAAAGGAGCTATCATCATCTACAGTCCAAAAAAATCCTCTTTCATGCACCCTGCACACTTGTCCTCAAAATTAAAATAAATTGCTCATGAAAATATATGGAATGGAGTGGATGAAAAATTTAAATACCCTCCATTTTCTTATAATAATCAATCACACCTCAAAATCACCCCACTTTAAGTTTTCACACCTTTCACTAGCTTGTCCAATAGGCCAATTTTGATTGGCTAAGATAAAGCACCTAGTTTGGATAATTAGGAGTTTTTCCTTGGATTAAAATAGCCATTGGGAGTTATAAAAAGTCTAAATATTCCCCCCAAACGTTATTTCAACTTCAAACTCATCTTGTATCCTACATAACATAAAAAAATGGTCAAAAATACCTTGTTTCAACCATGTTTGTACATATTTTATATAGATAAAAAGCATGGGAGAAGATTTAGTGAGTATTATATAATTTATAATGGGTTTCATGGTCAAAATATGCCATTATAATGCATCTCCAACTTCATTTCTCTAGATTAATATTTACAAGGGTTTTGGAGGGTTTCTGAGTAGTTTGACCTCTTAAGGTTGTTTCAAAAAAATTAACATTAGAGTTTCATAAAAGTTAAAAAAATTTATTTTTCAAGACCTATTATAACTTTCCCTGACTCCTTTTTCATACATGTAATTCTTCATGAAAGATATGAGCATTAAAACTTGACCAATTGAGCTCTTTCTTCACATTCATGCAAGTCTGAGTGGGTTTTGAGCTAAAAAATGGCTTTTTGTACTTTATTTTCCGCCCAAAATCTTGGTCACATCTTTATTAACCCAAAAAACATGACAAAATTATTTTTAAGTCTTACTACGATCTATAAGTATAAGTGGCTTTTCATTTAGACACTAGGTCTAGCCATGTCTAATAGGCTTGATTGTACCTTAGATCTCAAACTAAATTTTGATGATTTTAAATACATATAAAAGGAAAAAAAACCTCAAAAGAGACAAGATAAACATGAATCCACATGCTATAAATATCACTTCACACTAGAAATGAAGATGGTTCTCTCTTTAGCTTCTAGGCCTTAATGTGTCTAACAAGCCTGATTACAACTTCAAGGGTTTAGACCATTTTGATAAAATTTATCCCTTTATGCCTAGTTTTATATAATTTAATAGGTGTCATATAAATATATAAACCTTATTTCCAAGTTTCCACAACTCTTGATCCCACTTTCATTACTTTCTCCCCAAATCTACCAGTTTATCTTAAGGGGAGTGCCCTCTGTTTGAGATAATATAGAGGGTAATTCCCTTGTTTTATAAAACAAATTGAATGTTGGAGCATATAAATAAATTAAATAAGACACCATAAAAAAAATTATCTCTTTAATAGGTCAATAGATCCCTTGAATTCCTCAAATTCCAAGGTAGACTTGTGGAGGGCAAACTTTGTATGTAGAGGTTTCCTTATGTGGACTGTAGGTACTTGATTAGGGTCTCAATTTTGATTTATATTAATTATGGAGGTGTAATAAGGTTATTAAAACCATATTAATAACATTAATAATTTTATCTAACCTTCATAACTATTCTTGTACCCTAAAACCCTTCGTTTCATTGAATTTCTAAATATTGAAGTTCTAACGCGACTGAGTTTTGCTCTAATATGTTATAGATATAGGTGTATATGTGTGTTCAAGTCCTTAATATAGTGGTTATATTAATATTTGAGTCACATAATGACATATTATATTTATATTATTTTATTTACCAACCTTTATGTATTTATCATACTCCAAACCACCAAATTTGCTTACTATTTGACTCAATCAATAGTAGACTATATTTTTACCCTTAGGGTATTATACCTATAGGTATATTGAGGATATTTTGAATTTATAATATTGATTAAAAATATATTGAATCTCTTCATGATTATTATCATCCATCTATACCTATTTGTTTCACTTTTATGCTTTCTCTATACTCAAAAATCTCCAAGCCTTTTTACTATTTTTTGAAGTCAACACTTATATTAAAGTTTTCTCCACATGCTTCAAATTTTTCTCTTATGGCTCTTGCTCTTTATTAAGGTCACCTGAAGGTGAGTATCTTCATACACAAGTAGCAAACTAGGACAATTGGTAGTGAACATGAAATTTGATCCTACTATATACTAGGTCTATCTCAAAACCTTCCAATAGACTCATCAAACTTACAAAGTGTTTAAAATACCACTAAGGCTCTTATTTTATCATGACATCATTCTAAAAGGCTGTAGAAGCACATTTTCCAGTATATAGGTAGTAAAAGAGGATAATTAGTAGTGAACATGAAACAATCCATGTATGAAAGAAAATATCTTTTCATGGTGTTCCAATGTAACATAAATATTTTGACAAGTATTAAACAAGATCTCACACTCCCTTTTAACATTGGACTCTTTTGTAGATGCTACATAAAAGTAAGTTAATGCTTGCCTGACTGTATTTATTGCTTATGACTATAACTATCTCCTTTTCTTACACCATATGAATTCTAGTCACTTTTCCATGTTTTAAAGAGATATATAAAATTTTTAAAACCCCCTATGGCTCCATGTACATGATTTATAAATATGCATAGATCCAAATTGACTGTGTATGATAGTTCTATGGCAATTGATTATATGGCTCTCAAAGAATGCACTTCATGAATAATGTTGATTTGGAGGATAATATGAAAGGTCAGGGGTTTCTAGGATATGTAAAAAATGATAATGAACTATCAAAACATTTTAGAACCATGATCAAAACCTAAAGATCTTGAAAATGGTGCAAGACTACCTATAACATAGAATGCGACTAGTCTACAAACTTGAGATGATTTTCCCATGAAAACATCTTGAAACATGAAACAAAGTATGAAGAGAATTAGATAATGGGATGAAAATCATTTTGAATCAATATCATCAGCTATATTGTATGTAATTTCTCAAACCAAATGAAATTTTGTAGGGTACACAAATTAGCAGGCAAATTTGAAAGGTCAATTTCTTGGGAATGGTTTATAAATATCAAACTACCATTCCTCAAAATAAAAATTTAAAATTATATTTGACTTAGTTTAGAATACACCTCCAAGATCATTTTGACTGAAACCTCTTTTGTTGATCGTACCAAGTACAATCTTGTAGGTCACTTTTGCTTGCCAAGCCTAGTAGAAGGAGAGATAATAATTATCTTCATTTTTTGGTGTTTATAATCAAAATAATCACTAAATTAAGTGTATAGAATAAAATTATACATTAATAAAATGTACCAAATTGTAGGAGGCCATATAATTATGTACACCTCATTAAATGCTCAAGTTTTGTAAGAAAATTACCCTTTTTCTAAGGAACCTACAAATTAATAGTTAGTAACATTTAACAAAGACTTATTAGGACACATGTCATGTGATATAGCCTATTATAACCTTAAAATTTCTATATAAACCTATATAAGTCATTAAATGCTCAATTTTGACCCCTAAAATGACTCAAAAGGACATGTTCGTTAATAAAATTAATGGCCAAGGTCAAAATAAAATTTAATACCATAAAATGACCTATGATATACCTTTTCACAAAAAATTAAACCCCTTAAAACACTTAAAACTCAATTTTTTTACCTAGGGGTGCCCTAATTTGACCTAAAAGTCAAATTAAGTCAACAATAAATACTAGAAATAAATGAGATAGTGTAAAACCAAAGTTTAATTTATCTATAGACCCATAAATACTTCCATATATGTGGATAACCAAATGGAGAATTAGGTGGGAGATCATCCAATGTTAGATAATAGATCTATCTAACTTCAAATAAGTCCTAATCATTATGATCATCATACTATTTGTTATGTATCAATGGATCCTTATCCTTGGTGTTGGTATGGATTTTGTGCATTCGAATATCATGATACTATACTATATAATATGCCTCTCATGTGGTCCTTGGGTAAACCACATTGGACCATGGAGTATCTATATGAAACCTATAGTTCTCATCTATGCCATGATGTAAAATGCAAACCATATGTCACTCATGACTAAATACCAAACATATGTCTAATCAATCAACTATGACATCCATTGCCTATAACCATGTACTACCATGTGTAACCCATAGATGAGTTCCCCTATTTATGATAAATAAATAATATGTTTTCCAGCTTAGGGCCACATGAAACTAGTAGTGTGATATGTCTAATAGAACCCTAACATGTATGTCATGTTTTAGATCATTTTATTGATAGCCTATATGCTATAAAAATGCCAAAGTTTAAGTATTAAGATCAAAATCCTCATCTATATCCACATGGGGAATGCATCAGTCTACAACAAAAATTTGGATAGTTAATGGATCATTCCATGAGTATATATGTGGATGATGATTCTATCATGGTGCTTGTATCTATGGAGGTGGATTTTGTATAATATAATAGCACCCTAAGCCTTGAACTTATTCAACTTATGATATAATGTTAATCATGTATCGGTATCATGTTATGTAAGTATATGAAAAGTAAAAAATGGTTGACCTTCCTACTATGACAATCTACTGACAAATTTGTGATGAACTATGCATAATACCATCAATCCTATGTCAAGTAATATTTGTAGAATTTTGTGTGGTATATCATGTGAAATTCCTACCTGAATCTATATAATTAGGTCCATATCCATAAATGTAACCATATGTACAAAATAAATGGATGGATCTTCTACTAACTGAACTAAGTAGGGGAGCTTGTAGTTATAAGATTATGAACTAGTGGTGCTACCAGTGTAGAAAAAGGTATGAGTGCCTTAGAATCATCTCTGTACTCTTCTAGGCCCATTGGTGTGAAACTTAATTAACATAAATAGTCATAAATGTTAATAGGTGTTGGATTATCATATATGGTGGCATGAGAATCTATATCAAAGTTATAGATGTATAATTATTTTGAGTTAACAAGTAATGGTAATTATGTTATGAGAATCTCATCATCCACCCTGGATGGGGATAAATATACTATGGGAGGGTACTCCTCTATCATGGGTAAAGGTAATTGTGTTGTAAGAAGATCTAGAAGAGGTTTAAGAATAGTTTTTTTATATTCCCCAACATCATATGTATGCATATGCTCAACTGGAATCTTTTGAGTTGGGGACTCTATAATAAAATGAGGTGCCCCATCTAAAGATGTACTCAGGGTAGTTGCTTGGTGACTCTACAATATTTGAATGGTTTATTATCTACTAGGAAGGTGTACAAGTATCCATCATGTAAAAATTCAATGCATACATGCAAGGTATAGGGTATATAATTCATATCATGTATCCAAGACCTCACAGGTAAAGAGTTTTAGTGAAAATTTTTAGGCATCACTTGAAACTATGTAGGTAGAGTTTTTGGCCCAACCATAATATCTAATGTAATAGAGTCCAATATTTGTCTAGTAATTTCATCAAAACCTCTGATATTCTTATATGTCTTTTTAATGGATTCTATATCAACCTCTATAGTCTATAGAAATGTGAGCTTGCATATGTTAAGTCATGAACCACTATCAATTAGAATTTATTTAATAGTGGAGGTATTTATTTTTGATTGAATAAAAAGTGGTAAATTTTGATAAATAATTGATTGTGATGATAAAAACTCATTGGAAAAAGATATATCATCCTCAATGTCTTTGATTTTGTTCATAATAGATGCAAAGTAAGTTGGTTCTATGTCATGAGATAAAGATGTATGATTGAGTGTTTAAAAAATAATATCATTGAAAATAGTTTCTATTGATGTAATTCCAATATGGATATCTTAGCTAGTGTGTTTCTCATTTGATCCACAATATCAAATTATTTTTGTTGATCTCTAAGTCCCATTGTAGTGTGTTGGGGACAAGGAGGGATGGTGTTATTACGTTGTTCTTATATAAGGTGAGGAGGCACCATGTTCCATCTAGTAATAACTCAAACTATGGGATCTACTATTTTCCAAGGGCAAGTAGTAGAGTCAAGATGGGAACAAAGATAATCAACTAGTTTAAGTTTATGTGGAACAAAAGGAGACCTCTAATCCCTCTATAATTGAGTAGTAACCAGGGCTAACTCAAAGTGATCCATGTATAAATGATCCTCATAAGAATAAGACTCACAAGATGGAGGACCAATGTGTATAATAAGTTAAGCTATGACATGATCCGTGAGAGGAGTAACATACATGTGTAATTTTATACAAATGTTGGTTAATAAGAATGCTAAACAAACAAAAAGACTTTATACCAAAATATAAACACCTAAAAATGGCCATAACTTGATTTTGATCAGACTTCAGATTGATTCTTACCAACCATTACAAATTAATGCTAAGAATCACTAAACATCCCAAATTTGCTTATGCATCATTCATCAAAGCTTAGAATCACATTGAGACATCCCTAATTAGGGTATCATATTATATGCAATAATAACCTCTCATAGATTCATCCCTAATAACCTTGTAACATCATAATAGTCAATCTAGCCTATAGACCTATTAAATGAGGAACTTGCAAACTTAAATAAAATATTTAAAATGTTAAATGGATAATTAGAATTAATTAACAAGCTAAACCAAATTAAATTCCTAGTTTAATTATCCATATGCAATTAATGAATAACTAGAAAATTAAATAAAAAAATACAAATTTCATAGCCTTTCATCCTGACCTTTGTGAGTTGTCAAGCTCTTTGAAAATATCCTAAAATATCTCATTTTGGAGACACATGCCTATTATATTGAAAATCATGATTAATTGATAACTATTAACTCTACTAGGGTTAGTCTGGACTCATTTAGGTTAGGTTTGAACTCATTTCTATTTAAACTCCACCTTAACTCATCTTGGATTGGGGTTAAATTCATTTTCTATAAATATAATGCCTTGCCTATTGAATTTTAAGCTATTTTGGTGTAAAGTTATCATGCAAAAATGACTTCAAAGCTTTGAGAAGAGTAGTGTTATAATGAAAAATTCCTAGCAAGTAATGTTATAATGCCAAAATATTAAACCAAGACACAATATAGGCCATGGTGCCAAGGAGAGAAGGAGCTACACACCTCCATTTACCAAAGACTCTTTGATGCAAAAACTAAGCAATACACTCAATAATTCATTTGGAGCTCCCAAGGAAGGTAAAGGATTTGTTTTATTTTTTATTTTAGTTGTGTTTTAATTTGTATATTGTTAACTAAGCTCACCCCTAAGATCTAGGCTTGATTGCAAGTGTTAGTGGTTTTTTTGAGTTTTCTTACTTTAACTAATGTATTACTAACCTCCCTTATTATATTTATATGATCATAAATGGTACACTTGATGGGACCTAAAACATTCCATATAGAAATAAGACCAAAGTGTAGCTCTTAGTTTTTCTGATGAATGTTTGACCATCTTAAAATTTTGAGTTTTTAATTTATTTTTCCATATTCTATTTTTATTTATACATAGTCTTACACAAAGATCAACATCATTTTTAATAGGATCAATGTCAATCTTTCCAAAATTAATGTTGTTCCACTCAGGACCGACATCAACCTCTATGTGCACAAATAGAGCATGTTAGAAACATGATTTTATGACATTTCTTGAGTTTTTCTATTTTATTGGTTTCTAAAGGCCTGAATATCATCTTATCTGATCATTTTCCTATAGGATCTTGTGATAAATTTTGATTTTAAGCTTGTTTCACTAGCAAGTATTTTGTGAAGAACAACCCATGTTAGTTTTCTATGTTTTTGTAGGATTGACATCAGTTACCACTATACTGACAAACCTTAGTTTCTATAAAATTGGCATCAATCCTTTCTGGATCGATGTCAATCTTTGTGGCAAGAAAATAAAGATAAATTGAGAGATAAAATTGACAATTTTTTTGATCATTCATGAAAGTTATTCAAGGTAGGAAAAAACCCTCTAAAAATTGTAGGACCTTAATTGGAAAAGGTCACAAATTTTGAAGTGTTTAAGTCTTAAACATTTTGTTTTATTTCCTAAAAGGAATCTAGTTGTTTTATATGCTTAGTTTTTTTGTACACTTTTTTCAAGTTTTCAACTAATGCTAAGGGGCCAAAACAAGTTCACTACACATTTCAATTTTGGTGCATTAAAATGAACTTTAATCACTTAGTTACATGATTTTGATAATGATTATTTTATGCTTTGTTTGTTTCAAGTTATTTATTTTTACAAACCAATTGATGCATGCATTCTCTCCCCCATTTCACTTTAGGGAACTCAGGTGACCAAAAGCACTCTTTATTTTCATTTTTTTCTTAATCAAAGTCATGAAAAGAATGCCATTAAGGATCTCCTAAAATCCATATGGTTTTGGTGATCTAAACATGACCTTAAAGTCTTTTCACTAGTCATTTTTGGTGAAATTTGGCTTGTGAGAGGGAGTTCATAGCCTCCTCACGAGTTCTTTACGGGTGTGTTGACCTGGTATTTCATCTCCTATCATCATACCAACCCCTCTCCATGGTAGGGTATATAAATTAGGGAAAGGATACTCTGATTTCTAGGGGGATGAATAACTAGCCTCTCCAATCGTAATGAAAATTTGAGTTAGTTCTGGCTAACCAAGGGATTTCACTAAGAAGTACATGGATGGAATCAATTTGTAAATAAATAGACCATTTCATAGTAAGTTAGTTGCTATGAAATCTATTGATGTGATTGCATCTCTAATGTTAACCACATTTGAGACCATCCAGGTACATGAAAACAATATTTTTTAGACAACCTCACTTTGCCACAAAAATATATTTGATGTAGGGCGAGTAGCTTGAAGTTATATGTTATTGTACAATATATTGATAAAGTGGGGGTGGAAAACCCCTACTTACTCATGTTCTTTTATTTTTGGATTAACAATTAAAATCCTCTCAAGAGAATTTATCTAGATAGAATTGATATTACTATGCAACCTTATCATGTTTAGGATTTAAGACGTTACACTTAGGTGTTTTATGTCATTTTATCCTTTATTGGATGGTTTTTGAGTCTAAAAGTATTTCTGTTTATTCTTTTATGCCACGTCAAGACGAGTCTTATGTTCATATCACTCTATTATTTGAGGAGGCATTATGTCATCCATTTGATACCATATGTTTGCCTTAGTATTTTAACAAATCTTTATGTGTGTGTGTGTGTCACTTGATTGGAAAGGTTAACGTTCATCTACCTAATCCAATTCAAGTTTCATTCCTTAGAGTATTTAAATAAACCATTGATCACATATTTAGAGTGTGATAACATCATTATGCTTCTTAAATTATTTCATAGACCTATTTCCCTTTTTCCAAATTATGATTTTGAAATCAAGCCACGTGTGCCTTTGAGATCTTTTACCTAGTGTCATTATGTTGTTCACCTTTGTCTAGCTTGTTGTTTGATCAAAGAAGCCTAGTTTTCTAAACTAAGTTTCTAATTAACCTTGACAAGTTCAAATCCAAACATTGATTGATTTATATTTATGCCTTATGTAATTTAGACCTATACATTGATTTTCCTCTTTTTGGGTTGTGTAACTTAGGTTAAATTTTTATCCAAATTGAAAACTATTGTTTGTGCCTAGATTTGGGAGAAAAAACCTATCTCCACATATGATTTTTGTTTATGCCTTATACGACTTGACCAAGTTTATGTCTAAATTCAAATGCCTAGTCTATGCCAAAGTTTTTTAGATTTGTTAGATTAAATCTCACCTTGTTTTTGAGTCTAGATTTTGTGTTTGTTTTTCCAAAAGTCCTAACACATGCCTATTTTGAGTCTAGATTTTGATGCTGCATTTGACCAAAAGACTTAGCAAATTTTGTTTTCTTAGATTAGACTTGTTTAGAAAAAATTAGACCTAGAGTCTAGCATTCTAGTTTGTATTTAGTTATTTGAACTTTAATGTGAGACAGTTGATGTTAGACATTTTATGTTAGACTATTTTGTACCAAGTTTTAGCACAGACCATTTTGGAGATACATCTCCACTCCTAAACCAAGTTATACCAATTTTGAATGTTTTGTCCTTTGGATAATGTTTCAAAGACTTTGTATAACTCTAAGTCTTTTTATGGAATGTTCATCATTGATGTAAATACATCTCAATAAAATTATGGTTATGTCATGTGCAATCAAAGTTATGATATAATGGATTCATAAATTGACTTTTTTCAAGACCCTTATGGTGAAGAAGTGGGATTTTAGATGGATCCTTATCCTCATTAAAATACTCAATCTAGGAAATAAAGCCAAGATCCTCAAGTACAATGTTTGGTCATAAATTTTTTTGGTCAGTTAATGTATGATCTTGATCGTGGCATCTAATCCTATAATTGTAACATTAACCATGCTTTAGCTTACATGAGAAATCAAGATCCACAATTCTCTACCATTTCTATACCAGGTGCTCATCCTTTGGCTTGTGTGAGAAATGAAGCTTTATAATGCCCTGCCATTTCTATTCTAGGACCTCATCCTTTAGCTTCTATGAGAAATCAAGATATATAATTCCCTACCATTTCTATCCTAGGACCTTATCTTGTATGAGCAACCAAACTCCATAGTGCCCTACCATTACCATACCAGGACCTCATCCTTTAACTTATGAAAGTAACTAAGCTTCATAATGCCCTACCATTTCTATACCAAAAACTCATATTTTGTATTTTACAAACAAAAAAGATTCACAATGCCCTAAAATTACTATTCTAATCCATTCCACATATGATTGCTCATTATCCCAACTAGGTTATGTACCTATAAATTGATAGGTCAAATTTACTATCTTAGGCCATAAACCAACCTTTCCTAAGCCCATCATAACTAATCCTACCATCGTCCAATTAGAGGCCATTCTTCATCCATTTCTAACCATCACCCACTTTATAAAACCCATGATTATCATCTAGCTACAATCGAGCCAATCATTACCTCTCCAACCAAGCCAATCATTTGAAGACCAAGATATGCTCAAAACTGGTATTTTAAAGCTACTAGTAAACCAAGGCCAAGAAAACCAACTAATTTATGATGTTTTTATTTAAATAACCATTTATGATGAGCCAACCTCTAATGAATCACCTTTTAATCCTATACCTATTGTTGAGGAGTCTCACTTTAATAAGCCAATCTTTGTTGAGTCACTTTTTTATGATTATAAATTCCTTTGAGAAAATCATTACCTCAACCATATGACTATTTTTAAAGATCCTCTCTTTACCAAGACAATCTCTAAGGAATTATCTCTTGACATTTTTTCCATTATTTAGGAGTCTCACTTTGACAAACTGGTCTCTATGGAGCCCATTATGCTATCATAGGCCATTATTTATCCAATATCAAACATTCAACAAAACATCATTGTAGCAACATCCACAATAATGAAGAAGAAAAATTATAGTTAGATTTTAATCTTGAATTGACCTTAGATTTAGCATTAAAATTAGAATCAATGTTAGTCTCAACATTGGATTCAGATTCCCTTGAGTCAGACTCAGCTCCAAAATTAGAATATGTTCATGGTTATTAAAACATTGATTATACATGCCTTGTAGATCAATTTGAATAAATTTTTTATCCTTCTATAGCTTTTTAGGATGATTAATTTATCATTGACATAAGTTATCCTAGTATCTTCTATGAAGATTATGTGGTCTCTTTCCATTCCATTACCATTCCACATGCCATTACCACCAACCAACCTATCCATTTAATTAACCTTCCACCTCCCAAAAGTGTTTATTAGGATTGATAGAATCACACCTTATTAAAATTCATCCATGGTGACATATCAATTACATAATATTAGGGGGACCAAGACAGCATTCATGAATAAGAATAACAATCTCTTAGTGAAATATTTTTGAAGGTGCTAGAGGATAATCAAAGTCCAAACTCAACATCTTCTAGTGAAACCTTTTTTGAGGTGATAGAATATAATTAAATTCAAAAGTCAATGTTCCTTAGTGAAACCTTCTCAAAGGTACTATGGGATAATCAAAACAACTTCATTGGTAAAAATTTTATTGAGGCACCAATACCTGAGCACAATAGTTCTTCACTACTTGATGAAGACATTATCAAAGATGAAATCAAAATAGCTTCCAATCTACAGTATAATTAGATGGTTACTACTATTAGACCCAAACAACAAAAAAAATTGATGGTCCTATCAATATCATATTCAAAAGTCTTTAGCCCTACCACAACCAAAGTTATGTTGAATCTAGAATCAACAACAATATTATGCCTAAAAATATTGGTCTTCATTTATTTCCAAACCATCATACATTCCATTATCATCCACATTTACATCACAAACACAAATCTATCATCCACTATTTTTTTGTATTTACCATCTTTGGCCGCACTTTCCTTTGTAGAGGCTATAAAGAGACCTTATATCAATGTTTAAAGGAAACAAAGTCAATGACTAACGAAGATGACAACATCATTTTCATCCAAATATGAAATAGGTTCTTAATAGAGTAACTATTCATAATAGGTTTGGGCAATAAATTTGCATGACTGATTATTCTAATTGTCTCATATGTTGATTACGATGTGCACCTCCACATTAATAGGAATAACACAATCAGTTTACCTAGCCAAAATCATAAAACCATACCCTTGTCATTGTCATTTTCCATATACCTTACCATTTTCATTTTTTCATTCCCTTGCCATTGTTCCATACCCTACAATTTACTTTGCCTTATAATGGGGAGGTAACCCTCTTACCATTTTACCTAATATTCATACCATCATCATCCTAAACAATGTCGTACCCTATGTCATTTTATGATCCCATCCCTATTAAATTGAAGCCTATTTTTAGCCATCTTACCTACCCCTTTTTGATCTTGGCTCTTTTAGTTCTTCCTGCACCTTGCATGAGGGGATGTTGATATGGTTTTAGTAGTTTTACAATTCCATGTTTAAATTATAGTCTATGAAATTAGTATGACAATTGATTTGGTAAGTTATCTTTCATTCATGTTTGATTGGTGTTATTGATTATAACTTCCTATGAGAAAATTAGTAATCCACCTTGTGTTAATAATTATAACCACTTATGGGAAAATTAGTATCATTTATCTATTCCATTGTTTCCTGGTTATAACCTCCTATGGGTAAATTAGGAATAACACCTTTACCATACATTACAGTATCACCTTGGCATTCATGTTTTCATCTACCTTGTCATTTGGTCTTAATTTTATAATTTGTTATGACCTAGTCAATTCTCACCACCTTTTGTGTTGGCATAACTACTATGACTTTAGGTCTTAATGGGACTATGTAGGCCATTCTTGATTCACGTTGAGGTCATCTCAGTCCCCCTTTCCATATACTTTCACCAATTTTAAATAAACCGAAACCATTTCTCTTATCATTTTGTGAGTGGTATCTTATCAATCTCATGAATTAAGACACATCAAAAATTCCAAAAACATTCATAAAATTTCAAAATATAAAAACACTTTCCTACCTAAGCCTAGTCAGACATCCTTGATCTGCCCTACTAGGGAAAATCCATTGTTAGGATACTTTCTATTGATTTTATTTTCAATATTTTTATGTGTTTGTTTGATTGTTATTTGTTTGCTTGTTTTCCTATTTATTTTATTTCATTGTTGTGCCTCGACTCAATCTATATACATTCATTGGGTGATTCCTTGTGAATTATTCTTGAGTCCATCCATATTCATATGTTAACATTTTCATTATGGATTTTATCATTTTTAAATTATTTATTAGATTAAGAATTAGTCCTTATACATATTTTGGATATGTTCTCATGGTGTTTTATATAATGATGCATATTATCACATGCTAAAAAAAATCAGCTCAATAAGTCTTAAAAAAAATATAGTTGCATAAGTTTCTCCTTGGTAACCTTGGAAAATCCTCCCATACATCTTGATCAAATTAACCAATTGTATATTAAGGTTGTATCAATGTTAATAAGGATGAGAATATCTACATTTTAAGGTACAATAAAATTATTTCCATTAATAAATTTTTATTCTTATATTTATCTCTTTCATCACTTTGTCCATCATCATATGCCTGGTTATTTGTGGTTTCTTCAGTCATTGAACCATCATATATATGTTTACATCTACTCATATTTAATATATAATAGGATATATCCTTGATTTATGCTTGTCAATCTACCCTATTGGTTCACAATCAAAAATCATTTTTAATCCAAGTCATATTAATGATTATAACTACTTATGGGAAAATTATTATTTCAAATCATCATCCCTAATTGGGGTATATGTCATTGCTTCTAATTATAACCACCTCTAAGAAAATCAATGTCTCAAACTTTGTTACTAATTATAATATCTTTTAGGTAAATCAATACTTTTTAATTAAATTCATACAAGCATTTTATTTATTGGATTAATCTCACCCATGGGTTAAATTCATTCTTCTTCTTGCTTCTTTTTGAGGGGCCATCCATCAAATGCATATGTTAGCCAATACCTTAAGGGGAAATCATTATAAGCTTCCCAAAAATTATTTAGAGCAATTTATTCAATCATTATTTTCTTTTTGGCCTATTTCATTCTTTAGGAATATGTTATTATGCCTATACCTTGCAATGCCTTCCTAACTAGGGGCAAACTATAGACATCTAAAATTGGCCACAACTGGCTTTTGACTGATTATTACCAACCATTGTAAATTAATCTTAGGAATTATTGAATGTCTCAAATTTTCTTATGCGTCATTCATCAAAGCTAAAAATCATGTGATATCCCTAATTGGGGTATCCTATCATATAGAATAATAACCTCTCAAGGATTCATCCCTAAGAACCTTGCAACATCAAAATAGTCAATTTAGCCTATGGACCTTTCAAGTGGGACACTTACAAAATTAAATAAAATATTGGAAACATTAAATGTCTAATAAAAATTAATTAACAAGCTAAACCAAATTAAATTCCTACTAGAATTATCTATGTAATTAATGAATAAATAAAAAATGAAATTAAAAAATGAAAATGTCGTAGCCTTTCATCATGACCTTTGTGAGTTGTCAAGCTATTTAGAAATATCCTAAAATATCTCATTTTGGAGACCCATTCCTATTCATTATAAATCATGATTAATTGACAACTATTAATACTACTAGGGTTAATATTGATTCACTTAAGTTATGTTTGCACTCATTCAATGTTTAAACTCCACCTTAACTCACTTTGGGTTGGGGTTAAATCTATTTTCTATAAATATAATGCATTATCTATTGAATTTTTAGTTATTTTGGTACAAAATTATCATGCACAAATGACTTAAATTCTTTGAGAAGAGTAGTATTATAATGTAAAAATTCCTAGCAAGTAGTGTTATAATGCTAACATCTTAAGCCAATACATAACACAAGTCATGGTGTTGAGGAGAGAAGGAGATACACACATCCATTTTCCAAAGAATCTTTGATGCACAAACCATGCAAGCCTCCCACAAATGAATTTTTATCTCCTAAGGAAGGTAAAGGTTTATTTTATTTTGCATTATAGTTGTGCTTTCATTTTTCTTTTGTTAACTAAGCTCACTCTTAAGATCTAGGCTTGGAGTGTAAGTGTTAGTGTTTTTTTTTTTTTGTTCTCTTACTTGAACTAACATATTAATAAACTCCCTTATTAGATTCTTATGATAAAAAATGGCATACCTAGTGGGACCCAAAGCATCCCATATATTAAGGAGACTAAAGTGAAGCTCTAAGTTTTTCTAATGAAATCTTGACCATATTAAAAATTTTAGTTTTTACTTTGTTTTTCCATATTCTATTTTTAGTTTTACACAATATTAAATATATATCGACATCAGTTCTAACATGATCCATGAGAGGAGTGACATACATGTGCATTTTTATATAAATGGTGGGTAATAAGCATTATAAAAAAACCATAAGACTTTTTACCAAAAAGTATAAAATGGCATACATCATGATAATCATGATAATATGATACAAACTACAAACTGAGTAGATGATAAAAATAAGAAAGGAAACCCTAATGGTGCACTATGGTTTTGAAATAATGTGCTCAAACTAAGTCAGATTCACCAAATGTTTTAACCTTTTAGGACTTAGATGTATATAAATCCTATGTTGTTAAGGAGTTTATTATAGTAAATCAAGGTATAAATATGCAATAAATATAACCATTGATATGTAACATAATTAAATTAATTTGACCTTTCTAAAAATAGTAATAAATAATGGTAATAAGAACTTATCTAAATATGAATAAAATGAGAGATCTAGAGTCTACAAATTGAGATATAGGTTGGTCTAAGTGACAAAAATAAGATCCAAGTGTAAAAACCCTTTCTAGATAGTAGTGACATGTGGTGATAGTGTCCTTGTTTTGGTAGTAGTGTCTTTTATGCATAATTATTCCAAGCTTCTAGGTGCACCCATGTTTAGGTGTGTAAAGCCTATTCCTATTCCTACTAGTTATATATCTTTGTATACAACCTATTTTAACTAATTTTATGTGAAAAACCTAATCCTCTATGTTTCTATGGCATCTAATTTATATAAGTATTAAAGTGTGTTGTTATTAGGGTAGGATGGATATACTCAACACCTCATTATGATGAGATTTTCATACATGCTAATACACTGAAGAGGAATCAATCTTGATGTAGTTCTCCCCACCTAACTGATAGTGCTAGTGTAAGTGAAGCTAGTATGATGGTTGACCTAAGTGATTTAAATTTGATTAATAATATAAATATAATTAATGTGATATTAGTAATTATATAGATGTTATTATGTATAATTAGGGTATAATAGGGATTTATAACCTTAATTATACACAACTTGTTCTGAATTTTCATATGTATTTTACATCTAATTTCCATCTAGTGGTTAGAGGGCTAAAATCCGTGTATGTGTGTGTGTGTGTGTGTGTGTGTGTGTGTGTGTGTGTGTGTGTGTGTGTGTGTGTGTGTGTGTGTGTGTGTGTGTGTGTGTGTGTGTGTGTATTGTTTTAGTGATTTTATGAGTGATAAAATAGGTCAATATAAGTAATATGATCTTAATAATTATATAGATGGTAGTATGTATAAGTAGGGTAGTATCAGGATTGATAACCTTAATTATGCATAACTTGTTCTGAGTTTACATATGTAATTTACATTTGATTTCCATCTAGTGGTTAGAGGGATAAAATCCATGTATATATATATATATATATATATATATATATATATATATATATATATATTGTTTTAATTATTTTGAGTGATAAAATAGGTAAATATATATATTTTTTAGTGTTGGATATTTTTTAGTGATGTAATGGAAGTGTTCAAGTGAGTGGATGAAGTGTTTTTATAGTCTAAGTATCAATGACAAAGTGTGTGGTGCATTTATCCTAGTATGCTCAGAGTAGGCTTGGTTAATCTTCAATTTTTGGCATTATTAGGGATGGGTATGAAGTATTGAGTGTGTGTGAAGGGTATTACCATACGTCAAGGAGGATTAGATAGCTTGTGGAAGTGCATGGTATTCATCTAGTTCTTCATTATCTTTATCTTACCATAGTTGGTTCTATGATAGAAAAATCTGAGTGGGCATATTGATGAATTTATATTTCACAAGTGTGAAGGTTTTAGGATTAGATTGATATATGGATGGATTAAAATATGTGAGGAGATAATATATTTAGAATATTACATCATGAGTTTGAACATATTTAAAAATATGTGGGTGAAAATTTGTCCTCTCAAATAGAAGTTCACTAAGTTTCTATACTTAGCTAGACCGTCACTGCATGTCATGCAGATATGTATAAACCAATAAGTTTGTGAATTTAATTAATGTAAAAATACATTTAATAATGGTCAAAGTTTTATAGTATATTTTTTATATATTATAAAGAAGCTAACCTAAAATTTTTGAGTCTTGAAGTGATTTCTAGCTTAATTTATAAAGCTTCAAAGTTCCTCTAGTAGATTGTGATGGGCTAAAGGGCTTAAAATTTAGTCACATTAAAGTATAAGGTCAACTAGTAAATAGATATAATGGTTCATGTTAAATATTATATCTTGATCCAATGATGCACATAAAATTTAACATGTCAAAGAATTAATGTGTTAGTGGTATGTGTTACATTCACAGAGCTTGGACAAAAGATCAAGAGTTCATAGGCATTCGTACTATCAAAAGATCAATGGTGTGAGTCAAAGTCAAAGATTTAAATGTTTAGAATGAATTAATAACTACCAAATGGAAAAGTCATTGGAGATCAAATATTAGATAAATAGTGAGTCCTACAAGATAAAAACCTAGCTAATCTGTAGAGATCGATCGAGCACATTTATTCCAAATTGTCAAGAAGCAGTGAGATGATGATAAGTGCTTGATGTTTAACAATAAGCGAAGGTAAATACTAAGATAATTTTGATGGATATTGATGATGAATATTTTTTCAAGTTATGATAGGGCATGATATGTTGACGAAGTGTTTGAATTTTAAAAGTCCCTTAGTGACCATTGAAATTCAAATATTTAAATTTGTGAGGGACTAATCTATAGTTCTTATGATATAAATTTTAATATATGAATAATTTGATCATGGTGTAAAATTAAAGGTTATATATGACTTAATGGTGCAGCTTAAAAACATAGATAAAATGTCTAATTATTTTTCCAATCAAATATATGTATATCTAAAGTTGATTGTGTGTTTGACAACGGTTTGTAAGTGACCCAAGATGGATAATTGAGTTGTTCTTGATGTTATTTTGATGTTTTAAGATGAAATAAGTGTTGTATCATGTTATATACTTCATGAGGATATTTTTTATGGATTATAGAGGTTTTACCAATCATGATTCTATATTATCAAAGGCTTAAAAGTTTATTGTGTGTTCATTCTTGGTGATCGTATGTACAAAATGATGTTTGGGCTAATTGTACTATAGAAAAAGGGTGTTTTGATGGATATTATCACTTAAGGTTGACCTATATATCATGTTTCATGGGTATATGTATATTTAAAGTATTCTTGTGTTCTAATTTTATTTGAGGAAGTGTCAAAGAGGTGAATGAGTCTCCATAAGACCTAAAACGACACTTGAGCATATTTGAAAGAGGGTACTTCTTAAAGGTGACCCATGTAGATGCCTTAAGAGTGAATGCATGTGTTATGGATGAAAAATAAGGTTGTGAACATGATATTATTAATGGATCTATAAAATTTTTAATCAAAGGTGGTGATTTCTAGACTTGATAGAAGAGGTGTGTGTGAGAGTTGTGGAGTGAAGGAAAGAAGAAAGGGTGTGTGCCTAGTGGATGAGTTGTAGAGTAGATCATGTTTATGAATATGTGTATGACCTATAGGTCATATTTTTTATTTAAAAATATTTATCTTTTAGGTTTGAAGATTGAAGATGAGTGAAGATTTCCAGAGTGATCCAAAAGGATGTTTTGGATGCCTTGAGTGTGAGTGAAGGATAGATGATGTCTGTGTGAGTCTGGTGGTTGATTTGAGAGGTAGATAAAAGTATGGACTATGTGTATGACCATTTTTTCATGTTTTTAAGGTTTTATTGGATTTATTTTTGATAAGTGTAGAGTCATCCAAAAGGTGGTTTTGGATGTTTATGAGTGTGTGAAGAAGTGAAAGGGGATGTGTTTGTAGGGTGTCTCCATTAGATTCGAAGGCAATCAATGATCAGGAGATGTTCATATCATAGGTTTTTTTAGGGTTATAAACATATAGGTGAAAATTAATTTACCATCTTAGGGTAGGTGATCTTTATGGAATAGATGTTTCACTAAATTTTGGTCAGAAGGACTTGACCATCTTAAGGGTAGGTGCTCCTTATGGAACATGTGTTTTACTAAATTTTGGTCAAAAGGAATTGACCATCCTAAGGGAAGGTGATCCTTGTAGAATAGGTGTTTCACTAAATTATATTTATAAGGACATTACCATCCTAGGAACAAGTGCTCCTTGTGGAACATGTGTTTTACTAATTTTTGATCAAAAGAACTTAACCATCCTAGGGGCAGGTGTTCCTTATGGAATAGGTGTTTCACTCAATTATAATGTTTTCATACTTATTATAGGATAATTAGTCCATGTGTTTTTAGGATTGAGAGTGGTTTTTATTACATAAGAGGGTTTCCCACATAGATCTTGCGTTGTGAGTGTAATCTTGTATTGTCTATTTGTTCATTGTTATAAACATCTTGAATGCTTCATGAATGGTTGTATTGAATTCTTAAGTGTTTAAAGGGTTTGGAAATTGAATTGGATTGTTTTCGACCATTAATTTACCCACCCCTCTCTTATTGGTTTGTATATATAGTAATTGGTATCATAATAGGTACTTGGGTAAAGGCTTGACAACTTGAAGGAGATCCAAGGTACAATATGGGTAGCCATCAAATGCAAGGAGGTTTTTCCACTAAGTAAACACCAATATTTAATGGATCTAATTATGATTTTTGGAGTGTGATGATGAGGACCTACATCATGTCCCTAGGGTTTGACACTTAGAAATCTATTATGGATGGTTATTATGCACATACTATTCCTCCATCTAATGGTATAGATAATAAATTATTTGATAATAATTCTAAGGCAATGAGTGCTATCACTTGTGGTATTTTAGAGACTAAGAAAACCAAGGTAATCTATTTCATAGATACCAAGGAAATATGGGATAAATTGAAGATAATTTATGAAGGATATTCAAAGGTTAAGTTGGAAAATTTGTAGACTCACTAAAGACAATTTGTGAGTCTTTAGATGAAGGAATAATATTATGTGGCATCCTTTCTGCATAGAGTTGATGAGATTGTGAACATCATAAAAGGTCTTGGAGAGAATCTTGAAGAAGCTACTATAGTACCAAAGGTATTAAGGTATTTATCCCTCAATTATAATTCAAAAGAGTCTACTATAGAATAAAATCATGATCTTACTCAATTGAAGATGGATTAATTACATGGAATCCTTATTACCGATGAGATGCAAGTAAATGATGATATACCATCAAATAAGTAAGAAACATTCAAGATAGAAATGAAGCTAATGAAGAAGTTTCAATGGAAGAAACTCAAGGAGGATGACATATATAGTATTGATGAAGATAAACTAATTGATTTTTTTACAAGGAAATTGAAAATAGGGTCAAGGAAATATAAGGGTAAACTACCCTTCAAATGTTTCAATTGCAGACAAGAAGAGTCTCTACACCAATAAAGATTGCAACTCATTATATGAGAGTGAGGAAAGTGATTATAAGTTTGATAATAAATATTATGGTCTTGTTGAAGATAAATCCCTCTTCATGGATAAGGTAGGAAGTTGATCATATCAAAAATATTCTACTTGGAGTGATTTAAATGGTGATAATGATGAGGTAGACTATGAGACTAAATTGATGAATGCTCTTGAAGAATTGAAGATTGAGAAATATATTCACAAGAAGATGAAGTCATAAACAAAGGAATATGAGGATAAATTTAGTGTTTATGAGTCAAGAATTAATGAAGACACCAAGGAGAATGAAGATATAGTTAAGCATCTCAATTATCAATTGGAAATCTTGTCTACTAGCCTAAAAGCTAAAGAAGATGAATGTTCAAGGTGTGTAATTGAAAATGAGTAATTAAAAGTTGAGTTAGAGAAGACATATATTAAGATGAATTCATTTGTGAGATTTTAAAAGAGCTCAAGTGATCTAAAAAATATTCTAAGTGGTCAAAAGTATGCAAGTGATAGAACTAGTTTTGGATACAAGGAAGAACATGAAAATACAACTCAAGACAAGATGAAGACTAATGTAAATTAGACCTTAAAGGTTAACAATCAATCAAAGAATGAATGTGTTGGAAAAATGAAGAAAAATCATATTAGAAAACCAAATGATATGAGGTATGTAAGTTTCAATGGTTATTATTACACATGTAATCAGTTTGGGCATAGAGATAGAGAATGCAAGAGACCTATTAGAAATGAGTTTGGAGGAACTATGATGGGGGTCATCAGTCAAAAGGTGAGTCTTCTTCAAAAGGATTAGTTTGTTTCAATTGTCAAAAGAATGGACATATTGAAATATTTTGTCCTAATCAGGAAAAGAATGATAAGTTTATTAAAAAATGTCTAGTGTGCTTCAAATATCAATAGAGAGGTCATATTTCTAGATTCTACAAGAAAAGGCCTACAAGAAAAAATAGATTTAATCAAGCTCCTAGAGTGAAAGAAAGAAGGCAAGTCAAATCATGAAAACCAAATGTGGTAAGTGTGAGTCATGATGAGTTTGTAGGTTCATCTAATCTATTTATTATGATGGATAATGCTATAGATATTGGAGAGTGCCAAGAGCTCTCATTGTCTGTTCATGTTATGAATGAAGAGACCAAGTTCAAAGAGAAGACTAAGATTTTGGTTGAGGCTAGTTATGAGGTGTGTTTTGATGATAATGAGTAACCTACTATGTTTGAGAAATTTTTAATATTTATTTTTGTGTTTTCAAGGTATGAATGTGATGATCTACAATGCAAAGAAGATACTTTAGTGATCAATGTATGTGAATATTCTATAGTTGATCCAAATTTTGTATATCCTATCATAGAAGAGAAATTGAGTGATGTAGAAAAGGAAAAAGTTGTCAAAGTTCACACTAATAATAACAAGAACAATAAGTCCTATAGCTATAAAAAAATTCCAATGGTTACTGAGGAGATGTGGGCCACTCCTGACTTCACTTTCTTTTAGAGCATTATGGTGTAGAGGAGGTCTTTATCTATGCTTCTTAAGAGACTCCTTTTAGTGGAGAAGCAAGTGTTTTTGTGGTATTCTTAAAAAGGTCCTAAAAGGAAAGAGATGAGTGTTTCTATTTGGAGTTGGTGTGTCAAGATGGGAGAAGTGCTTTGATGAGGTCAGAGTGATATAATAAGGTGTTTTTATGCTATATATAGTGTCTGCAAGATGAAAATGGGTGTTTTTAAGTGGCATAATGATATTTATGGAATGTCAAAAATATTTTGGTGCTAAATTTTTTTTGTGAACATCTTTGTGATGTGTTTCAAGTGGTTTTATGTCTTGATGATCTTGTTTGTGCCTTTTGGAATTTTATGTGTGCTCACAAGTTTATCTTTCTTATTATAGATCAAATCCATGATATATGAACTCAAGGTTCCCAAAGGTGTGAAGGATAAAATATTGGTACAAAAGTGTGTGATGGTTGTCTTCAAGTGTGCAAGAAGTTTCAAAGCTAGGTGTTGACTAGAAAGAGGTTTGTTAACCTAGTTAGTTTTGAGATTCTAGAGTTTTAGGCTATGTTATTAAACTAGTTTTCATTATGATTTTAGGTATGAGGATTCTTAATAAGTTTAATGGGCCAAATAGGTTTTCAAATCAAGCTTCATATAGACCTTAAGGTTTTCAGTTTTCAAATTAGTCATGATTTTGTTAAGATGGAGGCCTAATTAGATAGTAGGTTTGTGAAGGAAGTATGTTATAGAGGATGACCTAGGTGATGTAAATTAGTGTGCCTAAGGGGGAATATTAGATTACTACAAAAATGAATTTTTAGATCTTGATGGTGTGTCTAGTAAAAGTTATGGGTTATGTAAATTAAAAGTAAGGCTACAAGGAGTCTAGATAGGCCTAATGTGAAAAAGAGTGCTTTTTGATAATTTATCCAAAATATCATGGTATGAGTTATATAAATATAATTTATCATGTGGTTTAGAGTATGTTTCCTATTTTTTGAGTGGCATGAAGTTTTTTTGGTGTTCCTTGAGGTGGCTTAAGAGAGAAGGCTAGTAAGCCTTTGTGGTGGTTCTTCATGAAGTGTGGAGATATGAAGATGCTCAAGAGGTGAGATGGTTCAAAGATCTTAGGGGGAGTCCCTTTCATATATTTCTTGGGGAGTTCCGTCAAATGTTAGTGTTTTTGTGTGTTAATTTCTTCATTGGTTATAGTGATTGGTTAAAGAAGTGTTGGCATATAGCAAGAGGAAGTTGTCAAGGTAAAGAAGAGGTAGGATCAAAGTAAGGGGGAGTTTGTATCATATTTATAAGGTGTTCATCTCCTATTTTTGGTCTTTTTATGTCCTTAGGATTAGTTTATTCCCATTTTATCATTGTGTCAAAGGGGAGAAGGTTGCTATTGTGAGAGTTCTTAAAGAGAGAAAAGGAAGGTGAGTTGTATGATGGGTGTTGACATCAATGATAAAAGGGGAGATTGTTGTATAGTTTTTAATGATGTCATGGAGGTGTCTAGGTGAGTGGAGGAAGTGTATTTATAGTATAAATATCAATGACAAAGTGTGTAGTGTGTTTGTCCTAGTATGCTTGAAGTAGGCTTGGTTGATATTCAAGTTTTAACATGATTAGAGATGGGTCTAAACTATTTATAATGTGTGAAGGGTCCTATCAAAGGTAAAATATGATTGGAGAGATTTTAGAATTGAATGGTATTCATTCAATTCTTCATTGTGTTCATCTTGGCATAGTTGGTTCTATGACAAATTTTTTTATTAGGTATATTGTTAAAGTTATATTTCACATGTGTGAAGATTTTAGTAGAATATATATATATATATGGATTACACTATTTGAGTAGATAATATGGTTCAAATTTTATGTCATGAGGTTGAACGTAGCTAAATATATGTGGGTGCAAAGTTGGCCTCTCAAATAGAAGTTCATTAAGTTTCTATACTTAGCCAGACCGTCACTGCACATCATGCAGATATATATGAACTAGTAAGTTTATAAATATAATTTAGGTATGAAGAAAGTAAATAATGGTAAATTTTTTACATGGATATGTTTTATATAGTGCCAAGAATACAAAATGAAAATTTGGAGTCTTGAAGTGATTTCTAGCTCAAGTTATAAAGCTTCAAATTTGCTCTAACAAACTATCATGGGCCAGAGACCATCAAAATTAAATCACATTGAGTCTAACGTTAAATAATCAATAGATATAGTGGTGTGTGGTAAATCATATATATTAATCTAATAGTGTGCATAAAATTCAATATGTCAAAAAATGAATGTGCTAGTGACACGTGTCACATTCACAGAGCTTGATATAAGATCAACAGTTCATTGGTGTTTAAACTATCAGAAGATCGATAGTGCAGGTCAAAGTCAAAGAGTCAAATGTATATAAGACATGTATATAATATTATTGGTATAATTTTAGGATATTTGAGTTTAGATCAATGGTGAGTATTACAAGATAAAGACATGGTTAATCTAAAGAGATTGATGGAGTGCATTTATTCTAAATTATCAGGAAGCGGTGAGATGATGACAAGTGCTCAATGTTTAATAGTGAGTAAAGGTAAAACATGATATAATTTCAAGGGATATAAATGATGTGTATTTATTAAATCTATGAGATGGCATGATATGTTAACAAAGTGTTTGAAATTTAACAGTTTCTCAATGATCATTAGAATTCAAATTTTTAAATTTGTGAGGGAAGACTAGTCTACAATTTTTGTGCTATAAATTTTGATATATGTAGAATTTGATCATGGTGTAAAAGGAAAAGTTGTAGAGGACTTCATGGTGCATCCTAAGAACCTAGTTATAATGTATAATTTTTTGTATAGTCAAATACATGTAGCTCCAAATTTTACTATGTGTTTGATCATGGTCTGTAAGTGACTGGAGATGGATAATTGAGTTTTCTTGATGGCATTTCGATGTTTTAATATGAACTAAGTGTTGAATCATGTTTTATACTTAATTAGGATAATCTATATAGGTTATGGAGGTTTATAAATATCCATATTATATATGATAAAAGGCTTAGAAGTTGACTATGATGTTTGGGCTAACTGTGTTGTAGCATAAGGGTGAGGTTATGGATGTTGTCACTTAATGTGAACCTATAGATCATGTGGAATTGGTATATGTATTATTAAAGTTTTATTATGTTCTAGGTTTTCTCAAATAAGTGTCAAAGAGGTGAATGGATCTTTTTAGGACCTAAAAGGACACTTAGGCCTATTTGAAAGAGGGTACTACTTAAAGGTGACTCATGTAGATGCATTAATAGTGAATTCATGTGTTGTGGATAATAAGGAAGGTCATGAACATGATATTATTTATGGATATATATAAGATGAAATCAAAGGTGGTGATTTCTAAACTTGATAGAAGAGGTGTGTGTGAGTGTTGTATAGCGAAGGAAAGAAGAATAGGTGTGTGTCCAATGGATGGGTTATAGAGCAGAGTAGGTTGATGACTATGTGTATGACCTATAGGTCATATTTATGATGTGATAATAGTTCTCTTATAGGTTTGAATATTTAATATGAGTGAAGAGGTCCAAAGTGATCCAAAAGGATGTTTTGGATGCCTTGAGTGTGAGCAAAGGATAGATGATGTCTATGTGAGCTTGGTGGTTGATTTGAGAGGTAGATCAGAGTGTGGATTATGTTTATGACCATTTTTTCATGTTTTATGTTATAATAGATTTAATACTGAGAAGTTTAGAGTGATCCAAAATGTGGTTTTATATGTTTGTGAGTGTGAAAAAGCGAAGGGGGTTGTGTTTGCAAGGTGTCTCCATTAGATTGGTAGGAAATCAATGATAAATAGATTTTCATATCATATATGTTGAGAGGGTCATCAATATCTAGGTTAAAAGGACTTTACCATCCTAATATTAGGTGATCTTTGTGGAATAGGTGTTTCACTAAATTTTGGTCAGAAGGACTTGATCATCCTAAGGGTAGGTGCTCCTTATGGAATAGGTGTTTCTATAAATTATGGTCAGAAGGATTTGACCATCCTAAGGGTAGGTACTACTTGTGAAATAGGTGTTTCACTAAATTTTGGTCATAAGGACTTGACCATTCTAGGGGTAAGTGCTCCTTGTGGAATAGGTGTTTCACTAAATTATGGTCAGAAGGACTTAACCATCCTAAGGGTAGGTGCTCCTTGTGGAATAGGTGTTTCAATAAAGTCTCATGTTTGCATAATTATTATAGGATAAGTATTCCATCTATTTATAGGCTTGAGAGTGGGTTTTATTCCCTAAGAGGTGTTCCCACATAGATCTTGTGTTGTGTGTTTAATCTTGCATTATCTATTTATTCATTGATATAAACATATTGAATGCTTCATGAATGGTTGTATTGAATGATTAAGCTTTTGAAGGGTTTGTAAATTTAATTGGATTGTTTGACACCACTAATTCACCCATACTATCAGTGGTTTATACCTATGGAAAAGTGCATCTCTTAGTTTTTCTAATGAATTCTTGACCATATCAAACATTTGAGTTTTTAGTTTATTTTTTTGTATTCTATTTTTAGTTATACATAGTCTTACACAAAGACTGATATCAATTTTGACATGATCTATGAGAGGAGTGGCATACATGTGCATTTTTATACAAATGGTGGGTAATAAGCATGCTAAAAAAAACACAAGACTTTGTACCAAAATGTATAAAATGGCATCTGTCATGATAATCATGATAATATGATGCAAACTATAAATTGAGTAGATGCTGAAAATAAGAAGGGAAACCCAAATGGAACACTATGATTTTGAAATAATGTGCTCAAAGTAAGTCAAGTTCACCAAATATTTTAAACTTTTAAACTTAGATGTATGTATATCTTATGTTGTTAAAGAGTTTATTATAGTAAATCATGGTATAAATATGTAATAAATATAACCAATGATATGTAACATAATTGACTTAATTTAACCTTTCTAAAAATAGTAATAAATAATGGTAATAAGAACTTAGCTAGAAAATCATTGAAATAAGAGATCTGAAGTCTATAAACTAAGATAGAGGTTAGTCTAAGTGTCAAAAATAGGATCCAAGTGTCAAAAAGATTTTTGTATAGTAATTCCATGTGGTGATAGTGTCCTTGTTTTGGTAGTAGTGTCCTTTATGCATAATTATTTTGAGCTTCAAGGTGCACCTATGTCTAGGTATGTCAAACTTTTTCCTATTTAGACTAGTTTTAGATCTCTGTATATGACCTATTTTGACTAATTTTATGTAATAAACCATAATATTCCATGTTTCTAGGACATCTAGTTGATAAAAGTAGTAAAGTGTGTTGTTAATGGGGTAAGATGGACATAATCAACACCTCATTATGATGAGAGTTGCCTACATGCCAATACACTAAAGAGGGATCAATCTTGGACTAGTTCTCCCCACCTAAGTGCTCGTTCAAGTGCAACTAAAGCTAGTATGATGGTTGACCTAAGTGTTTTTAATGTGCTTAAGACTATAAATACAATTAATATGAGATTATTAATTCTATATATGGTAGTATGTATAAGTAGGAAAAAATAGGGATTGATAACCATAATTATGCACAACTTGTTTTGAGTTTGCATATGCGATTTACATTTGATTTCCATCTAGTGGTTATGGGGATAAATTCCATGTATATTGTTTTATTGATTTTACAAGTGCTAAAAGATGTCTAGGCCAACCCTATGAGGTCTAATATTTGAAAAGATATCCATTTGTGGAAAAAGGAGGGAAAGGACACTAACACCAATATTGGGACACTAACATCATGTGATGCTACTTTCCCTATTATGGTGCTAGTGTCTAGGTGGTAGAACGTAAGGAATGAAGGGATAAGATGAAAGAATGAGGGTCTAAGAATACTTAAGGGATTATTAGGGATGTTTATGGCACACACAAATGTTTGATAAGTGTGAAATATGCCCTAGGATAGGTCTAAGGCTAAGCTAGTCATAGGTGGTCTCAAGTATCACTCTTAGAACTCAAGTGTCACTATAATGTGATTACATAAATTCTCATGTTGAATTAAAAAAGGAATGATTTCAATGAAATATCAAACCTTGGGGGGTGGTTAATACAAACTATATATATTTATGACTTCTAAAGGAGACGTGCACTACATATCTTGAATTATTGAAAGTATGTTCTATTTAGAACCATGCCTTGAAATTTATGATGAAAATATAAATAATATGGTGCATAAGGTATTGAATTATTATTAGAAATAATAATACTATGACTATGATATGTTATTTTCATTCTTTCATGATTAAATTAATGTTGTTGTGACACTATGTGATAGTTATCTATTAGTTGTGCTATATGAAGGAGGCTTGTCAAAGTCCTCTTATTATGGGCATGGTAGTAGTGTTAGCATATTATTGTATTTACCTTAGGTTATTTACTAAGGTAATTTATGTTGGTTAGTTGCCTTAACCACTTTGGTTAAGAGGTTAGTTGTTTATTCGGCCTTTGTTATTTCATGCAAGCCGACATAGGTTAGTTCTATTATACCCGTCTCATGCTTCACGGGTATTTCATTTGTTTGCCTATTTAATAGGCCTTCATGCTTGGTTGAATACATTGAACAAGTGCTCTGCTATTCTCAATCTCATTTTCTCTGTGTGTTTTGTTTAATCTAATATGGTATCAGAGCCTATGGTTTGTAGAACCTGAGTGAAGATTTGCGGAAGCCAGAGAGAGGTCGGTGTCTTGCCAGGGAGGAGCTTCAGGCACCCAGTGGAGAGCCGAGGAGAGAGAAAGCATCACGGAATTTGGAAAACTCAACCAAAAGGTCTGAAAATTGCCAAGAAGTATCAGAAGGCCAAATAAGACCAAAAGGAAGCAAAAACAAGTTGTTTTAGAGGCTCAGAAGCCTCTGTTGAATTTATCTCTGTGTGCTGGGTGCCGTACGGATTTGGCAAAATCAGAAAAATTCATTTCTTCATATTTTTCAGTGAAACAAAAGTCTAAATCACAAGTTAAATCAAAACTAAGACACTGGTGAAAATGGTTTGCAATTTGGTTGAGAAACGGGCTCAGAATCTTCGCCTGAAGTTTTAGAGGTAGGCCAATTTTTTGATTGGCTGATTTTTTTTATAAAATTTTTAGCCTAAAGTTTTAAATATTTCAATTATTTTTATTTTTTTAATTGAAATAAATCAAAACTTTAGCCAATAAGGGTTATTGGGGACCTACCGCTGACTAATAATCATGGAAGCATCCAAAAAGCTAAAAATTTTACCATTTTCTGGGTTTTTTATCTGGATGTCAACAGAGAAAGAATTTTTTAAATCGGAATTGTAGTTTTCTCGATTTAATTGTTTTAATGGTAGATTTTTTGTGATCTTGCAAATGGTATTGAGTTTGTTGCCAAAAATGGATAAGGTTGTTTAGTGTCAATATAAAATCAGTGTGTAGAAGTAATTAAAAAAAAACGTCATTATAGTTTTTTTGATTTTATCATTTTCATGAAAAACTAGGTAAAATGGCTAGTATTCAACACCTGTTACTACCAGATTTTCAAAAATTGACTGGCAAGAACTTTAGTTTGTGGAGTCACAAGGTTTTGACAATATGTGAATATCTGAATATTGATGAAATAGTGCTTGGTAAAGAGCAAAGGCCTACCACTACTACCAATGACTATGATAAACATCATCATGAAGCTCTCATGTTGTTAAAATTGTCAGTAGCAGATAATCTAATCTCAAAGGTCAGAAATGCAACTATACCATCAAATTTATGGAAAAAATTATCTTCAAAATATCAGGCTTTTGAAGCCGGTAGAGTGTTGTATTTGAAGAATTTGTTGTTTTCCACTAAGATGCAGGAAGGTGGCTCCATTTCTAAGTTTTTATTGCAGATCAAGGACATCAGTGACCAGTTGAAAGTAGTACCAAAACTTGTTGATGAGCAAGATTTGATTGCTCTTGTTATGCAAAATCTTCCACCATCATTTGAGTCATTTGTGGAGTCCTTGCACATGATTGCTGAGATGCAGACTTTGGATTTTGAAACATTGTCTACATTGCTATTGCAAAAGGAGAGATGACAGGAGCAGGCAGTGTTGTCTACATCCACTTCCACAGAGAATGCATTCTTTATCAAGGAAAAGGGTAAGCAGTCTGGTAAAAATAGCTATCCATCAGAATTTTCACAAGTGGTAATAAGAGATCTAAATGGAAATGTTTTTACTATAAGAAACCTGGTCACCTTAAGAAAGATTGTAGGAAAAGACAAGAGGATATGGCTAACCCCAGAAAGAAAGCTCATCATGCGAATGTAGTTGAAGGTGAAGGCAAGGAATCACCAAATTTTGCTTTCATGGCTTCCAGTGGTAATTTTGTGGTGGATCGAGCTTGGTACTTTGATTCAGGGGCATCTCGCCATTATACATGCCATAAGGACTGGTATGTGGATTTTGTTGAAGATAACAATATTAATGAATCTGTATCTTTAGGAAATGGTACAACATATTTTGTGAAAGGATTTGGTAATGTTCATATAAGTTTTAATGGTACAGTAAATTATACATTCAAGAATGTTAGGTATGTACCAAATATGAACAAAAATCTTCTTTCAATTAGTGAGATCACCTCAAAATCTGATTTTGTTGTAAAATTTCAAGAACATCAATGTTTAGTCACCACTAAAGATAACAAGATTATTGTTGTTGGGATCGGTGAGAAAGGCTTGTATAAGCTTGCAGATCCAATCAAAGCAAAGGAAAGTGCACTTGCAGTAGTTGATAGCACAAGTTCACTATGGCATGAAAGGTATGGGCATTTGAATTTTCAGTATTTGACTACATTGAGTAAGACTAAGATGGTTAAGGGGATTCCTTCTATTCGGCATAGTCATCATGTATGTACTGGATGTCAGTTGGGGAAGCAAGTTAGACATTCATTTGATGTTGGTAAAGCTTCGAGAGAAAATGGAGTATTAGATTTGGTACATGCAGATTTGCATGGTCCAATGCAGACACCTACCCCTTCTGGTGCCCATTATTTCCTGTTACTGGTTGATGATTTATCTAGGAAAAAGTGGGTATACTTTCTAGTAAAGAAATCTGATTATTTTTCTAACTTTTTTACTTGGAAAGCTATTGTTTAAAAATAGGCAGGATGGCTAGTGAAATCTCTTAGAATGGATAATGGGGGTGAGTTCATCTCAAAATAGTTTAAGGAGTTTTGTGCCACTGAAGGCATACACAGACAATACACTACACCTTACACTCCACAACAAGATGGAGTTGTGGAAAGGCATAATAGGATGGTGATGGACATGGCTCATGTATGGTCCAAAGCAGAAATGTCCCATACAGGTATTGGGCAGAGGCAGTGAATACAATAGTATACATCCTCAATAGAAATCCTACAAAAGCTTTGGAGAATTTGACTCCAGAGGAGGCTTGGTCAGGTCAAACTCTAGATGTAAGTGATTTCAAATTTTTTGGTTGTGTAGCTTTTACAGTTATTCCTAGTCAAAAGAGAAAAAATTTGGATGCAAAAAGCAAAACATATATGTTTGTTGGATATAATGATCAGTCAAAGGCCTACAGATTACTTGATGTTTCTACTAAAAAAGTTGTGGTAAATAGAGATGTCATAGTAAATGAACAAATGCCATACTTCACAGCAACTGGTCAAGTTTCAGATATTGAGTCATTGTTATCTAATGATTCCATTATTAGTTATAATGTGAAAAATGAGCAGGATTCTTGTTCATCAGTGGAATCACATTCCAAGGAGGGAATTGATACAGGTCACTGTGAGGTTCCAGCAGAACAACCAAAGAAGCCAAAGTGGTATACTGCCACAATTGAAGCACTAAAAGAAGGAGACTTACCACAAGGTGTGGAAAGTAGAAGACTGAGATCAGGAAAGTAGTTTGGTAATAGAGGTGAGCATGTTAATCTTGCTCTAACAGCTGATGTTTCACAAGTATTTGAGCCTAATTCTTTTTCAGAGGCCAAAGGGAAGTCTAAGTGGGAATCAGCTATGCAATTGGAATATGATTCCTTGATGAAAAATAATACTTAGAAGTTGATGGAACTACCACCAGGGAAGAAATCCATTGGCTGTAAGTGGATTTATAAGGTAAAATACAAAGCAGATGGTTCCTTGGACAAACACAAAGCCAAACTTGTTACAAAAGGTTATGCACAAGAGGAAGGGGTTGATTATGATGAGACTTTTGCTCCAACCACCAAGATGGTAACTTTTCATTTGATTATTGCTATTGCTGCTCAATTTGGATGGCAGGTGCACCAAATGGATGTAAAGAGTGCTTTCTTGAATAGAGATCTGGAGGAAGAAGTCTACATGGTTCAGCCACAGGGTTTTCAGGTTCCTGGTAAGGAACATCTTGTTTGCAGGTTGATCAAGTCCTTGTATGGACTTAAGCAGGCTCCTTGAGCTTGGTATACAAAAATAGACTCATATCTTAGGGAGTCAGTTTTCAAAAGGTGTAACTCGGAACCAAATCTCTATGTAAAGGTGTCTGGTGATGATATCTTGATTCTCATTATATATGTTGATGATATAGCCATCACTGGGAGTAGTACTAGTCTCATTCAACAAATGAAAGCTGATGTTTGTTGTACTTTTGATATGACAGACTTAGGACTACTGAAATACTGTTTAGGTGTTGAGTTTTGGCAAAGTGGTAATACTATATTTGTGTCACAGAATAAGTATGCCAGTTCATTACTAGAAAGGTTTAGAATGATGGATTGTAATCCAAATCACACACCTATGGAAATAGGAGCTAAAATTTCAACAAACACTAATTCACCTCTGGTCAATGAAACAATGTATTGGCAGCTAGTGGGTAGTCTCATTTACCTCACTACCACTAGACCGGATATTTTTTTTGCAGTGAGTTTTCTATCTCACTTCATGTCTAAACCACATGAAGTCCATTGGTTAGCTACAAAATGAGTATTAAGATATGTCAAAGGTACTCTTGACTTTGGCATACTGTATAAGAATTTTGTAGATTTTGAACTTTCAGGATATTCTGATTCTGATTGGGCAGGTTCAGTTGATTCAAGAAAATCTACAACAGGGTATGTTTTCAATTTTGGTTCAGGAGTTTTCTCATGGCAGAGCAAACTACAAACTACAGTAGCATTATCTTCAACAGAAGCAGAGTATAAAGTTTTGGTTAGTGTAGGTTGTGAAACCATGTGGATAAAGAAAATTTTGGAGGATCTTCAGTTTGAGTCATCAAAGCCTACTCCAATTTTTTGTGACAACCAAAGTGTTTTGAAGATGGTGAAGAATCCAGTATTTCATGCCAAGACCAAACACATTGAGGTTCACCATCATTACATCCGACAGTTGGTTACAAATGAAGACATCAGTCTCTTCTACTTCCCCACTGCAGAGCAGCCAGCTGATATAATGACCAAACCACTTGGTACAGACAAGTTCATAAAATTTAGAGATAAACTTGGTCTTGTTTCTGGTTTAGTCATTAAGGGAGGGTGTTAGCATATTATTGTATTTACCTTAGGTTATTTACTAAGGTAATTTATGTTGGTTAGTTGCCTTAACCACTTTGGTTAAGAGGTTAGTTGTTTATTTGGCCTTTGTTATTTCATGCAAGCCGACATAAGTTAGTTTTATTATACCCATCTCATGCTTCACAGGTATTTCATTTGTTTGCCTATTTAATAGGCCTTCATGCTTGGTTGAATACATTGAACAAGTGCTCTGCTATTCTCAATCTCTCTCTGTTTGTTTTGTTTAATCTAATAAGTAGGTAATTTAACTCTCTCATAATTAATGAAAGAAGTGGTCAGCCTCATCAAGATTTATGTAAACCATGTCAAAATTACCTTATCATAAATAAATTTTGTTCTTCTCCTCTTGAGTGGATCATAGAGCCACATAATGATTGTATCATGATCTGATTTTACTATCTTTGCTTGCCAAACTTATTTTAAATTGTCTAATATTTTAGTTATATTACTTGGGAACTAACATTGTTTCATCTTATATTCAAAAAATTCAAGCTAAAGGTTGATCATAGAATTCATTAATTAATTTTAGTTGAATTTTATTTCATTATTATGACTACTTGGTCTCATTTTATTGATTTTGTGCTTACATGATCAACTAATTTTTATTCAAGTTATTATGATGCTTATTAATAATTGTTTCATGTGTTATTGTGTGTGTGTGTGTGTGTGTGTGTGTGTGTGTGTGTGTGTGTGTGTGTGTGTGTGTGTGTGTGTGTGTGTGTGTGTGTGTGTGTGTGTGTGTGTGTGTGTGTGTGTGTGTGTGTGTGTGTGTGTGTGTGTGTGTGTGTGTGTGTGTTTGTGTGTGTCAATTTGGTTGATTATAGGGGAGAAAAAATATCTTGGAAAATATCCAAGTGGGACAAGATGGGAACCTATTACATAGGTTCAAGATCTCATCCTTAATCACCCATTAGATGTGGCGGTTTTAGACACTGAGGTGTATCTTTCACTCTATGCATCAAATATGGATGGTAGACTATTGTCTTAAGGGACACATACATTATTTCACTTTACACATTGACTATGGCTAGTGGATTGATGCCTTAAGGATCACATACATTATTTCACTTAGTGTATTGCTATGGCTAGTGGATCAATGTCCTAAGAGCCATATACATTCTTACACTTTATGCATGAATGTGGTTGAAATATATATACATATAGACTATCTCTTACACTCTACACATCGATATGGTTGACATACATCTATGCATTGACTATATCTTACACTCTATGCATTGACATAAATGTCATCTATCTATGTATTAATCTTGGATGGTGGACCAATGTCATGAGAGCCTCATACCTATTGATTATTACATAAATACATTGGTTGTTAGACTAATGTCTTGAGATCCATATGTATTTTGATTTGCATATGATCCTTTAGGAAGATGGACTGATATTTTAAGAGCCTATGAATATGGAATAACATGGAAGCAGGTTACTTAAAACATTACATGATTGAAATGATAAATTGAGAAGTAAATAGTCTCACTTTTTTAGTCTTCTTCAACATAATTGAAGTGATGGGAGCTATTTCCGCATGCTCTACTTATTCAATAATATTATTTGTTTTTTAGATGTCACTAGATATGGTGACTCTATGTTACCTAGTATGTTATGAATAATTCATTATGAACTCAAGATGGTTTAAATCCATTAAAAATGTTATGACCATGGATGGACACATATTATAGAAGTATGTTTTTTGTGCTTGGAACCCATAATTATTCTCTAATAATAAATCACACATCTAGGGAAATTGGGATTCTCATGCTCATAGTGAAGAAATTGTGGGTCTCAATGGATTGAGATAGATGTGTTTTGAAGTATGATTTACATCAAAGTAAATTTCCTCTTTTAGAGATTAATTATAATTTATATAACATCTTATTGATTGAAAAGGACTCAGAACAAATAATTCCCATTTAACATGATGAACCAACATCCAACATAATTAGTGAAGTATAATGTGGTAGTATAGCCTTGAATAAAGCAAGGCTTGGGTTCTGAAATTGGACCACTTTCATATATGATTTAATGAATTTTAGTTTACTAAAAAAAAATTAAATTATTGCATTCAAATATTTAAACATCCTTATGAGTTGGTTGTAAAGATTCTCATTATGCTGAAAGGATAGTAACAATCTAGCCATGAGATTTGTGTGAAGAAGAAACCTTAAATAAGTGGAATAATTACTTGCATTAAAAAAATGGAATTAATGACTTATGTTGTAAAGAATGGAATGATTATGTTTCACTTTTTCTAAATATAGTATCTGAATTAATTTTAATGAAGGAACAAGGACTACTCTACACATTTTTGCATCATGTGTGATCCTATTTATGACCCATATCTTATCTAAAACATAACTAATCCAATTTGAATTCCTTATATGCATTTCTAAATTTTATTTTGTCTTGGTGTGTCTTAATGGATTATAGTCACTATTTGGTTAGTTGAACCACCTTTGGCTAGTCCTCTTGAATGCATGAGGATGAAGTAGTTTAACATCTAGAATGCCTTATGGAAAAATTGTACATTTATCCATTAATTACCTTTACCTTGAGCCCTATATAGGGAGTTTGGTTATCTTAAAAGCAATAATAGGATTTTTCTAGAACCACCATGCACCATTATGGACTGGAAACAAGAATGTCCATGTATGAAGCCATAGGTAAGAAAGTAGAGTGGTTGGGGGATCTAAGAAAGAGAAAACACTTGCCACATTCTATTTGGTTTGGAAGAAGAGAAAATGCCTATTTGAATAAGGTAGATCTCTTAGAAAATGACTTTTTTCCATTTTAGTAAGAGGGATGAAGTAAGAATGAAAAGGAAACCAAAAAATATCTTGGAGAGGGAGAGCCTCAACTTGAAGAAAGTTCCATAAAAGATATAAATAAGGATTAGGATTGACTAGTAGACTTCTCCTTTTGATTTAATTATTATGATGTTTGATTAATGAAGTTTGTGTGATTTTAATTATTTTACAGTGCTCAAGATAAGTAAGTTTTCTTGGATTATTTATTCTCTTTTCTTTTGTTTGTCCTATGGTTGTATTTGGGTTACCTCATAGTATTTCCTACCCTTGTGTGTGGGAGTTTGGCTTTGAGACATTCCTCCATGATAGTTCTATTTGTTATAACTTTTGTTTACTTGGATAGTAAGGTTACATCAAGTAATACTGAGGATGCCTCAAAAGGATATATTTTTCATGATAGAGGAAGGGTTGGATCTCTTGTGGGACATTATGGTAGGTTTCATAAGCCTTATCATGATTTATTTTAGAATGTATCTTAGTGTTTGTATGCCTGATGATTTCTATCTATATTTTCTCTTTCATGTTTTTATGCTTGATAAAATAGATTTGAGGTTGGTAACCTCTTCAAATTTGAGATGTTTAGATTATCACTTTGAGAATATCCATCTTCTTAACCCCAAAAATTGTGTATGACCTTATTTATTTATTTGACTTGCACCATGATGAGAACATTCCTTGAGTTGGGAGTTCTATTTGTATGTGCCTAGAGTAGTCACCCAATGATGGAAAAAAGGTTAGGAAGTGAATTCTCCTTCTATTGGCTAAATTTTAACTTGGGGATAAATAGAAGTTCATCATCAATGATGGATTATTCTTGTTGGTTGATTCATATAACTAGCTATAAGCTAGGGATTACTTATTATTAGTTAAAATAATTATCTTTCTTTTATTAACTTATTATGGGCCAAGATCAGAACCACTAATTTATGTATTTTACTAGTTAATTTTATAGTTATTATTGTTGATAAATTTTGTATAAGTTGTTAATTGTATCTTAATAATAAACCTCCTTGTGATAGACTCATAATTGAGAATGGAATCCTAGGGGATGCTTGTATATTCATGATAAATCTTGGACAAGTTAAGATCCCTGATTTGTGTGTGTGTGTGTGTGTGTGTGTGTGTGTGTGTGTGTGTGTGTGTGTGTGTGTGTGTGTGTGTGTGTGTGTGTGTGTGTGTGTGTGTGTGTGTGTGTGTGTGTGTGTGTGTGTCTGTGTCATATCTATATACATACATACACACACACACACACACACACACACACACACACACACACACACACACACACACACACACACACACACACACACACACACACACACACACACACACACACACACACACACACACACACACACACACACACACACACATATATATATACATATATATACATACACACACACACATGCGCGCGTGCGTGCACGCACACACAGAGTTTATTATATTATGATTAGTTTGTTGAATGTATCTTTGGTTACTTAGAATAAATATACTCTTTTCTTACCTAAATGAAAGGTCTTATCATTATAAGAAAGCAAGTGAAATAGACTACTTTTATCATTAATAATTATAATAAAATTATGTTCTATTGTATGAATCATGCTATGGTTGATCCTATCATTGTTTAGCACAATCCACGTGGGATAAGATCTTAAATAAATCTTGAGATTATATTATTGAAATAAATAGATTTTAAGAAATTTGATATTTAAGGAGTAAATCTTAAACCTGCATGGCTCTTTCATTAGAGTGTTAAACTGCTTACTTAGATTAAAACCTCATAATGATTAGCCTATTGATAATTCTTGTGTCTCATCTTATTATCTATTATGATTTATTTTGATCAACTAAGCTTATCCATAAATGAATGGAAATCAAATAAATATATAAGGATTTATTATTAAGGATAACCATTTAGCTTTACTATAAGATTTGAATGTTGATATTATCATAGTAGAGTTACATCTTATGAAAGATTCCCTTTATTTTATAATTGAGTACGCTTCCTGCCTTAGACTTTTCCTATTAGAAGACTAACTTTTATAATGAAGAAACTTTTAATTGCATTGGGATTTTTTGCTAAGGAAATAACAATGCAAGGTAACTGGGTGGGTATAAATTTTGATATCCTTGATAGAAGTATTTAGTGATTGAAAAGGGATTTACAAGGCCAATCATAGACTCTATGTCTTTTCACTTTAGATAATTCCTTATTAAACATCTTATCTTTAGTTTACCAAAATTTGTCTATGCATAATGTTAGAAGTTATAACTTATTATGAATAGATTAGATAGCTCATAGATCAAGAAATATCTTAAGGGTTTTTTGGATAGATTGAATTGCTTATTAGATATCCCATTAGTTGTATAAACTAATGATAATATTTGATTAGTATCGACAGATTGAGTTAAGCCTTGATGCATTCTTGTTTTTTTAACCTATGCAGAGGTTAGTTATTTTGAATTTTAAGTGATTTTTGATGTTATTGATGAATATTTATTATGTATTTAATGTCTTACCTAAATTAATTAGAGTATTATTTTAGTTTTGATTTATTGATTTAAACTCATCCTACTTGCTAGTTTGATTAGATTCATTTATTGGTCATAGATGTTTCTACAATTCACTTAATCTTTTAAATTATGGCCTTGTTGAATTTATCTATGAAAATTAATGGAGTAATCAACCTTAATATACTTTAGTCACTTTTTTAAATTTTTGCAGACTTTAACTTAGTTGGATATTACTTTTTTACTAAATTGATTTGTGAAATTAACTATATTTGGGTTTACTTCTTGTCTCAAATTTATTCATTGGCTTCATATATAATCATACCTTATCCATTCATTGGTCTTATTTTTTAGTATTTTCCTTAGTGATATTTTCTTTGTAACCTAATTTATCCATTTGGACTTTACCCTAAATGCCTCTGAGTTGGTTTTTTCAACAACCTTTTACCTTAGTCATTTTTGTGACCTTTTATGAGTGGGTTAGAGGACTACACATGTCATCATTCTTATAAATTTTGATTTATGTTAACTTAGTCACTTTTATGATATATACTAAGAAAGTAGATCATTTGGAGCTATCAATGTGTTATCATGCCATTAACCCAGGGGTGACCTCAATAGGCTCTATTATATGGTTGATATCAAGAAAGTAGATCACCAGTATTTGTCCACATGTCAACATTAGATTAACTCAAGAGGTGACATTTACAAACTACATTATATGGTCAATTCTAGGCAAGTGGATAATTAGGATCCATCCACATGTCATCATTCAACTAACCTGAGAGTGATGTTAGTTTTGTTGCATGTATAGTCAACATTGGGTAAGTAGAGCATTGATAACCATCCAGTATCATCATCCCACTAACCCAAGAATGATGAAAACAAGTATGATGGTATGGTTAATATAAATTAAGTGTATCACCATGATCCATCCATGTATCATGATCTTGTTATCTTAGGAGTGATGCCATATCAATTTAGAATATGAACCTCATTAGGTGAATGGACTACTAATAACTATCCTATTTGCATAATCCTACTAGCTAACAAATATATTAGTCAACATAGTTTATTATTTAATTATGTGGTAGTTAGGAAGCCTAGGATGTTGATTAAATAACAAGTGGTAGGAAGTGGTACCAAGATACTAAATTGAAGCTATCATGGCTAAAGATCTTGTTGAAGAGACCATATGGAGCCAACTATGTCAACATTAGATGAGGTTAATTTTGATGAATATCTCAATGTCATAATGTTGTGACTATGGATGTGAGTTAGCTACAAGTTCTTTAGCATGTGGCTGAATGAATTGAGATTTTGACTACTTAATTAGTGACCTATACTTGTTAATTGAATACTTAAAATGTGTACGGATTTCATATATGTGTATATAGGTTTATACAAATGGGTTGGATGTAAACGAGATGGTCAAGTCATGTCCATTTTAGAGGACTAAAAAATGAGCATGATAGATCTGATAAGTCACTACAATATAAAGTGTCAATAAAGTGAAAATATCAATTGTATAGAAACCAAACTTTAGTTCATCCTATATATGTGCTTGCTTAAATTTATAATCATGATATACTATTTAGATATCATTTACTCTATTGCATGAGTCATTGCGGTTTAGGTAGTGGTAATAAATTGTAGGATATTGTATCACCCATCCAACCTATTCATTAAAATATTCACAATGGAATTAGATATTGAGAAGTTAATTCATCTTCATTATGATCACTTCATGTGAGATGTAAACTTGTATTTGTTCACTCCACTTGTTGTGAAAACATAGAGAGATAATGATCTCTTATAATCTTCTCTCAAGCATCAATTACTTAAAATTACTTCTATTAGATATTATATTATTTACACATTTTTATATTCATGCAGGTGTGAGAGTCTTAATAGTTTTTTAGACTCAAATAGGATGAGAGTCTTAAATTTTATTCAAATGATTCCATACATACCTTGTTTGTGAGCACATAATTGAATCACATGTATACATATTATACCACCATCAATGTTTATTTGGGATGGATTTATGATAGCTTGTGGATTTATAATATTTCCTTACATGAACTCTACTAGTGTGGTTCCTCCACTATTTAACTACATCATATTCAAGCCATTTATACTTATTATAAATTATTATTATTTTTAATAAAATATCCTATTCAAATAGAAAAAATTAATAGATTTATATTCTCATTATGTGGATAAAGTTATAATATCCCTAAAGTATTATTGTTTACCTTTAGCCATATTTTATGATATATTTTCATATGTTATTTTTGACACATTGAAATTATCTACACGTATTCATTGTAAGCATTTTATGCCATCATTAGAATTTGTCAGTTATTTAGAGTTTTAGTAATGAAATATAATTTTTTTAATATACTCCACCCATTCAAGATTATGGAGGTCGTATGGCTATATTATTTTATGTAGGTGTTATGTTTAGATCTCTTGGATATTATTTTAGTGTCACATATCATCATATCTTGGTATCTCTTATGGTGTAGTCATTAAAATTAACATTTTATGATAAAAAAAAATGCACTTGTGGCCACTCTTTATACACACTTAACCTATGCTCAATTATATAATTACATATCATTATTAATCTACTTCTATGTATACAACCCTTATATTTAATAAATTATGATACTTTATAATCATATTCCTCATTCCAAGTAGCCTAAACTCAACATTATATTTATCCACACTTCTAATTTAGTTGTCAATGATCATCAAACAATGCCACTTCTTTTAGATAATCCCACTCACTAGTAGTGTTTGAAGCTTTTGGTTTCATCTTCCTACCAAATAATAACTAATTACTAAAAATTCAATTCACCTAATAGGTTGTCCCAAAATTTTCATAAGTCCCAATTGAGGAAATTTAAAAAAAATACCACTATATAGTCACAAATTGCATTTATTTGTTCATTGGTTGGTAAGAGGCTTCTCTATTGTAAAATCCAAAATTATACTAATTATACATTAAGAGAAAAACACCTATTATTCCCAATTTTTAGTCCACATAGCCCAAGTATCCTTTAACTAAGTTTGAATACACCTCCAAGGTCATAAGCCATTGTTGAAGCACATAATTACACCACAATTACACTAACATATAACATTAAATTTGTATTTCACACACACCATTGTAGAATGGAGGAAATAAATGGAGATTTATCCCTCTTTAGAGCATTTACATGTAGGTAACACTCAACATAGGGGGTGTTGAGGTCAATAATAACTTTAGTCACTAACTCTTTTTTCCCATTTCATTACATTTACTCATAATCAATTGATCTTGAGTTCTAAATGAAGAATAAGGTACAAAACATCCTCCATAGTGAATTTAGTGATCTTGATCACATATATATGACCCATAGGTGAAGGTAAAATAACCAAATTCACATATAAGGAAAAAAACTTATTAGCGACCAACTCAATTTGTAGATGACAATATGTGTTAGCCTTGTCTGAATAGTTCAAAATTATCCAAGATTCAAATGAAACCTTGTTCCTAATTCATAATGACCTCATATAATCTCATAGTTGATAATATAGGCTCTATTTTATTCCATCATATTTGAGTTCTATCTAATTTATTTATCTTTAGTACTTTCCCATTTTAGCATCTTTCCATAAATAGTGAGCTCCAAATCAGTCTTGTGTGATTTATTACATATCTTTTACATTTTAATATTACTTAATAGTTTGTCATATTAGGATTAACACTTATTTAGTTCACTAGTTTTGATAAAAAATATTGATGAACATGGTTATTGATTGAATAATTTAAACCCTAACCATCCATGTTAATAGGGGTTTTTCCATTCTTTTTATTTTTTCCAATTTGTGTATTTGGGTTTTTATATTTGGTAAATTCCATTTTAACAACATTATTCCAAGTTTATATTTCATATTTTATGAAATCTAAGAAATTTGTTTTTACCTCTCTTATAAGTCATTTTAGACTAAGTGGACTCAAGTTGAACATTTTCAAATTCTAGTTGATAAAAAATAATGGAAGAATCAATTAATAAATTTGATGACATAAGGAAATGATAATTAAAGGGTTTATTTAAAAGAATCAAGATATGAAAAATGTGTTATTAAAAAATGTTAGAGAGGAAATAAATTCTTATCATATGATACTTCTATTGCTATAATATCCATTTCTTTATCTGCATCTCTGAATAAAGATTTCATATTAACATCTAATATGGGAGAAACCCAAGGGTTTCAATAGATTAATATGATAATCTCTACTCAAACACTTTTTACACCACATTTGGTTATCACAAATTCTACTCCTAATGGATAATCCCTTATGTAAATTGTTTTAGTTATATATACTAAGGTATTGCAATTGAAAAAAAAAATCTTTGAAACTTAATCAAGCACCTGATTCACATAATTTATTGCATACTCCATTAACTCAACATATTTTATCATATCCTTTACCAATATGTTTTGTGGTACTTAATATTACATTGTATGATGGAAAAGATGACCTCGATCAATATTTGAGAAAATTTAACGTAGTGTGTCTTGAATAAGCTTATAATTATAGTTTATTTACAAAATTATTTTTTGATGGGTCATTTGACCCACCAACTTAGGCATGATATAAATAAACCCAACCTCTCCTAAAAGGATATGATATATCCCCAAGATCTATATTTCTAATTCTTAGCTTGCTAGATAACTTGGTTGATAAGAAAGTATTCTATCTTAAGTGGCATATTGGAATAAAATTAATCTTAAACAAATGAGAGATAATGTAATTAAGATGATTTGTCAATGTGGTGTTTAGGTACACAACAAATGATAAGAAACACAAATATATTTCCCAAAAAATCACTAGTTCATATTTACATATAAAATATAGTTGATTAAATATATAATATTTTCATACATACATAAACCATTTCATAAACACATATGAGAAAGGTTTACAATCAAGACAAGGATTATAAACAGCTTACAATTTTAGATCTACTCTAAACCCAATCTAATATATTCATAAAAAAGATAAAAAGATAATGGCAATGAGAAAATAAATAAACATGTTTTATGATGAAAATAAATAGAATTTGATTTATTAATAAAATATCATAGAATAAATCTCTATATTGACTAGTATACAACTAGACATAAATTAAAGAGAATGAAGAAGACTGAGGATATTTTAGCTATGAATAAAATATGGACAAAACCATTATATACATGAACAAATAATAAACTTCAATCTTTAAAACATTTCAATTTGATATATTACATAGAAAAATATTTTTTAAATTCACCATAATCATTTAAATTAAAAATTTTGGAAGCATAAAAACATAACTCATGTTTGGATGAGGACACAAAGAAAATAAAACTAAGTAAAAATATAAATATGATTTTTTCTAATTTCTCAAAGAAATTATTTAACCTCTTTTAGTCGTATTTCAAGTCTTATATATAGAATTGGTCTAGATGAAGACAAGCCTTCCACTCATGAGGTGGGTGATTATATTAAATATATGGGTTAAAATTTGTTGGGTTTAACATACCCCCATTTCTAAAAAATAGGGACCTTTGTTTTAAAATTTGCAAGATTGTGCTTTGAATTGAAAAATCACCTAATTAAGAGTGCCACTAGCATGTTTGTAGATTATATTTATTTGAATATCATACACACATGGGTATAAATTTAATTTAATTACATTTTTATGTTTGATGCTTATCTTATTTTTCCTAAGGTTGCTAATGGTTTCTTATTATGTTTACAGGTTGCGAATTTGATGGAGTCTCAACATTGTGAATAATGTCTATAGTTTTGGACTCTAATGATAAATTGACCCTTTGATTAGTCATTTATTCTTAAGTAGAAAGTTGAATTCATGTTTAGACATCTTAAAACCATTTGTCTAATTGCTTTAGTTCAAGACTTTGTAAATTGAATTCATATTTATGCAGGAGCAATTTGTATGGGAACCATTAATTATGTCATAAACTTAATTTAATTTTTATCCTAAGGTTTAGTCATGTTTATCAACATGACCAAACTTTAATCTAAAAATTTATACTAATTTATTCATATCTTGAGCCCCTTTTATTCCTTTTTTATCTTCACATGGTCTTTTATTAAACACAGGGTCACTTTATTTATGTCTCAAAACTTTAGGATGAAACTTTATCTTATGTATTTTATTATCCAAAAGGTCCCCTTTATTATGTTTTAAAATTTATCTTAAAAAAATTATCCTAAAGTTTTATCATGATTATCATCATGAATAAAAACTTAGTCCAAAACTTTAAGCCTAAGTCCTTTATATTCCCCAAGCTCTAACTTACTTTATTTTATTACCTATAGGATTGGTGGTTTATATTTTCTTAGGTGGTCAAGATCTAATGGGGCATATAAATTCAAAAATTCAAGATCCTTGATCAATGATGCACATTTAATCAAGTGATAAAGATCTAATGACATGATATTAAAAGTATAAATTCAATCCCTCACCCTAAGTTAAGGTTTGAGCATCTTATAAATATCAATGGTACATTCCTAGGTGTGCACCTTATGATAAATAATACGTATCAAGATAAAATTTTAAAGGTCCCTAAGATAAGTGAGAAGGTGATAAGTATCATGCTTCTAGTATAAGAATAGTGAGAAGCCAATGTCATTCCACCCTTTGGATTGAGATCCAATGGAGTGTGTTGATCTGGCTAAACAAGATCTAATGGTGTACAATGAAGGTTGAAAAATCAAGGGCCATTATGGAGAAAACATGTGGCATAAATTTGTGTCATAGATTAAATCCTAAGCATCTTCTAAATATCATTGATATGTAGATCACATACATAGTTTGATTAATGGCTCATTGAGTAAATAACATGATCCAATCGATCAAGATTGGTGGAGTACATTCATTTAGGTGAGGATGAACAATGGTGAGAGATAAATTTTGAAATTTAAACAAATCCATAACCAATGTGATTGTGACAAGTGTCATAACCACAAAGAATGTGACCAAGTGGCTAATGAAATTCAATCCCTCAGATTGAGATCAATACCCCACATTAATTCATGCAAGGATGATTGAATAGTGTGAAACACAAGGATTTTTAAAAGGATAATGATCATATTTAAAAAGGAAATTAATGAGCTACATACCATAGAGATGACATGGAAATTCCATGTCAGTATACACATCAATTCAAAATATTTTGTGGACCTAGAAAGGCAAAGGTATAAATGTGCAAATCTGAGTAAAATCTAAGTTACAAATCTCACATAATTTGAATAGTTTCTACCATTCAAGATCTGAAAATAAATTTATAAAAACCCTAAGTACGTGAACCCTAATTCAACTTTTTTATCATTGCAACCAAGCCAAGGAAAGTTCAATTATCACTTGCATGAGAATAATTTAATCTAGAGCTAAAGTACAATCTACTAGCAAGTAATTTAGAGAAATTCATAGCAATGATATCTCAAAAAAGTGTTTCCAAAGAGAATAAGGAACTTTATTTGACCTTAGATGTAGAAGGAATAATCTTCAAAGACAAAGAGTTTGATGCCATTGCTATAAATAAAGGGGACAATAATTAGTCGAGCTTATTTTAGAACATTGAGAATCAACAATGTATCACAAATGAATAAGACAAGAATGTGTCTAACAATAAAATATACTATGAAGTAATCATCATCCAGATGAGAGACCTATACTACATAGGTTTAAAACCCAAGGTACTACATTGCATAGATATCCTTGCTCCAATTTTTAAGGATAGTAAAATAGATAAAGGCATAATAGTTTATGAACGTAGTTTTAGAAAGATTGCTTATATTTATCCCATAGTTTTTGAGAACTATTATAAATTTCATAAACCCCAATTAGACCTAACCAAAATCATCAATTAGGCCAAAAAGAATTATTTAAATATCACCCTTAACTTATGGCTATATTCTGGGAATCAAGTGTTCTTAGACTTCAATAATAACATCCCAATTGGTCAATTTAGACTTGGAATAAGGATGATCATGACCATGATGAACATGTTGTGTGGGAATCCAACAACTACATATGTAGACAAAATTTGGGTCCCCTTATTCTATTTCATGTCAAGAAATAAATCACTCCTCCTCTTGGTGAAGTAATTACCACCTATCTAAGAAGATAGCTATTTTTAATGAAGGAGAAGAGTAGGACTCAATTCCACATGATGTCATACCTTATGGATTCGATTCTTACTATAACAAAAATTCATGTCCTTAGGGAATGGTCACCTGATGGGACACAAACTTTCTCACAATATTAATCCAAGTTACATATCTTCAAGTATAGGGATCACATCTAATTTATATGTGTTTATCCTACCCTTAATGAGGCCATCATAGGGAACCCAATTATGAGGATTAACCATTTAACAAATAATACTATTGAAACCATGTGGTACATTTGGCTATATCTTTATATTAAAATAATTAGGATTGAAGGGACCCAACGCACCCCACTCAGGCTATCTGTCTATATACCAATCAAGCTAGCAGAGTAAGAAGTGGCTTATCAAATATGCAATGGAATAGATGGTATTTACAAGACCAAAAGGGAGGGACTACTCCACACCCTTTAGATAATAATTAGTATAACTATGCTTGCATTATGGGACAACATTAAAGCATCTTCAAAACATAAGACCTCCTTTAATCTTCAAATTGGTAAACTAAGGTAGTGGGACACCCATGGAAGAGTTAAGGAGTATTTAAAATCAAATGGAACTTTTAATGTGCCTTATGATCACTATATTAGTCCTTTTGACCCTATATACATAAAATAATCTTCATTCTCAGAGGTCACTAGGATATTGAAAGAATACAACATCAATCCAAAAGCTAAGATGTTGAGGGAGTAAAAAGGGGATGATAGATGATAACTTGGGCCTAGCTAGTGCCATTTTATAGGTAGTACATCAACCATACCTCCATAAACTTATCCCCAAATAGAAACCAAACATGAGGCATAGATATTACAAAGGCTGGAGGAAAGAAGGTATGATGGAATTCCATCCTCTTTAGCCCAATTAGAGGAACTATGATCACTAGTTGAGGAAATTCACATAGTAGTATTAGACCATGTAGTGATAGTTGAGGTTGAACTCAAACTATTTTCTAGTGCTTATGATTTTTATGTAAATTAATCTCAATTAGAGGAGGTAGATAAATAAAAAGGGAAGGAAATAGCATTGGACCTAGTTCCTATGGATCTCCCCAAAAGGAAAGATAAGCTAGCCATGGTTCTAGTAAAGGCCAAGAAGCCCAAGGTGACTTTCACTCATCCTTTGAGTGAAGTTAATCTCTTTATTAAAGAAAAGTTTATTCATGGTCCAACCATTCTATAATGGTTCATCTATGGTAAATTGTATAAATTCCCCATTTCACATCATCTTTGGGATATGATGCAATCCATACATATCCCTATTTATGAAGAGATGAGGTCATGGAAAATTGCCTTACAAAAGGAAGAGGAGAAAGGGATGGCTGCCCCAAGATATTCAATTGGATCACAAATGAAAACCTTAGTTCCAAAGGTAACATAATCATTAGTGAGAGTCAAGTTTAATCCCCAGATAACTGGATTGTAGAGGGTAATACAGAAGAAAGTCATGATTGGTGGAGCAGAGATAAATTTATATAGAGTAAAACATTGAGTAATTTAACTCTAGTGGTAGGATAAAAGCCTGATAAAAATCCCATATTTGAGGATAATGTTCTTAAATTATCCCAAACACAATTTGAACAATTTTAAGCTACCCTCAAAGGTATGAAACAATAAAAATAAAATTTGGAGAAATAGGTTGTTTTATCAATTCTAGGCACCATGATCAAGATGTTTGAAAAGTTTTTTTATGACATGTTTGATTATTTAAATTTAATAAAGTTTAGGTAGAATGTGTTCAACCAATAGGGTAAAACAACCAAGAGCCTAGTTAACCAATGGCAGAACTCAAAAAATAAAATAAAGGATTTGATCAATATCTTGACATAATATCAAATTCCTAAATTTGAAACCATTATCTTAGCTCACCTACACATGGCCATGAAAATTTTAGTAGACAAGGTCAAGGGCCTGAGCAAATGGTCTAAAGACTTAAATAAACTTCATGAAGATGGAAAGTAGTTGATAGACATGTTGAAATAGATACTGGGGAGCATGATCACAAATCCCACTACTCTTAGCCCCATAGGGATAATTAATGATGAAGAGTTCAAGTTGAGATCAACTCAGGTTATGTAGGAAGTGAGGAATAATACCCAAGGAAGGACATGGGTTGATAAAAACAAGGTCTTGGATATGATCTTGAATGCTAAAGAAAGGATAACAAATACAGAAAACATTAAATAATCCATGGAAAGGGATGATAACTACTTCAGAGACCTATCAAACCAAGAATATGGACTCTTCATGGAATCAATTGCCAACTTAAAGTTAATAGATGAGCAACATGCCAAGGAAATTAAGATCTTTTAACAGTAGTAACATGGCACTTCATCAGCATAGTGACCTTAGGGTCAAGTTAGGTGACTTAGGAATATTCATTTATAATAAAACATGTATAATATTTAAAAAAAGAGAGTATTCTTCATTTTAATTGCATGCACAACTTTTAAAGTACATTGCCTATAAGTCATTCTTTTAAAAGGTGTCATTTGTTCTAGAAAGTTATAGAAAGGATAATTGTCCTATACACATGTACAATTATAATTTTACAAGACTAATGGGTATACTTCCTTGGCATTATATAAAATGGGTATTACCATTTGTAAAGATGGGGAGTTTTTTGAGCCAAAAACTATTTATAACTTTTGAACAATTAATATAAGCAAGGATCTCTACAAAGTTTGTTTACATTTGATTGTCTGAATTGATATCATGGCTTCTCTCTCATTTGTATGGTCTATTTTTTAGATTTGATTGGTTCTTATAGATTTTGGATGTACATATTTAAATACAGAGTGGATAATTTATGCTAATTTTAGATTAATTAAAAGTTCTTAGATTCATTTAATTTTCTTTACTTCTCTTGCATATGTGCTAATGTTGTTTACTTGTAGGGGTAAATATTTAAAGTGAATTTGGCTCTTATTTTCATCATTTCATACTCTATAATTTTTCCTAATGTGTGACAAGATTTTAGCTTATGCTACTTCATTTCATATGTTGGTTAAATGCAAGTTCAAAAGAAATTTGGACTTTGTCATAATGTATGAATTAAAGACCAACAACATTATCTTCTCTACCTTACCCTTCATTTTAATCATTTTTATCAATTCACTTTAGTTTAACTTAATTATATTTATTCATGTTATTTTATCTTTATATTTAGTTTTGATCATGATTCACTCTAATTAGCACATACCACTTTCTCTTTTCATAAAGATCAGCTTTAGGCCATGGTTGCTCCCAACAACCAAACCTATAAATTTGTTAAATAGTTCATTTGATTTTCCTCTATTCCACCAAAGATATAAAGATTATCAAAACATGTAACTCATGCAAAGGAATCTATAAGTCAAAAAATGAGAAGTGTTTCTTGAACACTTTGAACCAATTGTAATACACTTTTAGGCATCAACAGGGAGGTGTTTCACTAGTGCTAGAAGGAGGACCTTAGTTAGATATTTGTAAATTTTCAACATCTTTGCTCATTTTGGTGAATTTTTCTCAAATATTAGTGTATTATTTACATAGTTGTCTTTATTTCAACTCAATTGTATAAAGATCAGTGATCTTTATGGTTTTAGACCCATATTTGTGCTTATTTAGACAAAGATAGATGTTCTTTGATGATTCATGAGTAATTGTGGTAAAGATAGTTTGATGTGTATGAATTCAATGAGTTTAAGGTTAGTAATACTTATTTTTTTCAAATATTGATATATCCTTTGTAAATTTGAGTTTATTTGAACTTGAACATGTAAAGATAATTCATATTTACATGTTTGGACATATATTTGAGATAATTTAGTTAAATATTGATGTCCTTTACCATATTTTATTCATATTTGTACAAAATTTGCTTAATTTTCAAATTTGATCATTATTCTTTGTAAAGATAATACTTAAGCATCATATTTCAAATAGGGTTTAAATATCTCAATCTAGAATTTCAAAGGATAAGGACTAGGTCATGTTCAAAGAAAATGGTGCCCCTTATTTTATTATAATTTCATAGGAGATCTAGGAGAGAAAAAGGTAAGTGAAAAATTTCAAAGTCTCAACCAACTTCACTAGTTTAGGGTGCTCATGTGTTCAATCCCTATCAAGGTATGTTTTGGCTAAATGGTTCTTTAATCAGTGTGCTAGGTGTGGTACATGACCTTCCTCATAATCCTAAACATTATTTAACATCATTTAATCCAAATAGTGTTGTCATAGCTAAATAACACATTAAAATTTTCATGTTTGCTTTAAGATTGCTAAATATGGTTCATGAAGACGTAACATGTAGACTATTTCAATTTACTTTCAAAGATGTTAAATATGAGTGGTTTTTAAACCTTTAAAATAATTATATCACTAGTTGGAATGATTTTAATAGGATATTTATTGATCAATTTGGTAAAATCATCAGTCCTTGTATTTTTTACCAAAAATTCACCGTGGTGAAAAGAGATTTTGGTGAAACAATTAGATCCTTTAATGCTAGATTCTAGAAAATGTTTAGTAGAACCATAGCTCCTTATAGACTTGATGAGGATTTGTACTTAAATATCTATAAGGATTCCTTATATCCAATGACTTTTATGTTTCTTAAAATATTTTCTTAGGTCATTAACACATTAGCCTTAGCTGATGTTGAAGATGTGATCATTAATGATCATATGCAACCCCATGGATAAATGGCATATAATATTCCAAATATTAATCCAAATTTATCAATTCTAAATGTCATTCCCAATCCCAATCAAATTATTCCTTCCCTAAATCAACTTCCATATCTAAATCAACTACCTTTAAGTCATGTTCATCCTCACCAAAGCCTAAGATTCTTGAACAATGTTGCAAGTGGATCTCATCCACAAGACCAAAGAGCTTTGGTGCCAACCATTGGTACCAATAACACTCAAGCTCATAATTTTTAGTTCCCAAAGAATGAAAATGAATCTATCCTAAAAATGGTTCAATATCTAAGCACTAATTTCCTTTAGCTACAAAAGCAAGTTGGCAATACTAGGGAAAATTCCAATAGAGGTTTTTCATATTAAATATTCAATAGGCCTAACAACCAGTTTCACAATGGTAATAAAAATAACAATAATGAGTCATCATAAGTTAAGAATAATAACCCTAAATTAATATTTGTGAAGTTTCACTAACTGAGTATTATAGGGTTCACAATACTTCCAAGCATGGTGAATTGGATTCCCTTGAATTCTAAAAGGCTTTTGAGTTGTTTCAAGATGAGTTAAATACACTTGAAAGTGGATCTAACATAGAAAATTCTATAGGTACATCTAGATATTCTAAGTCATCCAAATCTATAGATACAAATCTAATGGTGGAGACCTTTGACATCCCATTCTAAGAAGAGAATGAGCCTAAGGATACTCCTGAGGAGGTGCATGCCTTTTAATAATATTTGAAGAAGACCTATCCTCTAAGGAATAGGGAGAAAAATAAACCTTTGACAACTCCAACTCCACCAAATAAATTTGACACTCCTCTGGATCTTATAATAGATAACAACCCTAAGCCTCAAAAGGGAAGTAAATCTAAACACAATTTTGATTCACCTAGTTATTTTTCCAAGGGTGGGTATAACATAGTTGAGGATATGAAAATGGTTAAGGCTAACATCACACTAAATGACTTGACTCAAACCATTGAGTAGAGAGACTTGTTACTTGAATCTCTATCTAAGAAGCCTAGTAAGTCACTCAAAACTGCAAATGCTAATGTTTCTATGCACAAAAACAAATTAGGTGCTCCAACTTTCTTGCTTAAATTAAGAATATTTGGTAATAATTTGTATAACTATTTATTAGACTTAGGTGCACCTACTAACATCATGCCTAAAGGTATTTGTGAGCAACTTGGTTTGACTCCCATTAAATTTGATAGAGTTGTAACTTAATCAGATAAATCTAGGGTGAAATTAATTGGTGAATTATTAAATGTTCACATGCAAATTACTTCTAAACTAAGGATATAATAATTCATTGACATCGAAGTGGTGGATATTCCTAATGCATATGGAATTCTACTAAGCAGAGAATGGACTAGATCTCTAAATAGTTACATGTCTATTGACTATTCACACATGTGGATTTCATGAAAGGGAGTTCTAAATCAGATCAAGATATAGAGGGAACCCAAAATGAAGCATATGATTATGGAATACAATGCAACCAATGAGAGGGTCAACATGGTTAGCTTAGATTTGGATGTCTACACTCTTGACACCTTTAAGGTATGTGACTCTAGATATACTCTTACTATGTTTGAGATATGGAAATTATTTTTTGATGGTGCAAGATGTAAGTCTAGTTATGGTGTAGGAATGATCTTAATTAGTCTTATTGGGGAAGAATTTAATACTTCTTATAGAATCCAATTTTCATGCACCAATAATATAGCATAATATGAGTCTCTAATCTTAGGTTTACAATTTTCCATCAAGCATAAAGTCATCACCATACTACAGATCATCACCATGATAGTGACACTTATGTTATAAAGGTGGACCAATTTTTAGATTCTTAGCTGAGACCATTTAATTTACAATGGCATGATACTTTCCATTATGAGAGGCCATACTCAGTATCTTAGATATATAACCTATTAATTTTGAGGACTCATGAGATTCATTGGTTAATATGTTCCTTTTTTAGTTATGAATATTTAAAAATACAATAAAAAATTAAAATATTCTAGAAAAATCTAAAAATTAAGACCTATGCATGATAGGTGTAGTTCATTTACATCATTTTATTTGAGATTTAGTATATGTAGTACTTATATATGTCTAGTTTTATAAAAAAATAAACTTCACAAGTATACTTGAGTGATTTTCAAGACATACAGGTCGTCACTTTCAAATGTAGTTGTAGGTGGTGATATTATCTCAGACCTATAAATTTTACATAGAGAAAATCACTCTAATCTAGGATAGTCATGTAATACACTCTTTTTTTATTACAACATACTCTTTTATAGTGAATATAGACTCTAATTTATTAAATACATACTACTTGTAGGCCTTATATAAATTTTATCCATCACAACAAGCTCATAGGGGGTATATTTAACTCAACTTTTGTCACTATATGACTATCCCTTTTATTCATGCCATAATACAATACATTGTGAAAATATATTTCCATATTTTATTACTTAATTTCACAATATCATCTTACTAGATACCTAAGTTAGTGAATTTAATAATTTTAATAATCTATTATGTATATCAATTTCACTTATTCATTCATGCTTTGTATGTATTTACTGCTCTAGATTATGGACATGTGAACATATCCTTGTTTTCATCTCTACACCTTATTTTGTGTGGGTGACATTTTAACATGTCCCTTGTATGTGGCCACTTGGCCTTCTTCCATTTTTTTGTGCTTTTTCATATGCTCTTTATATATGCATCATGGAAATGGTTCTTGTTTGTTATTATTTTCTCATTTCATGATGTTAGGATAGATATCATGCATATCTCTATTTTTTTCATGCCATGGTCCATATCATGCATATTTTCTCTAGTAATTTTATATTATTTTCATGATCATTTATTAAATACGTGCATAATTATTAACATCTATCTATACATTACACTATGTATGCTTATTTATACATGTTTCATACATTATTACTTTTCCTAAATTATCATTATAATTCTATAATCTCTAATGTTATCAATATTACTCTAGATTTCAATATTTTATATAAAATAATTAACATAAAATTTTATTTTGAGCTAAGTTCTTGTATAAGCTTCATAACTCACCTACAAAGATGGGGCATATGTAGTGGCTTGTCCTAGAGACTAAGCTGAAATAATCTACTACATAGATAATACCTGCTCAATTGATCAAAGGGCATAATTTTTTCCCCCAAAAATATTATTAAAACATAATTACACCATTTTAGAAACATCATATGCTATATTTTTCCAAAATAATGCACTTTCCTTACAAAATTCAAGAATAACATTTTCTATATTTCCTAAAATTTTGCTCAGTCTACATAAGAGTTGTTTAGTGCTGCTCAGAATTAGTTTTTAGATTTATACATAGATTATCATAAATTTTGCTTAAATTGGGGGCATCATGCATGAAATGTGTTCTAGAATTTTATGTAGGATTAATAAATAAATTAGTTGGTTTTATTTATATCACTAGAATAAATATATTTATATATCAAATTGGGGGCATATGCATGGCACATGATCATTCTCTTCCTCATCATTTTCACTAGTTTTCATAGAAGGAATGGAAATTCATGTCTTTTGTTGGTAGGATTATCTATTAGTTAAATAACTACACCACATGTACTATTTATTTGATTATATTACCATAGTAACATAAAACTCATCCAAGCCAATATAATAGAGGACTATATTAATCAGAGCTAGATAAGAAAGAAGGATTTGTAGAGAGAAAGGATGACCTTATTAGAGAAAAAATATGTCCCACATAGACATGATTATTGAATTGTATTATTTTGGCTTGGTATTTATGCCACAAAATTGTAATAAATATGTAGCCATAGAATAATATAATAATATAGATAAATTATACAAAGGATATAAAGTAGAGTAACCTATATAATTTTGGTATAAAATATAAAACATTAAACATTTATATTCAACTGTTAGGATAATATATATGAAAAGAAAAGATCAGAGTAAGAAATAATATGCTTTAATTACTATGCTTATGTTACTGTAAATATAGGCACTACCTTTTTTTAAATTAAATTCTAAATAATTTAACCAAATACTAATCCTTACAATACATTAGTCTCACTAAAGTCAACCTACTTAGCATAAAACCCATCTGCAACCAATAACTTTAGATTATATGTCAACATTTGGTGGTGCCACATGAACTTTAGTAAACTAATTTCCAATGGGATGTATCCTTTGGAATTTTTGAAGCTTGTGTTAATATAAATATAAGAGTGGTGGGAAAAAACACTAAATAAAATTCACACAATTTATAAGAATAAGTGAATAATTACCGTAAATAAAAACAATATTATTTAAACCACAAGAAGATGAATTTAAGATCATTTTTTCACAACTATTGTGGCATTGTATAATAAAAAAAGACAAACATATGTAAAGGTCTAAATTAATATTAAATTATGTATTTAGTAGACCTTGGAAAATCTTGATGCACTTTAACATCTTGATACACCATTAACCTGAGATATTGATCACTAGTTCGAGATAAATCTTGATTCATTCATCATACCTTGGGTTATACAAGGTTGGACAATCTTAGACACTAATAAATCCAATTTTGTTGAAGGATAAGTTCCAATCCTCATCCACAATATGTTTTTGGAGTGAGGGATAGTGAGAGATGGAAAATCATTCCTTTGGGGCCATGCACCTAAGGGATGGTGTGCAAAAAGAAGGGGGGTCCTTAAAAGATGTGACTACTTGAAATATCTAGTCTAAATGGTTGGGAGGGTCAAATAATAAATAGGGGGATAGAGAAGTAAGTATCAAGTAAAATTAATTTAATTAAAGAGACAAGAGATAGTAGTAAGAGCACATATTAAATATAGTTAAAATAAAATGGTGAATGAAGAGGTGAAGAATCATATGGAAAACGAGAGGATTTAGTCAAAATTTAGGAAATAAATATAAAAAATGGAAATAGAGGAAATAATTATAATGATAAATAAAATAATAGATAAATATGATCTATTATCAACCAACAAAAGTCTTAATATTGAAAATCTTGATACTATCTCTCCACCAAAAATAAACAAGTTAGTATTCATACTATATGGAGGCAAAAAAATAACTATTGAAAGAAGTAGAATAGAAGAAATGTTATATCATACACTAGTTAAGGTGATAAATGATATACTATAAGGATTAATAGAGTTAGCCGCATTGTTTAAAACACCCAAGCTATTCTAAACCATAGGTACAGAAGACCAACTAGTTATGAGTAGTTTGGCCCATAGTGGATGAGGCCTAGAAGGTAGTAGATGAAGAAGTGATGAAATTAGGATTAATATAGGATATGATAATTACATAGTATAACCAAGGGAAGAGATACTATCCATAATAATTAGCCTGATAGTGAGTGACAAGTAATAAAATTTTACACATAACATAGAAGAACATATAGAAGAAAATAAAGATGATAACCTATAGGATAAAGGTGACTCAGAGATAAGTATTGGTATTCATAATAAATAAATTATATAGAGAGATAAGGAATAGGATACATACATAATAAAAGGATTAGTTATTTAAACATGGGATAATAATTCTAATTAGAGATAGAAGATGAGGAAGAAGAGATATGAAGTGATATGAATCCCTCAAAACCCAAACACAAGAGACACCGAGAGGAAATGAAGAATTTAGACCAATTATCATCCCTTGTGCCACTTCAAAATAGATGTGTATATAATCTCTTTAAAGAGATATATTTATTATAGATGGAGTAGAGAATAAATAAATGAATCACAATTAAGAGATTAACAACATGAGAGATTTGTAAGGAACCAGGAAAAAGTATTAGGAAGAAAGTACTTGAACATGAAAAATAAAAAGAGATAAAGGTAGTAACCATAACTTGGTTAGATATTAGAAAGGTAATTAGAATCATAATTAATATATTACTATAGGAACAAGTAACTCATGTAATAAAAAAATACCTTACTACTCCTAGTAGCAGTACTTCTAAACCATATCAGAACACTAAAGGGCACAAAATAGGATGAATATACCATTGTTTGTCAAAGACATAAAATATGTGGAATAACATATATTCATATTATACTCATATTGGATGAGTCAAAACATTACTTATGAAAGGGTAATGTCATTTGATTTTTTTTGGGACATTAAGAGATGATACACTCAAGTGGTACATGAAATAATTACTCAAGACATGGCATTTCATGGGATGATGTCGAAAATGATTTTAAGGGTGTTTTTCACTACTCTGATATACAAATGAAGAGAATTAACAAAATGAGGGAATTGATTCAAAAAGAGAAGGAAACTATGAGATATATGATCGACAATTTAAATCCATAGTGTAGAAACTAGAGGATATTCTCAATGAAAACAAAATGATAGAGTGGTTTATATATGGATTAATTACGTGTGTCCAAAACAACATGAATGGAAAAAATTTCTTTACATTTGAGGAGGCATTACAAATGGCATCAAGACTAGAAGCAAATTCCTAGAGCAGAGACACAAATACCACATTAAAACGTAATGTGGAAATATTATCATTGTAATTAGAATAACTAAGGCTAAAATAGGAGATACAAATGAAAGAGGATTATTTTATGATACCACACAATAATAATACATTATCATGACTAGTGTATCATTTTTTATGTGGAGGCCATTACAAGAAAAAATGTTCCCGTAGTGATATGTAAAAAATATAAACATAAATAAGAGCAATGAGAACATAGGTAGGAATGACACCACCAATTTAGCAAGCCATGTATGGCAAAAAGATTGGTTGTGTAATATGTAGAGTCTATGATCAACATCCACAACACTTATGCCTAATGATACAAGTTGAAACCCCTAAAAATTAGAAAATGTACTACACAAATTATAGGTCATTTAGTCATAAAAATCATAATTATCTTGTTATAGATGCACTTGAAAATGTACAAAACACTATTAGAATAAGAGAGACAACAGTACATCAAATTCCATCACTATAGCTACCTACAACCAACACTAACATATTGCACCATATCCAAACATATAAAACCATGACAATAATTCAAAATACCCAACATTAGTGTATACACATAATATTTTTAAACTTTATTAATTATTGATGCTTTCTCTCTTGTAAGAACATATTGAGTCTCAATATCTTTGAGTGAATGCCTTAAAGGGTGCATTAGGAAAGGGGTGGGTAGACCATTAGTTATTCAAAATATTTTTATTCCCTACACCACCACTTAAAACCAATGCAAACCTCTCTTATACATTTACCTAATATTTGACACCTCCATTACACACTCCTCCAAGCAATTCACTACCTCAAATAGCTCCTACCTTAGCTAAAACCTTTTTTGTGTCATATATCCAATAAATTCAACCTAGGATGACCCTATTCTTAAAATATAAGAATTCTATAGGATTAGGTAAACCTTGATCAACCTAATATAGGACCTAATTTCTTTATTTATTAAAAAACATGGTTGATTGGGTTGAATCTATCAACTAAAACATAGAAAGAGTTTAGGGTTAGATTTGGTTGTATAAACACATCATTTCTTCATTGTAGAGAGAGAGATAGAGATGATCGTTTATTTATGCATCTACTTATACACCATTATACTTGATGAGATATTGCTTAGGGTTTCATACTACACTTAGAGAGAAGAATATTGTTTTATGAAAACTTGGGATTCACTAGAGGTCCTTGGCTAAACTATAGTCCATTATTAATACTTAGATTATTCAACATACACAAAAACCTCTTTCAAAATACCATTTGTCAAGGGACATATTGAGGCTCAATGGGTTCATCTTCAAATGTAAGTATTCCTAAATATTTCTCCTCTTTATTAAGTATATAGATTTGCATTTGTTATCTTATGGATATGTTTCTATCTCCATGCCTTAGGATTACCTCTACATTAACTTGAGTAATATTATTCTTTGCATGTTTACTTTCATGTTTATTACATCCATTTTGTGCCACATGCTTTCATGAGCACTAGATTAGATTTAATTTATTTTGTCATTTAATTTTATAAGAAAACATAGGACTGATCTAGGGTTATTATATGATATTACTTGGCTAGAGGATTTGTAACCTCTATAGTGATATTGTGTGGTAAGGGACCCCTTAGTTAGGTTTAGCAGATCCATATTGGTTATGACCCTAATTTTATAAATGTACAAACAAATAGAATGGATAGTGTTCTTTATCTTCTTTGAACTAGGATTTATTTGTGGATCAGCTTCACTTTCCCTTGTATACATTCTAGTGAACCCGATGTGAACTAATCATTATAGGTTTTATTTCAAGCCTTCATTTATTATTTATTTCATTTTACATCATTGGATTGAATATATCAACTTAGTCTAACACTATGTGAAAAGTTTTAACACATAATTGATTATATTAACTTTATTTTTCTTTGTGTAGGTCATATTCAACCTTAGATATCTAGCTCGATCAACTTGATTTAGTTCACTACTTTACATACATGTTTTTAAACTCATTCAACTCAATTATTAGTTAGTAGATTTAAAATATTTTTCTATATAGCATAGTATAAAAAATAGCAAATTCAATATCTTAAAAATCATTAGGTTCATTCTCATCATCTTAGTCATTTATTTTCTTCATTACAGTCCTATTTGTCATAGTTTGTATCTATAAAATTGTAACCCTACAATAAACTAGATAGACTAGATCGACATAGTTCTATAGCTTGATTTCATACCTAGAAGACTTAGTTGATTAATTTGACTATGTTTATCTATATATTTATTTAATATAAAACATCAACCTACTTGATTATATTCTATACTATTTGCATGTGTAGTCATACAAATTGACCCTATACTCATCAAGTAAAGGGATTATCTCATCTGGTTAGTAATTACCTAAATTTTTATTTTATTTCTTACTTGCTTAGAGTATCATATATAGACTAAATAATAAATTTTAATTTATCAATTTATTCACACTATTATTTATTTTTCACACACTTACAAACCACATAACATCAAAAAACATTAAACATATTCTAGCCAAGGTCTACCTATTGTTAGAGAAATTAATGTCTAAGTGGTAATTATTAACCCTAAGCTTACATTGATAATTAATTAAATAAATAATAATATATTATTTATTAATAAGAGGTGGAAACCTCATGAAAATAAATAATATTATTATAGGTATTTAATACTTCTAAGTGTTTTAATTAAATAGCTTTGTCAGGATGGATGGACCCGTTATTTTTATAATGGTCACCTCCCTTATTATTTCAATATAAAAAGGGGTTTACCCTATTTTGAAAGCATATTTGAATATGAAATTACTCTATCATATTCAACCTATAAATTTTTTGAATGCCATTTTGTGAATAAGTGAGAAGGTAAAAGAATTTGTATTAAGATTTATTATTATTTCTCCGTCATTGAATATCACTTATGGGTTTTTTACCTCTAGGAGGTTTTCACACTTAAAATACTTATTTTATATGTAAAATTTATCTATGATTTTATAATTATTTACTATAAATCTCTCTCTTAGATCTTATACACTATATTATTTAAAATATTTCATGGTTTTATAGCCTGGTGAGTAGATTTAATTGACAAACATATTGCATTGAATTGAAATAATTGAGATTTTTTTTCTCGATGTTAGCTTTTGACCAGAGATATAACTAGTTCTAAGGCATAAACTAGGGGCCTAGTCCTTGAGAGAACTATAAAACCATTATAAACAACTAACATTTTTATCACATTAAAACTATTGAGTAATGACCATATCTAGCCTATAAAAACCCTCCGAGATTAAAAATTGGGAGGGGCTAGCCATAACTAAACCACCTCACCAATATTTCTACATCTCATTGGTATAATAATTGAGATTTCATTCAATTTAAAATATATTTTTTAATTATTTTAAAAGCCTCCTTCAAAGCTATGTATGACATAGAAGAAGAATATTTTTTTATTTGATCTTTGAGATGTCTAATTTATTATTATTTATGTTTAGTGGATTTATCTCCTTCATTTGTGCCTAAAATCACTATCATAGAACCTTTAAGTTATTAGTTAGATATATGATAATTCTTCCTTAGACATAGGGGCACCATTATCAACCCGATAAAATTAAAAAAATTGATTTCTTAGTCAAAATCAAATTTTAAAAATTTAAAACTCTAAAAGGGCACAAAATAGGATGAAGCTACCATTGTTTGGTAAAGACACAAAATTTGTGGAATGGATTATATTTATATTAGAATCATATTGGAGGAGTCACAACATTACTGATGAAAGGGTAATGTCATTTGATTTTTTTTAGGATATTAAGAGATTATGCACTTAAGTGGTACATGAAATACTTACTCAAGACATGCCACTGCATGGGATTATGTCCAAATGCATTTAAGGGTGGTTTTCACTACTCAAATATACCAAAAATGAGCATTAACAAAATGAGGTAACTGATTTAGATAGAGAAAGAATTTATGAGAGATTTTGATTAATAAGTTAAATCCATAGTGTAGAAACTAGAGGATCCTGTCAATGAAAAAAAATGATAAAGTGGTTTATAACTGGATTAATTTATTATCTCCACACCAAAATGGATGGAAAAATTTTCAATACATTTAAGGAGCATTATAAATGGAATAAATACTAAAATCGTAGTCCTAGAGAAGAGATACAAATATTGCATTAAAACATAATGTGGAAAGATTATTATTATAATTAGAATAACTAAGACTAAAATAAGAGATACAAATGAAAGAGGATGATTTTGTTGTACAACACAATAAGAATACATTACCATGACCAAAATTTGGTGTATTAATTTCTATTTGGAGGGCCATTATAGGAAAAAATGTCCCCATAGTGATATGTAAAAAATATAAACATAAATAAGAGCAGTGAGAACATAGATAGAAATGACACCACCAATTCAGCAAGTGATGTATGGTAAAAGGATTTACTATGGAATATGCAAAGTTTATAATCAACATCCACAACACTTATGCCTGATGATAGAAATTTCACCCATAACAATTAGATAATGCATTGCACTAAATATGGGCAATTTAATCATTAAAATCATAATTGTCTTGTTATAGATGCACTTGCAGATGTACAAAACACTATTAGAAGAAGAGAGACAACAGTACAACAAATTATATCACTATATATACCTATAACCAAAACTAAAATATAATACATTATCTAAACATACAAAACCATGATAATAATATAAAATACCCAAACCTAGTGTATACACAATATTTTAAAACTTTATCAATTACTGATGCTTTCTCTCTTATAGGAACCTATCGAGTTTCAATCTCTCTAGGTGAACACCTTAAAGGGTGCATCAGGAAAGGGTTGGGTAAACCATTGGTGATTCACAAAATTGTTATTCCCTATACTACCACTTGAAACCAACATAAACATCTCTTATAAATTTATTTAAGCTTTGACACCTCCCTTACACACTCTAAGAAATTGACTACCTCAAATAACCCCTACCTAAGCCAAAAACCCTTTTTGTCATTTACCAAATAAAGTTAGCCTAAGATAACCTTTTTCTTAAAATATAAGCATGTTATAAGATTAGATTGACCTCAATCAACCTATTTTAGGACCTAACTACTTTATTTATTAAATAACATGGTTAATTAGGCCAATTCTATCAACTAAAACATAGAAATAGTTTAGGGTTAGATCCAACTATATAAACACATCATTTAATCCATTTTAGAGAGAGAGATAGAAATAATCATTTATTTGTGCATCTACTTATCCACCATTCTACTTGATGAGCTATTTCTTAGGGTTTCATACTACACTTGGGGAGAATAATCTTGTTTTTTAAAAATTTAGGATTCACTAAGAGGTCCTTGTCTAAAATATAGTCCATAATTCATCCTTAGTTTATTCAACATACACAACAACCTCTTTCAAAGTGCCATTGGGCTAGGGAGAGATTGAGGCTCGGTGGGTTCATATTCAAATGTAAGTATTACTAAATCTTTCTCTTCTTTATTAAGTAGATAGATTTGAATTTGTTAGCTTATGAATATATTTTTATCTCTATTCATTAGGATTACCTCTACATTGACTTGAGTAGAGTTATTCTTTACATGTTTACTTTAATTTTTATTACTCCTAGTTTGTGCCACATGATCTGGTGGGCACTACATTAGATTTACTTTACTTTATCATTTACTTTGATAAGAAAACATATGACCAATATAGGGTTATTATATGATATTAATTGACTAGAAGCTTTGTAACCATCCCTAGTGATATTGTGTGGTAAGGGACCCCTTAGTTAGGTTTTACAGATCAATATTGGTTATGAACCTAATTTTTTAAATGTATGAATAAGAAGAAGGGATAGTGTGATTTATCTTCTCTGAACTAGGATTGATTTGTAGACCAAATTTAGTTTCCCTTGTATACATTCTATTGAACTTGATGTGAACTAACCCTTACATGTTTTATTTCATGCCTTCATTTATTATATTTTATCATTTATTTTATTTTACATCACTAGATTGAATCTATCAACTTAGTCTAACACTTTAAGTATGGGCTTAACACATAGTCGATTAGATCAACTCTATTTTTCTTTGTGTAGGTCATCTTTAACCTTAGGTAACTAGATCGATCAACTCGACATAGTTCACTACTTTACATATGTGTTTTTAAACTCATTCAACTCAATTGTTAGTTATCAAGTTTAAAATATTCATCTATATTCCACAATATAAAAAATAACATATTAAACATATTAAAAATCATTAGGTTCATTCTCATCATATTAGTAATTTATATTCTTCATTACAGTCCCACTTTTCATAGTTTTTTGTCTATAAAATTGTAACCCTAAACTGAACTAGGTCAACTAGATCGATATAATTTTATAGCTTGCTTTCCTACCTAGAAGATTTAGTCAATTCATTTAACTATGTTATTTTAGATATTGATTTCATAGACAACATTGACCTAGTCGATTCTATTCTATACTATTTGCATATATGGTCATCTCAACTGACCCTGTACTCATCAAGTAAAGGAATTTATTCATCTTGTTAGTAATTAATTCACTTTTAATCATTTTGCTTACTTTCATAGATTTGGACACATAGACTAAATAGGAAGTTTTAATTTATCAATTTAGTTAAACTATTTTTTCTTTTTCACACATTTACAAACCACATAATATCAAAAAACATTAAACAGATTCTACCCAAGTTCTACCTATTGTTAGAGAAATTAATTTCCAAGTGGTAATTAATTAATTATTAACCCTTAGATTAAATTTGTAATTAATTAAATAATAAGATAATATTTTTAACATCAACCAGTAACCTCATGAAAATAAATAATATTATTATAGCTATTTAATACATACCAAGTGTTTTAATTAATTGACTTTATCAGGATAGATGGACCTGTTATTTTTGAAAAGGTCACCTCCCTTGATATTTAAATATAAATAGGGGTTTACCCTATTGTGAAAACATATTTGAATATGAAATTATTTTTCTATAGTCAACCTACAAATTATATGAAGGACATTTTGTGAAAAAATGAGAAGGCAAAAGAATTTATATTGGGGTTTATTATTGTTTCTTGGTCATTGAATATCACTTGTGAGTTTTTTACCTTTTGTAGGTTTTCAATCTTAAAATAATTGTGTTCTATGTAAATTGATCTATGATTTGATAATTATATACAATAAGTCTCTCTCTTAGATCTTGTACACTACATTATATAAAATATTTCATAGTTTCAAATCCTAGTGAGTGGATTGAATTGGAAATCATATTACATTGAGTTAAAATAATTAATATTTAATTTAATTTAATATATATATTTTAATTATTTTAAAAGCCTCTTTCAAACTTGTGTAGGACATAGAGGAAGAAGATTTTTTTATTTGATCTCTGAGAGGTCTAGTTTCTTATTACATATGTTTAGTGGATGTATATCCTTCATTTGTACCTACAAACACTACCATGGACCCTTAAATCTATTAGTTAGAGATCTAAGAATTATTCCTCAAACACAGGGTTACCATTATCAGCCCAAAAAAATTTAAGAAAAATGATTTTTTGGTCGAAATCAAAATTTTAAAATTCATTCAGTATGATAATTAAACATCTATAAGATTGAGATAAATTTCAAGTTTTTTGGTGGTCTGTACAAGGTTATGGGCCTTTCAAATGTTCTACAGGGGTGACATATTTATACCTAGCAATTTAAAACATTATATTCTTCATCAAAAATTCTATGTTGAATGCCTAACATGCCTTATACCAAGATTTAGGAAGGCTATATATTTTTTGAGGTCTCTTATGGCCTATTCAGGGTGTCATTATTCTCTAGGGTATAAATAATTATTTTTTATAGTTTAGAAAAGTATTTAATAAATATTGTTTTTATTAAATTTATTTTTCCACTTAGACTGCATGGCCCCCACTTTATTTAAAGCATTTAAAAAAAATGAGTGATATTTATTTATTGTATTTTACATGCTGTGTGTGTGTGTGTGTGTGTGTGTGTGTGTGTGTGTGTGTGTGTGTGTAAAATTAAAAATTAGATTAAAAAAAGTATAAATATAATATTGTGCATGTAAGTCTTTAAGTGGCTTTAAATATGAGTTGGTTGTTAAAATTTGGGTAAAAATTTACAAAACACCCAACCTCTATTTTTTTGGATCAAAAATAAATTTTATTTGAATTCTATTTTTTAGTTTGTGTGTCAATGTTTCACTCTTTTAAAATCATAGTTGACCTGTCGAACTTGTTTTGACTTTAAACTTAGTGAATATTTTATCAAACATGGTCATGTAACTAGTTGATCCCTAGGTTTTGGCACCTTTTGGACATATCTAAATGGTCTATTTTATATTTTGAAGAATTTTAATATTAATTTTATAACCTTTTTTAATAATAGTGTCTAAGTTATCACTTTGAGTGTGACTCTTTTGACACAGTTTTGTGTAATAATAAACCAATTTTTATATTAATTGCCATCTAAATTATGTGATTAAGTATATTTTCACTTGGTATTTAATTTATTTTACAATCAAAGTATAAAAAATCATTAAAAAGGTTTTTTTTAATTGTTCTTACATTAGTATATTTTTGTGACACCCTATTTTATCACAATCTTTCACAAATTTTTGCTTTGTCTAGCATTAATTTGATTAATAATTATGTATTTACACTTTAAAATTTGTTTTAATATCAAATTAAATTAAAATTCACACTAAAAAGTTTTATTTTAAGCATTTTTTAATTATCCTATTTAAAGAGAAGCTATGGCTTCGCCTCATTTTTCCTTAGATAAATCTCAAATGCTTAATGGAAATAACTATAGTATATAGAAAACTTATGTTTAAGATGAATTTATGGCCCAGAAGTTGTGCAATATTGTTGTTTGGATTCAAAAATACCCTTATGGATGACATGTGACCCCTAAGCTTATCAATGCATTTTAATAGAAATCACATGAAGCTATGTCTATTATTTAGTAGAGTTTTAAGGATGAATTCCTTATCCACATTGATAATTAGGAGTCTCTTATAAATTATTGTAAGATCCTTGAATCCATAAAAATGTCACTCATATCTCAAAGATTATTAAGTTAATCCTTGAATTTCTAACTACACCTATGAAAGGTGATGATAAACTTGTGAATTTTTTTTGTTAAAATTAAAAATATTAAAACTCAGTTAGATGGATGTAATTGTAATTTGATTCAAGATAAATTATTTTATTTTATTATTTAGTTAAATATTTATAAAAAAAGTTTATAAAATTCATTTTAATTTTGAATTCTAAGTATCAAACTAAGCAAGATATCCCTAACCTTACCACCTTGTTTGCTTTATTGATTCAAGAAGAACAAGTTATGACCAATTTTGATTTTAAATAAAATGCCACTCAAGCACTTCTCACCTTAAATAATGTTTCTCATAACACTAAAAACTATAAATCTACCTTTAATTATTATAAAGGTGAATATGGGGAATAAAAAATGAGGTAATAAGAATCATAAACCTAAGTTTAATATAAATTATAATCTATGTGGTAAATTTGGTCGTAAAAGGGAAACATGTTATAAAAACAAGGATAGAAATAATAATAAATATTCTAAAAATAATAGAATAAATAAATATAATCAAAACAAGTAGAAGAATCAAATCCCTAAATAGAATAACAATTAAGATTCAAATGTTATTGCTTTGTATGCTACTTTATTACTTAAAATGAAAATGAGTGGATTTTAGATAGTAGTGAATCACACCGTATGACTTACTTATCTAATATTTTGTGTGATTATAAAGATATCTTTGAAATAATTCAATTAGAAGATAATTTTTTTTTGGAAGCAACTAAATAGAGAAAAGCAATGTTTTTAAATGTTACTATAAATGATGTTTTCTATGTACCTAAGCTTAAAAAGAATTTGCTATCTTGTTTTCAACATACAAATGATAATTTTATTATAACATTACTTAAATATATTTGATCCATTATAAATCAATTTGGTTCTTTGATTGTTTAAGGTGTTTAAAGGAATTATTTATATATCATTTCTCCTTCTTATGCATGGTTTCTTTCATCACATAATAAGAATGAATCTCAATTATGGCATAAAAGATTAGCATATGTTAATATTATAATTTTACATGATATATTTAAAAATGATATTTTTATTGTACTTCTTTCTATCCCCTCTCATCATGAAACTTGTGAGGGTTATTTATGTGGTAAGCAACATACTAATCCCTTTCACCAGAATCATGATGCAAATTCTTCACATCCTTTAGAATTGATTCATAGTGATGTTGTAGGACCTCTTGAAGTTATATATATATATATATATATATATATATATATATATATATATATTTTAATTTTACTAATAGTTACACTAGAATGATCTAGTTATTTTTTTATTAAAAAAAAATTTGATGTGTTTTCTAAATTCAAAGAATTTAAAGCTAGTGTTGAAAATGCATATGATTTTTCTACTAAAAGATTAAGAACTGAGAATGGTGATGAATATATTAGTAAAGTTTGATTCTTTTTGAATTATTTATAATATTCAAAAGGAATTAACAAATCCTTATTCCCCTCAAGACAATGGTATTATTGAAAGGAAAAATTACACCATCATACAAATGGCTAGAATAATGTTATATTCTATAAATTTTCTTAGATTTTTATGGGTCAAAGCCATGAATAATGTTGTGAATATTTTAAATAGATTCACTACCAAACATTTTCAACTTTATACCCATTTATAAATGTGGACTAAAAATAAACCTAGTGTGGCTCATCTCAAGATCTGTAGTAGTCTTGATTTTTTCTATATTCTTAAAGTTAAGAGAAATAAGATTGATCTCAATTAATATTCTTGTATTTTTGTAGGTTATATAGGTAAGATAAAATTATTGAGAGTTTATGATCCTTCTAAAAATTAGATCATTAAGAATAATAATGTTCTTATTATCAAAAAAACCTTTCATGAGCCCTTTATGTAGCCTCCTTAGTGTTCTTTTGTTGATGAACCTAACTCTCATGTTTTTCCTTATGGTGAAGTGGATGCACTTAAGGAATTTTATCTAGTTTTGGATAATTTAAAGTCTAGAAAACCCCTCAAGTTTCATGTTCAATCTAAAAGACATAAATGGGAGAACCCTTAATCTAACCTTCTAATGTTGATAACTTTAATAAATTAACTAGAAGTCAACATTATTATCATGCATTAATGACTATGGATGAATGTGAACCTAAATAATTTGAGGAAGACACTCAAGATGATAGATGGAATCTTGCTATGTAAGATTAATGTAATGCCTTAATTAAAAATAAGATGTGGGATCTTGTCCCTCCTCTACCTAAAAATCATATTGTAAGTTGTAGGTGGATTTATAAGATAAAATATAGTTTAATTAGTAAAATTGATAAATTTAAAGCTAGGTTAGTTACTCATAGGTTTACTCAAAAATTTGAGATTGACTATGTTGAAATTTTTACTCTTGTAGTGAAAATAAGTACTGTTAGACTCTGTATTACTCTTTTATCCCAAAATGATTGTGTTATCCACCAAATGGATGTGAATAATGATTTTATAAAAGGTTATTTAGAAGAGGAAATATACATGAATTATAAATATACAATGAATTATTCTCACTCCCCTCAAGACAACTCTGAGAGGCCCAACATTGCATGAAACTAATAAAATTTGGTAGGGATCAAGAGGAAATTAGCTAAATAATTTTTTTGTTATATCAAATGAGTAATTAATTTTGGTTTATTTTATTCTTCCACTAATAATTATAAATTATATGTTTATTATGATTTTGATGATGTTGGTGATACTATAAATCTAAAATATATTTATAGATATGTGTTTTAATTTGGTACAGGTGTTATCACTTAGAGTAGCAAAAATAAACCTACTATCTCTATTTATTCTACTGAATCAGAGTACTTAAGTGTAATGGAAGGTACCAAATGAGAAATGTGGATAAAAATGTTTTTGGGATAATTTTTTATATGTTTCTTACAATACCATACTTTATTATGATAACCAAAGTTGTATAGCTCTAGTAAAAAATTTAGTGCAACACCAAAAAGTTAAACATATTGAAGTTAATGTGCATTTTATCTAAAATAAAATTTTCAATATTGATATTAATTTTTAGTTATAATATATATGTGAACAAGTGGTATATATCTTCATAAAACCATTGTTCACTACCAAATTTTATTAGTTTCATGCAATGTTGGACCTCTCAGAGTTGCCTTGAGGGGAGTGTGCATGAAAATGCCACTTCTTGATGGCCATGTGTTCCTTCTTATTATTTTTAATTTTTTTCATTTTAAAGTATTGTAAAAATAATTTATAAGTTTAAGTTTTTTACTCCAATACATTAAAGTCATACTTTGTAATGTAGGTCTTTATGTTATAAAAGTATCCAGAAATGCTTAGTGATTATTCATGAGAAACTGTGAGATGTAGTCTCATGATCATGTTATACTAAACTAAATTTTGAGTAGTTTGTATATTATAATTCATTTTTTTCAAAAGGTCATGTTTTTCATGATGAAGGTTTTTAAATCTTTCAAATTTTTACATAATATAATTCTTTTGTTAAAGGTGACTATGACATTTTCCCCTACTTAGCATTAAGGAGAAGTGTTAACGCAATTAATGTCTAAGTGGTAATTATTAACCCTTAGATTACATTGGTAATTAATTAAATAAATAATTATATATTATATATTTAAAAAAACTAGAAACCTCATGAAAATAAATAATATTTCTATAATAATTTAATATTTACCAAGTGTTTTAATTAATTGGCTTTATCAAGATGGATGGATATGTAATTTTTACAATGGTCACCTCTATTGATATTTCAATATAAATAGGGTTTTACCATATTATGAAAATGCATTTTAATATTATTGGGCCATTAACCCATTAAGTAAGGTTTTGATTCCAATATGACTTCCACTTAGGTATGAAAGGATCATTTTTTTAAGTGGTTAGCCTTTGGGCTTTTTGTAGTCAGATGGCTACCCATCTCTTAGATTTTAAAGGTGTCATCAAAGATTTGAAGAGATGTGGTAGGTGAAATTTAGAATTTTTAAGTCATATATCTAGTGGCTATGATGATATATTTCTGGCTTGATACTTAGTGTGCAACTTCCACCCTAGAAAAGATGATCCTTAAGTCTTATTTAAGGAGCTCAAGCTAAAGGAGATAGAGGGAGACAAAGGATGGTAGTGAAACTCTAGTGAAATGAATTCACTCTATATACATTAATCTATCTACCATTAAAACTTTCTAAATAACATGTAGATCACTAAATCTTGAATTATATATGCCCAAGCTCATCTATGAGCCTCTAGGTTGTTAACATTAGGTTTTGAATATAGCTCTAGTTATGGACTTTGAACAAATGGAAATAGTGTTGCATTACATTATGCTTTGTGTCTAGTTTCCATTTCTTGTTAAATCATTAATACTATGAAAATATTTGTGATATCACACTATTGACTAAATTATGTTGATTAATGTTCATATATTTTCCTAGTTTGTAGCTATAATGTAGTCTTTGTAATCAATCATGATGTCATCATCACTTTGTATAAAGAATGATTCTAGGTCTTGGGCTAGTAAACCAAACCTTGTTCAAATTAAATATGATTAAATTGAGTAAAAGTAATCTTATGACCCTTTAGGCACCTAGATGACCCCAAATTTAATCCAATAAAGGCATGCACCTATAGATATACCTTAAGGTTCAATTATTTAATTAAGTACCCTAATTTAAGCCTTATGCCATGGTACAACTAGCCCAATGTGGGACCTGATTCCTTCTAATTTATGCCTTGGGTGAGTGCATAAGTCTTATTCCTTATGTGGATTGATATCGATGCAGTTGAGTGTTCAAATATTGAGTGCAAACGGAACATCCCATGATTTCACCTAGTTATAGTAAACTAAAAACTAACTAAACTTTCCATAACATTTTTGTTTCAATGTTGGGATTTTTGTTGAATTTTTTTGTTGTGATGGTGCGATATAATTATGTACCAAATTTAACTTCAAAACATTGAGCATTGGATGTGATAGGTGGAAGATTATTTTACACTAAATCATCTAACCTAAAAAAGACAAAATCCAAGAAAATTGGTTTAGGACAACCTATATGATGCTTTATACAAGGTATTTTCTATGAGTTACCTAAGCATGTGTATAGGTGGTTGGATGCATATTCAACCCACAAAATAAGCTATGGATATTGTTATGAGTGGATAAAGAAACACATAAAGAGGCTTGAGACCCTTGATATTACTTGGACTAGAGCAATAGATAAATGGTGGCAATGGGCCCTAAATAACTAGACACTTGAGTTCTTAGTCTCAACATATTTGTGCCCTGAGGAAGTAGAGTAATAGTTTTTATGTAACCTTAGAGGCACATTTGTTAAATATTTAGGTGTAGAGCTCAAAAATTTAATGGTTGACTATGGTTATGAAACTTTGGGAATGTTAGGATAAAATCCTTTCATATATGAGGTATGCAAAGGGGGAGAAGGGGATATGTATGTGAGGTGTAATAGAAGGAAATGAGAAAATTAACATCTAAGAGCTTAGAAGATAGACCTATAATAAAATATGATGTCAAATAATGGAGGATATAGAACCTAAAAGTGCTGAGAGGACCCATGTTGAATAGGAAGGGCATGGGGAAGGATCTCTTAAAATATAGTAACATAAAGATGAGAGGTATAATAAATCAATGAATTGAGATAACACTTGACAAGGGTGGAATTCACTGAGTTCCTAAAATATTTGGTGACTAAAGATATGCTAACACACATACCCCCTTTAAACCTATGATGCATGATCATGCACTAGATTCCACAATCGAAGAAATTACATAATTAATTATTGACATTATTAACAAATTAAAACTTAGACATTTTTTAGACTTGAATTTCAACTTTGTGATTAAACAAATTATTCCATACAAAGAGGAAATTGAAATTAACTCTAGACTATTGGGAACTAACTTAGAATAATAGAACTTGAATGTGAGCATACCAACTTAGCTAATGCCAGTGATGAAAGGTGGGTAATAACCTATAAGAAGTGCTTTGTTACCACATACAAGTAGCATAACACCAAAAAAATTAAATGTGCCAATAGTAATAATGTGACCATCACCTAACCCTATAGTCAGAGGAATTAGAGAAAATTTGCCAAGACAAGCATTGAGGGGACAAACACCTCAAGTAATAGCTACCCCTATAGTATATCTACTACAAAATGGATATGTATCTCTTAGAGTATCACAACATGTAAAATGTTTTATAAAACGCATTGAAATGTGAACTATAGTGGTGCATGTGATTCATAACCCAGTCAGAGTATAAGGCTACTTTTTTGAAATCACTTTACTTGATCATGCCCATACCTAGTACTAAAAATTTTATCCTAACTAGGCCATGGTTAACTATGATACCTAAAGTATGCTTTCTTGAATTAATTTGAAATTCTAGAGTTTTAACAATAGATCATCATTATGCTAAAATAAAGTACCCAAGAACTCTCAAAGAGTGTGTGCTTGTATGATACAAGGTTCAAAACTCTTCTATCAAAGCTCTTGTATGATATTAACCATTCCCATTATATGTAATGGTTCATTGGGGGGTTGATCATTCTATTTCAAAAATCACTTTCCATGAATACATTTATTGACCCTTGAGAAGTGCTTAAAGCCGAGCTCAGAGTTGAGGTAGCTCAAAGTGAAGATACTAGGATCAACACATTTATAGAAGTGTGGATTATATCTATGGCCTCCTAGCTCCAAAATCTTACCACCAGCTCATTACATGATGTTCAAAATGGATTACGGTGCACCAACTACGAATTAGAATAATATAACTAAATGCCCATGGAGGAATGTGAGTAGCCTAATTCTAAGTTGTGAAGTTTGTTGATAAGTGCATGATGTCCAGAACTATCCTTTTTTGTAACATGTTAGCTGAGTTAACATAGTGATCTACTATTGTCTATGTGATGCTTACATCAAAACTACTAATAATTATCAGGTGATTGATGAAATACATAAAAACATGGAAAGGTGTGGATGATTGGATACCATAGTAGTTAGAGGGAAAGTAAACCAAGGTAATGATGGATATGGCTAATAGAATACAAGCTTCATGATGTAATGAGGTGCTAAAAGGAGAGGCAAAGGATATAGTGGTGGAATTTTCCCACCATGTTCATGTTATAAGCATGGATCCATAGAGCATTATCAGTGCAACTACCCTACACATCCCACATGTGGGTATTATTGAGGGCCCCATAAATTATAAGAATGCCTTGTCTTATATAAAAAGGTTACCAAATGTAGGCTTGGCATAAACAAGGGCATAAGAATGATCAGGCACAAGCAAAAAATAGAAAAATGGACCCTAAAGGTACAAGTTACACACACCAAAGTAGTTAAGGTATAAGAAACTATGTGAAATTGATTCACCACTAAGCTACTAGTTGCACTAGTACATGAGTTATACCTTGAATATGGGGATAAGGGTTGAAATGAGTTCATAACATGGATTGAACTAAAATTTGCATCATACCTAGACCCAATCTACCAAAAATATGTCTTACAATATGATATGAGTGTAATATAAAACCTATAAGGGGAACTCCAATTAGCATGAGAAATACCCAAATAGTTAAGAAGCTAAAGTACAAGAATTAATGATTTCTTACACCTCATGAAAATAGAGGGAATGATTCCCCTATTAAATTACTTACTCTTGGTACATATAGGTGAAAATAAATTTGAGGTCATCATGCCACATATAAAGAGGGTGCAATAAGTTTCTCATATACAAAATGCTAAATATGACCAAGAACTCCTAATGGATAACACTATTAATGGATAGTCTATCTATGAGGTTCTTTTAGACACAAACATCAAGGTCAACATCTTGACCAATAATGCTTAGGATAAAATGGGTATACCAATACTAAGATCATCACCTCATCTAATTTTCATGGCTAATAAGACTTGGGCACAACCTACTGGAATTCTAAAGTGCACAATTATAGATATCATGGGTGCCAAATATGCTAACTTTGTAGTAATAGAGTTAGAAAAGTAGGACAACTACCTGATGATTCTAGGAAGGACATGGTGTTATGAAAATACTATAGATATTCAATTCAAAATGTGATACATAACATTTGATAATGGAAAAGAGATGGCAGTTATACCTCTCTCAAATGATAAAGGATACCTTATGTTGAAAATGTGGACAATGAGGATGAGATCAATCATATTTATAACATCATGATGAAAGGTGATGAGACTCTAGACCCAAATGATCAAGGAATCCTCTCTTGGGTTGATGGACAATAAATCTTAGACACCACCAATTTTGCTTATGATTGATGGGTCAAAAAATCATATGAGACTATTGGTCGATGGTATTGCTTGGTGTACATAAAAATGAAAACACTAGTAAAGATAGACTAGGTGTAGATTGATTGCATTCAAAAAGAATGGATCTTTTCCACTAAGATAAGGGGAAAAAGAGTGTTTCAAATTAGTAAGGGTAAACTTGTAGCACTTCCAAGATATGAAGGGATTAATCTAGTAGAAGACTATGTTCGTGACCTTGATTCATGCATCTCAAAAGAAGTGGATAGAATGGACGCACTAGTTTTTACATTGAAGAACATTGTCACTAATTAGTGGGCAGTGTGTAATCCTAAATTACAAACTTGGAAAGATGTAAAGGTAACTATTTATACTAGGTTTAGAAAAAGCAATGAAGACCTAGACATTCCAACCTACTCTAGTGAATCTGTCCCTATCACACATGTATGTATTTATGAAGAAATGTGGATTGTTTAAGGTAAAAATACTACAATAAATCTATGGGTACACACATTTTATAAGACCTTGAATACATGGGTATGGGTATGGTATGTAGTTAATGAAATAGATCACAAAATAGCCAACTAGGATGCCTTTAAGGAGTGGTTTGTTCATACCTTCTCCTTTTCTTTACAAAATCTTGAATTGATTGAGCTATTATAGGTAGTACAAAGGTCAATGCTTGAGGACACTTATATATTGGAGAAACACCTAAAGTACATGTTAGATGAAAAAGAGTTATCGATCCCAACCTTATTCAAAGAGAAAAATATCAATAGTGGCTCTAGTGATGAATATGATGACACATGAAAGGCTCACAACTGGAAGAATTTGATAGGGAAAAGGAAGTTAGTTTACCAAGTGAAGGATAGTACCCAAGAAGAAGATGAACCTACCCATATTTAGGTAAAAAATTACTAAAGTCAAGAGACAAGCAGAGGATTCACACCAAGAGAATAATGAATCCTACCACATGCCATTAAGAATTATCAAGGTAGATATCAATTCAGAGGGAGAACCCAAAATTACCACTTTGGGAATTTATTGGTGTAACACATAACTAGCACACATTTTTTATCTCCTAAAGTAATTCTAAGACTTATTACCATGGAAATATAAGGATATAAAAGGCATACACCCATCCTTAAAAAATATGAGCATCAAACTAGTCAATGACATAAGACTCATCAAGAAGTGACCTTACAGGATGAACTCAAACCTTTATACCAAGGTCAAGACTAATATTTATGGTATTATATCCAAATGCATCATCTACCCCATGTAATAATATGAATGGGTTATCCCCATGGGCATTAGAATAAAAAATTATGGATGCATTCAAATTTGATTTAACTACAAATTATTATATGTTGCATGCATGACTGACCCCTTTCCAACTCCATTCAATGATGAAGTATTGGATGGAATTATAGGTTTCAAGATATACACATTCATTAATGAATTTTTAGTATACCATCAAGTCCAAATAAAGGAGAAGGACAAGCCCAAAACTACCCTTATGATTGAATGGATTTATTTTGCATATAACTTTATGCCTTTGAGATGAAGAATGTGCCATCCATGTTCTCTCAAGTGGTGATAAATTCATTAAAAGACTTCATTAAAAAGCTCCTCCAAGTATACTTATATGATTGGATAGTGTATATGTTGGTGAAGGATCACTCTGAATTTTTTTTCTAATGTTTGAAAGGTGCAAGCTAAAAAGTGTGTTTTTGTAATTCCATTTGGCACTTTTATTAAGCACATCATTTTAAAGTATGGTATACTTATTGATTTGACTAAGATTGTAATAATTATTCAAATTCAAACACCATCAATACAAAAATATGTTTTCACCTTTCTTATCAATTATGGGTACTATAGGAAGTTCATATAAAATTATGTCAGGATTTTAGTGCTGCTAGAAGAACTCTTGAAAAAGGATGGCCCATTTTATTAGGGTGTAATTCAATAACATGATTTTGAGACCTTAAAGATAAAACTATCATGTGTGCCAATATTAAAAATTCCCAACTAGGTAACTCCCTTCCATGTCCATGTTGATGCCTCTGGTACCGTAATCACCAACATTATCACACAACCAGGCAAAGGGAAAATGGATCATCCTATTTCTTTCACAAGTAAGAAAATAGCCAAGGAATAATAAAACTACACCAAAATTGATCATGAGGTACTTGTTATGGTTTATTCCCTACAAAATTTTAGATAGTACTTATTATCAACCCTCTTTATTTTCTTCACTTATCACAAGGTGCTTAAGTACCTAGTGAATAATCCTATTCTACATGGGTGCATTTGCTGATGGATTGTTTTATTTCAAGAATTCTAATTCTCTATTGTAGTGAAGCTTAAAAAATAGAACTTAGGCCCTGACTATTTATCTTGTATCAACTTTGATGATGTGGAGGTATTAATTGAAGATGATATGCCTAACACATAACTCTATATGATCTAATGCATCCTAGAAGACTTGGAAAAAATTACCACATTTTTGACCTCTATATCTATGCCTCAAACCATGACCACTAAAGAAAAGAAGTAGCTCATGGTTCACACAACCCCTATTAAACTCATTCATAAGGAAATATATAGGTTGAGTTATGATGAAATCATGCACTATTGTGTCCTAGAGTATGAACAAGATTTAGTACTTCAAGAAGCACATGAGGGAATTATTAGATTCCATTATGCTATATATGATATGATGTACAAGGTTATATAATCAAGTTTATGGTGGTCAAATTTATTTCATGATGTAAAATAATATGCCAAATCATGTGATGGTTTATAGTGCACTATAAAACCAAACCATAGGGATGAGATTCCCCTCATCCCCATTCTTTCCTAGGCACATTTGAAAATGGGCCATTGATTTTGTTAGGCTTATTACTCCCAATACTAGGTACACAAGTGCATGGTACATTTTGGTGTCCATAGATTAATTCATTAGGTGGGTAGCACCAACCAATGATTGTATATCCACCATAGTAACATGATTCATCTAGGAGAATATTATCAATTTATATGGATGCCTATTTAGCTTGACTAGTAATAGTGGCACATACTTCATCAATGAAACAATTTAGATCTTATTGGTTGAGCATATGGTGGTGCACCATAAAATGACACATATCATCCCCAAGCTAATGTAATTGTAGAGTAATTCATTAAGATATTGGGGACATGCCTCAAAATAATATGTGATGTTGGTTTCAAGGATTGGGAAGATCATGTGTTAGAAGTGTTATGGGCCTATCACATAACATTCAAGCACCTGAATAAGGCTAGACCATATCAATTGGTGTTTAGAATAGAGGCCATTTTACCCAATTAATTCCTAGTGCCCTCATTTTGCATCATATAAATTGGTCAATTGGATTACCAAGAGTATTTAATCATGTACTTGGAGGATTTGGAGTGGAGGCTTACCAAAAACTATGGCATGATAATCACATTAAGTGTAAGGTGTTTACATAAGGTGCACTAGTATTTTTATATGATTACAAGTACCTCAATCACCTATGAAAATTATAAATTAGGTAGATGGGACCTTATGTCAGCCATAATATATTAGAGATGGTCACATGAAATTTGCATACATTGATCGGTGAAATGCTCCTTGGGCATTTCAATGACAATAAATTGATTTGATACCATTTCTAAGATGGCACTGATGCATCTAACACCATATTCCTAGTCAAAAGTTGGTTTCTTGATTTTGATCATAATAAAATTGGTGTAATGCCATTTATTTCTTGTGTTGTGTGAATAAGCATGACACTTTTAGGCTTACACCAAAAATTTTCTATTATTTTTACCTACATAAATCCAATCAAGTGAGTCAATCTCAATCACTTTTTAAGTGCTTTAGGATAGACATCTAAGTCTTTGGGTATGTATGAAGTTAAGAGGTTTTAAAAATTATAAGTACAATTTGACAAAGGATGGCACATAAGGTGTTCATGTGCAAGACATTAAGAGGAGATAATAAGGCACTAGAGGACAAGTGAGAGGATTTGTATGGGGTAGGGAAGGCAGAAGTAAAAGACATGAAAACACAAATAAATTAACTAAGAAAAAGAGGCACATTTAAAAGGAATCACAACACTGAGAACATATGTAACCGAGGAGGTTGAATCATGTGCATGTGAAGTGATATGCCTAGGTAATAATAATAATAATAATAATAATAATAATAATAATAATAATAATAATAATAATAATAATAATAATAATAATAATAATAATGATGATGATGATGATGATGATGATGAAGGTCACACCAAGTTGAACAAAGTGTAATATAATAGCCATTGTGATATATGGAACCCACCCAAAATCTAGTGGGAAGTGATAATTTGAATCATCTATCACTTCACTAAAGAAATAATTATTAAATTTAATGTGATGGTAGTGAAAGAAAAAATATCCATAATAAATGAGTAACTAGAAACATATTTTAATAGATTTCATAGGTTTAGAAGATTTAAAGAATCCAAATGCTACCAACCATTAATGAGGTAGATGAAAACATAGTAAAAAATGGAATATGGTAGAGAAAGGAAAGTTACTATCATTTTCAAGAGATGAACACAAGAGCCAAGAGCCAAATCCACTGAGTGATAAAATGCTACAAGAGAGAGAGAATGAGTCACCCACAACATCCTCAAATTTGAATGAAAGAGATGAGAATATTGTGTTCTACCCCGTGGAGAAAAATATGTGAGTAGAGATATTTTAGTAAATAAATAGGGGAATATGACTGTAGAAAAATGATTAAGCCACCATTAATAGGGTAAGAAGCTCGATAGTCATATGTACAATCACATTTATTGATATTATAAAGCATGCCAAGCATGATTTCATAAAATCAACCAGCCATGATTCAATATAAACATGTTTAGTATGGTCAAGAAAAGGCTAAGTAGAAGTCAATCACAGGCCCAAAAGGATGGAAAGAAAGCATGGGTGGTGAGGGAAGCAACTGTCATAAAATTAAAGGTGCAGATGGTGAAAAGAGTGAGCATCATAGAGATAGATCTTAAGGTGAGTAAAAATATTTCCTATAGATAAATGGAATACCCCACAAATGTCATTGTGGGGTAAAATTGGATGTCCTTTTCACATATGTACAATCTCAAGGACTACAACCATGGGATAAGAAACAACTCACAAGAGTTAAACAAGGACTAGATGGTAGACACCAAAAAGAATACCAAGGAAATGTCATGATCTTCAATTTATTTATTAGAGATAAATTTTAAACCATATTTTCCACAAAATTATTCAAGATATTTAGATTATACAAGCTAGAAGACTTGGTGCATTTCCTCCTCTCACGAGTACATAATGAATAGTTCTACTTCATCAGATGGTGTATGAAGATCTATAAAAGCATGATTATTAGAATCATAGGGATACCTATCATAGGGGAAGACATAATGGAGATTATGGAGGATGAGGTGGAGGTATAAAGGGTTGTAAAGCTCCTAGGATACTACACGTCAGGGTTTGCATTCTCCATCAAGGACATCCAAGACCCTGGCACAAGGGAAGTATCACACCTTGTTAGTGACAAAATTTGCCTTCGTAATAGTGGGATAATATAATTAAGACATTCCTATTTATTTACCACCACATAGCACAAGGAGTGAGATTCAACATCTCTAAGTTTATTACTAAATAAATAGTCAAGAATGCATAAGAGTGCCATCAAGCATGTGAGACCTTTTGATGGGGGTACATGTTGATCCTTATAAGAATAGAGAAGATAAGTGTGCTTAATAGTGATTATGATCACCTATGGGTGTTCCCACCCATACATGAGTCCCCTATAATGAATTACCAAGACTTTATTTTCCCAACTAGCTTCTCCTCAAAGTATAAGAATAGGGTGAAAGGGTAGTTTGATAGTTATATAAAATATTTTGGGAAGAACTGGTGTATCCCACAAGAGTTTCCCTAATAAATGGTTGGAACAATAACCTTTTTCATGGTTCAACACTTCTATTTGGTGCACTTAGAACTCATGGATGGGAATCCATCAAGATGGCTCTGGTTGCCTTATACATTCTCAACCAAATACTTCATGGTGATGCTAAGAATAATCCCCAATGTACAATAGGTTGAGATCTTGGTTAAAGCTATGGATCATGAAAAAATCATGATGAGTCACCAATTTTTGTACCCTAGAGCCTAGGCCACCAAATATGAGGAAGATGATACTAAAAAGATGGACATACATCCCCGTTAGAGGGTAATAATAAATGGGAGGATATTTAACCTCTAATATGAGGTGAATCCATATAAGAAGGGAGGATATCCTAGAAATGATGATGATTGACCCTCCTATTTAGTGATTAAGGCAAACTTTTACCTGAGCTATAGGTGAATACGCTCTAAATGAAATAGGGTTAGAAGTTATAAGAGATTATGAAGCTAATTTAGTTAAAAATTACCTTTGAAGAACCGATTGTGCCCCCTAATTCAAAGAAGTGCATTACCTTCATGTAAGAGATTGCTTCTTCCAACAAGAATTCAAAGAAAATAATAAGGCACATATTATGTTTCCTATTATAAATCTTGAATATATGGAGAAAAAGGTGATCCTTACACCTATAATAGAGGATGACACTTTGAGCAAGGACCTATATCCTATAGATAAGAGAAGGAGAAGAGGATCTCAGTACCAAAAATGTGTAAAAGGCCCTATAAAGAGATGTGACCATCACACTATAGATAATAGAGGCAATGGAGAGACTCATATCCAACACAACATCATTAATGAGCCCTCTAAGGAAACTAGTGTTGACATCCAATGAGGAGGCCTCCCCACTAGATCCTCAAATAGTTCAAGATAAAAGAGTGTCTTGTAATAATATGGGATTGAGTGAGGAGGATATCAATAAGGCTTTGGTGCTTGAAGAGAATAAAAATCTTGACCAGGAGAAGAAAAAGGCCAAGTTAAATAAAAGGCCCCCCAAGGTTCCTAGAAGAACAAGACCAATAGTTTAAGTGGTTGGACAAGTGCCAAGTGACCCCACTAGGAAAGTATAAGAAGCTGTACAAAGGGCATGAAAAAGTAGTGAAGGGGTGTTTAAATAAGAAGAAAGAAATACTGGTGACTTAGAACAATAAATAGAGATGGTGGAGGAGACCTAATAGTAACAAGGCAATTTTGGTGCCAAAGGAATTTCCCTAGAGTTAAGTATTGAAAACCTTATGATGAAGGCAATAATTTTGATTAAGCAACCCCTAAGGACAAAACAAGTGAATCTTTAGAGGAGAGAACTGAGGAGAGTGGTGGTACTAGTGAAGAGGAGGAAGCACATATAGAGAAAACTATCATTGAGAAGGATGATAAAGAGCTAAACATAAGGGAAATAATGTTGAAGACTTAGGGGGATGAGGATATTTACATCCATGAAACTATGCCCCCTAAGATGACACCATTGAGATGCAAAAATAAATCTCATTTGTGATAGACCACTATATGGATGATCCCAAATTTGAGTTACCTAGGGTGGCTACTTAGATCCTAGAAGATCCTAAACAGGGGTAAACTCCCTCCTGATTGACCCTCACACCATAAATCCACTCTAATTTAGGAATTCACTAATAAGGATGGCCATAAAATTTGTATACCAGAACATCATCAATGATGGCAAGGTGAGGAAATGGAAAAGGTTCCTCAAAGAAGCCAAGGATGAGGTGCAGACCAATAGGTTTAAGTTGTAACAAATTTGTGAGTACATAGAGGATGCCAAATCATATCTTATATTTAGTGTCAACACTTCAATAATTTTAAAGGTCAACAAAAATTGTGTACTGGTGGAGTAGATGCTCCCAAGGCTATAACCTGAACTAGGAGAGGAAGAAGAAAAAGAACCTAGATTTGTAATAAATATGGAGTTATCTGATAAGCTCCAAGAGGTATAAGACCTATTTATAAGGCTAAAGGAGGGGGAAAAAATAACAGATGCCATTTTTTAAGCATCTCCAACCAAGCCTTAGTAATATATGTGTACCTTAAGAAGGCAAAAGATGAGAAAGAGAAGTTGATGGCTCAAGTATACTCTTAAAATAGGGCATAATAGTCACAAATCATGGGTAATATGAACACACTTAGTAACTATATCAAGGACCAATATCTAAGCTTGGAAACACTCTTCTATGATCTATAGACCAAGGCCTATGACCAAGGACATATCATAGATGAAAGTGTGGAAAAGTCAAAAGCCAATGTTGAGGCCTTTCATAAGGAACTAGATAAAATGGATGTGCTTATGCTCACTAATGTATCTTCCAAGATTGCTAGTGTTGCATAATAAATCAAGATATCCATTAAGGGCTTTGAACACTTTAATGTCAAACTCCAAGAGAATGCACTTGATTTCTATATTCTTAAGAGTTTGACAACTTAGTTTGAGGATGGACTAAATTTTTTTATGGGGTAAATTTTGGGACTTTAACATGTTAAGTAATATTTTTGTGCCAACATGACTTCCACCTAGGAATGAGAGGATAATTTTGTTGAGTGATTAGGCTTTAGGATTTTTGTATCTAGATAGCAAGTGGATAACCATATCCTAGATTTTTAGGGCATCATCAAAGATTTGAAGAGATGTGGAAGGTGTAGTGTAGAGTTCATAGAGTCATAGAGTTGATGATTATGATGATAGAGTTCTATTTCAACACTTATCATGCAAGTTACACCCTAGTGAAGGTGCTCATAAAGGATTATTTAAGGAGATCAAGAAAGAGGAGATGGAGGGAGATGAAGGATAGTAGTAAATCAATGACAAAATGAATTCACTTCATATACATTACTCCATTTACCATTAAGTCTTTAGAAATAACATGGAGACCACTAAGGCTCCAATTGTAGATGCCCAAGCTCATCTATGAGCCTTTAGGTTGTTAACATTATGTTTTGAATATAACTCTAGTTATGGACTTGGAACAAATGGAAATAGTGTTGCATTACATTGTGATTTGTGTCTATCTTTCATGTCTTGTTACATCATTAATACTATGCAAAGATTTGTGATATCATATTGTTGACTGAATTATGTTGATTAATGTTCATATATTTTACTATTTCCTAGCTATAATGGAGTCCTTGTAATGAATTGTGACATCATAATTATTTTGCCTACAGGATAAATATAGGTCATGTGATAGTAAACCAATCCTTTTTAAAATTGCATATGAGTAAATTGATTAAAATAAATCTTCCCTTTAGGTACCTAAATGACCCAGGTTAATCCAAAAAGGCCTACACCTATGGTATACCTTATGGTTTGGTGATTTGATTTAGTCTCCTAATTTAAGACTCATGCCATGGCACAACTAGACCATTATGGGCTGCATTTCCTTTTTAGCTATGTTTCAAGTGAGTCCATAAGTCCTATGCCTTATGTGGATTGATGTTAGTACATTTGAGTGTTCAAATGTTGAGTTCAAAGGGAACATCCCATGCTTGCTCTTGATTGTATTAAACTGAGAACTAACTAGAATTTTCAAAATGAATATGAAATTAATTTTTCATATTCAACCTATGACTTTTATGAAGGCCAATCTATGAAGAAGTGAGAAGTTAAAAGAATTTGTATTGGTGGTTATTATTGTTTCTCAATAATTGAATATCACTTATGGGTTTTTTTACCTCTTGGAGGTTTTCAAAATTAAAATACTTGTGTTCTATGTTAATTTATCTATGATTTTGTTATGATTTACAATCAATTTCTCTCCTAGATCTTGTACATTACATTATTTAAAATCTTTCACCTAGTTGGATTTCATCACCAAGGAGGAAATTGACTTAGTTTTATATCTAAGTATAAATATGTGGTTGATAGTATATATTAGAAAAGCACCCAACACCCTTATCATTGTGGGATTGTGAAGTGAGGGGGTAGGTCCCAATATCAAGCCAATACCATCACCAATACATATCCCTTTCAGCCTTAACTACCTAAAACCATCCTTAAATTGATGTTTTAGTTTCTTATTTATAGCCAACTCTCTATCACATTTATTTTTAATATTATTATAATTTAAAACATTTAGGAATGACCACACAAATTAAATTTTCTATTTTTATGCTTTGTCTCTAATAATTATATATTTTATTGCAAAACTTATATCAGCTAGCATTGGTGCAAGATTTATGTTGTGTGCCACAACTAGATCGATTGGATCAATATAGTTTTTTGTGTGTTTATTTCAAATATTCTTAAAAATAACACTAGATTGTTCATATTCATAATTATCAAATCCTATCTCTATATACATAACACAGTCAATCTATTTGATTTTGCCTCTTACATTATTTATTTTCCCATAGAACATAGTCACTTTGTTCAACCTAGTCTCTTATAGACTACTTATTATATTTCCCCTCAACACACAATCAACCTTTCCAACCTTGTGTCTTTTAGACTCCCTCAATTTCACCATCTATAGAACATAATTGACTAGTTTAATTATGTCTTTTGTATCTTGTCCTATTTACTATCCTACAAGATAGTACCAATTAGTTTGACCCAATATCCTACTAATTGACCTTCATTTTTACCAAGTTTTTAGTTTCCCTCCTTCATCATGAATTTATTATTTTAGGACAATATAGAATTGAATCAAACAAACATGATGGTTTTTTCTAATCCCAATCTATTTATTAAGACACATCTTATGTCACTCACTATGGATTAAAGCAATGTCCATATTTCCACCTACACTAGAAACTATGGGACTCATCCCCATTCTTCCTCAAAACTTAACCTCTTGTTTTCATTGTATTATGAGTGTTACCTTTAATAAATAATTTAAATTCTCATTTTCATCAATTAAAAACCTCAACATAGATGAAAAGATCCTACAACCATCTATAATCTCATAATGGGACCTCATATAGGAGAACCCCATTCACATTCCCCTACCTTTTACCAAGGATTTGGGGCAATAAATTTCTTTGTATCCCAACATTTCCACTCTATAATGTCTCCTTCCCACATCATGACCTCTACTAGTATTTATGAACATGGTATGGTGTTCTTTCACATTATTCTATTTTTTGGTTTAGATTGGATTTGTGATCCATCTATGTATCTTATACTTTTGACTATGTGGCAAAAATGATTTTACTTATATATTTTATATGAACCATTATATTATGCTTTATGATTTTTACATGGTTTTTAACTCATTTACTTTTTCTTATGGTTTATTCTCATTCTTTTCATGTATGTTAATTTATGTTTATAATTTCACTTATTTTATAGATTCCTTTATTTTCTATATAATGATTATTTTCTATATTTTACACTCAAATGAGGATAATTATTATTCTGACTTGGTTATACAACCTTGATTCCCTCAGTATTTTATCTCTAGCATATGATCAGTTAGCAAATAAGACTTCTCATTATACTACTAATATACACCGATCTCTTTGGATCTCCTTTCTTACCTTATTCCCATTTCACATAATAAGCATACATTTGGATGGAAATTGATATTACATACTAGTTCATAAGTAATCCTAATTTGTTTAGTTAGTCATATCTCTAATTACTTAACCTCATTTAAACCAAAGTCTAAAACTCATTCATGTGTATCACTTTTATCACTGATGTTGGTTATTCTAAATTCATATGGAGGAGGAATCACAAAATACATAACAAAAAAAGGTTAAAATATAAATCATTTAAACAAAAGGAAATGATTAAAAAGGTAACATACTATTTTTAAGTCTAGTCACACTAAAATATGTGGTTTACTATCTTTAACACATCTATTTTTAATCAAAGATCAAACTCCATAGTTGGTGTCATGATAGAGTCAAAGTCCATTGGGGTGTGGGAGGCTAGTAGCTTGGGATAGGAGGAAAAAAGTTCTATAAGTTATACCTACTTTATCACATAGGTACCCAATATTCATGGTAGACTAATGGCTCTATAAGAGGTCCTAAAGAATGGGGAACATATTGTGGGAAGGTAGGACCATTTTATTTTCCTTGTTCATATAACCTTCATGAGTTGATCTTAGTATTCCACATATTTTCCTATACATCTTAATGCTTATTGTGAACAAGTATCCTTTGTATTTTTATGGTCATTAGACTCTTTGTGTTTTTCCTTCTTACCTACTATGGCTCATGTTTACTAAAGTTTTCTCAAAAATGCCTATGTCATGCTTCTTACATTCCCTATTTCATTACAACAATCCTAATATTTCCCCTGGAGGAATATTCTTTTGTTAACTAATAATACCCCCTATGGTTTCCTTTTGTGAGTTGCATTCTAAGACCTTGGATAGGACCATAAATTCCTCATAAAATATTTCCTTATTTTTCCCTTATTACGATTCACCTCATTGGTGTTCATCATGTGAGTTTTAGTGTAAGACCATGGATAGGACTAATATCTCCTCAAAAATTACCACATTAAAACATCTTTATATTATTCCCACCATAATGTCCACCTCATTTTTGTTCCATTTGTGAGTTTCAGTGTAAGACCTTGCATAAGACTAAGCCCTCCTCATAGAATATTTCAATAAATAGTTCATACTATAACCAAGTCAAAATAAAATTACATGCTTAAAATTTTAGATAATTTGTGTTACATATTAATTACACATCATTTACATACTTCCCATCTTGATTTAGTATGTTTTATGCTTACTTCATAAATGATTCACTTTTACCTTCTTATTTTATGATTGTATTATGTTTAAAACCATTTTATTAAATTTATCATACTTCCCATATTGATTTAGTATGATTAATTTGATTTATATTTACATTTTGTTTCTCTTTTCATACTTCCTATCTTGATCTCATATGATTGATTAAATCTATTGTTCTTTTATTTTTATACCATTGGTTTTCACGTATTTTCCACTTTATTAAAAAAATTCATACTTCCCAACTTGATATATTATGATTTTTTTTTCTTTTTATTTTTATAATTTTGTGCAATGTTTACATATACATGGTTTGAAAACATTTTATTATCTATTATTTTACCATATTTAATTTCTTATATTTTTCATCTTTTGTTTTTACACATTTCCCATCATGATATAGTGTGTATTACATTTTATGATTATTTATACTTTTCTAAATCATTTTGATTTTATTTTTAACCATGTAAGTATATCACATAACTATATAAAATAAAACATACATCACATATTTCCCATAGCATATACATCAAAATTAAAATACATGTGCTAGAATGAAAATATATCCATACATCCATCCATAGACAAATACAAATCATAGATCAAGAAATATCCATATCAATATATATACCATGAGTTTAATATAATATAATACAAAATACAATAGCAACAACTCTAAGGCTAAGCTCCACCATGTCATTTCTATGTCTAAGACATGTTACCCATGGATTATTATCACTAACCCCTATGAATGGTACATTGTAATGAGGAAGTCCAGGATCTTAATCCAGTGTTTTTTCCTTATAAATTATCCACCTAGGCTTGCACACATCCAAGCACTACACTAGTCATCCTATGAGTGGATCACTCTTATTCCAACACCTTTTAGGCTTGAGCCTCTCCCTTCCTACTCTTATATGTGGTTGTGATCCATCTCATCATTCTTTTAATTATTGAACAACCTCACCCACCAATCTAAACCAACTAGCATAAGTTAAGGTAGATGGTATCATAGGATCTACCAAATTGGATGGCTCATAATGGGATATCACCGCATCCAAAATATCATGGTGTATGACCGTAATCATGGATCTCCATATGATCTTCTCCACTAGAGTACCTATATAAAAAACTAACTATACATTAGATATCATGTATATATATATATATATATATATATATATATATATGTATGTATGTATGTATGTATATATATCTTAAACCATCTATCTATCACCAAATACTTAAAAAATAATACAACTAATGATCTATGTCAAAAACTTAATAAATCAAAACATTTATCACCAATGTTGATATCACAAACCAGGGTCTCCCTATCAACTCAATCTTCTAGCACCTCCTCTAATAACTACCTCCATACAAGTTCAAAACCAAGATTCACTACTAGAGCCCATCGTAATCCCCTCTTAAGTGGCCTCTTTATTGACTAGCTATCTTTGATAGCTACCATAATAACACTATGTGTGACTACTTGTGCTTGTGCCCCCTCTCACCAATGGTGACTCCATCTCCTATGAGTTCAAGGTAGATACTATCACCCATATTATATCTTTGATCTAACATCCTCACCCACAACATAAACAACCATAACATTCTCTACATAAAACCTTACCACCTCCTACTACTATGCCTACCCTATCCATGGTCTCACCCACTAAGGCCTAATATTAGGTATCTCAATAAGCACTCCTACACCTCCTCTCTCCCTGAGATCTATAGCATGTTGTGCCCAATAAGAAAGCACTACTAGACATGTTATTAGATGTGGTAGGCCTAGTTACCTAGGAACACATGTTATTAGATGAGGCTCTACCCATAAATTATAGTGGCCTATGATCTGAACATGTGCCAAATTGGTATCGATAGTCATCTAAGTTGGTCATATGGTAGCACTATTAATGTAAGGATAGCACATTATCTTCCCTCATGTAATAGTTTGTAAAGTCAATATATGAGGCATGATACACACTACATGATCTTTCCTCCATTGTACCACCATAATTAACCTATCATTGACTATATATGTAAACCCATCTAAATGATACATAGGTAATCTCTCATATATCCATGCACTCAAAAAAACAATGGGCCCATTGTCTTCTACCCCCAGGTTAGCATCCCATATATATCATGCATGAACTATATCTAGATGATAAAACCTAAATCATACAATGCACCTTCCTAAATATATGGATTGACATAAGGCTACCATATACAAAAATACCTTCCCATCTAACTTATGACATAGTACACATGTTTTCACAAGTTATATCAAAGCCTTCTAGATATCTATAATGGTTGAGATATACACATCAAACAAACTCACCTACAAACCTAGATAAATCTTATCTAGCTCTATCACCCAATGGGCTAGGTCTTACCTCTCATCCTTTATCTTTGGTACATCACATATGACTAGAGTCCTAATAATTTCAAGTCTAAATAAGGCATGGGCATCCTCCAAGGTGATGCCCACCTCTACATTATTCCCCTCCACCTCCCATTACAAAGTTTTGGTAGGTCACTCCCATGATCTTAGGATCATGATGACTAGATCAACACTAAGTGGAATCATCTTCATCTTTGTAATGCCTCCAAATCTTAAGTAATCCAATTGATCTTAGTCCACATAAAAAAATCACTTCAATAAATTTGGTAGCAAGGATGCATCAACTAGGTGCCACAATATTCATTATCTCTAAAAATATAAAAGAATAGAGAATTTATTAGATATCAATGCCATAATAATAAAATAAATTCTTAAATATTCTCAAAATACTAAAAATTAACTACTTCATTAGCCTATTTTTATTATTGCTCCCTTTTCTTACATAATTGGCTCTTTTGATACTAAATAGGCCCTAACACCTTTTTGCCATACTAAATCATCCCTCTGCCACATATTCGCCCCATTCCTACAGACACAATCATCTTTTTTGATACTAAATCAACCCTTTCTTATCTTTTTGATACTATATCAGACCTCTACCCCACATTCAACCTACTTTAACAGACTATATTGGCCAACTACTATGTACTGCATTGGGGAGAAGGTACTATATCAACCATATCTATTGTTTTTAACTAGATCAAACTTTTTTAATATAGTCATCTATCCTCAGTGATAATAAATCATCCCTCTATTATACAATTAGCCACCTTGATTTCTCTCCCTTTCTAATTGAGTTAACAGGGCTGAATCTATTCTTATTTTGTGGTTGTTTATCAATCATTTACCATAAATGCCTTAGGTATTTATTGGTCTAATTATTTCCTACCCAATATCCCATTCCACTCCTAGTTTACCTAAAAAATTTCTACGGTTATTTTTGGTATATACAATTTTCTCAATTTCTATTTTTCTACATCTAGATTAATTTTAAATAAAATTACCATTTTTTTAAAAATTAATGCATCACTTACTTGAGTTGGAATGGCTATGTCTACTAGGCCTCTTCTATAATAAGCTACCATTTACTCATCATGGTCATTCTTGGAGCTCAATTAGGTCTATAAAAATCAAGGGGGTTATAGAGGCAATGACTATGGAAGTTACAAAGGAGGATACTATGGTAGGGGAAATTACAAAGGTGAAAGAGGATATAATTAGAATTACAACTAGGGGTATAATCAAGAAAGACCCCTAAAATGTGTTATAAATGTGGAAATATTAGGAATATTTATAATAACTATGATGAGGATCTATAGATAGAGTGTGTATTATTCCATGAAAAAGGAACCCATGATTTATTTTCCTATTTGAAAGCAACACATTTTTACCAAAAAGATAGAATAAAAACATAGGAAATGGTAAAATCTCCACCTAACAAAGGGGGTAAACATTTATAAAAAGTAACAAATGGGCATGATATAATTGTTGAAAAAAATAAAAAAATAATAATTGAAATACATGATAAGGATCAACTTAAGCTGAATTACTTTGATGATGATGAGATTAGACTTTTAAAAATAATTAAGAATTTGGTTAATAAAAAATATCTTGTAACTAAACTTACTCAATTTACTAGGTATTGGAATAAACAACAAAGAAAACATCACATACAATAGATGTAGAAAAAAAAAGAGCAAGCAAAAGAAAAATGTTCTTAGAAAAAACTAAAAATGTAAAAAGACTAACATTCTTGTAAATATAAAAATAAATGGCAAATAAATCAATAAAACACTATTGGACTTTGGCATAGACATAATTTTTTAACTATAGAGCACATGGTAACTATTAGGGAAACCATAATTACATACAACATCATATGATATTGTCATGCTTGACAGTACTTTGTGGTCACCCATTATCATACTATATAATGTTGAAGTTTATTTTATGGGAACAAAGAAGAGGGTATACTTTGAGGTAATTGATATGTATAATACTGGTTATCCATCTTTTCTAAACCTAGAATGGTTTGTGGATTGTAATAACTTATTAGAATCGAAATAAAAAGAAATTACATTTGAGAAATGGGGGTTAGTAGTATTTTTTGATTGGATGTAGGAATGGAAATATTATGGTTAGAAGAACTATGGCCATAATATTAAAATAGTGAATTTGATAACCTCACTGGGGTGTATACTCTAAAAAATATTATAAAAATGAAAGATGAATTAAAACCTAATGAGGATAGAAAGGTTATAGTAAAAGAATAATAAAGAGGATAAACACCCTTAGGGGATGAAATTAAGGCCTTCATATATGCTAAGCCATAAACCATAGTTCATAAAGTATGATGTTAATAAAAACACCCTAAAAATGGAAAATTACCACTACACTAGAAAATTCATTACCATATAAAAAGAGTGCTCACCACATAGAATGAGCTTCATATAATAAACTACCTAAGTTTACTAGCATAGGGCTAGTTGATGAGTACTTATGATATATGATGAGAGTTTTCCCACAAGAAGAGATAAGGATGAAATCAATTGATGATACACTCACCATTACTACCATAAGATGGTGGCATACCCATAGAGAAACCATCCATACTTGGAAATTTTTTTGCATACTATTCATAATGAGGTTTATACAATCAAAAAGTTACTTTATAAAAATAAGATGTTACATAGGGGATACTAACCCATGACAACATATTGAAACATGTGAAAATTTATGGAAGGTAAGAGGGGAGACCGATAAATGCGTATGGGCACAATTAATATTTTAGACATTATATTCAATCCCCAAGACAAAAAGAAATGTGAAAGGTAACCAATATATGGATAGATATGAAAATGGATTTCAATAGAAATTTCAACTTCTGAACCTAGATACAAGAGTCTATATGGCATTATGGAAGATTAAAATGTTTTTATTTGTGGTAAAATTAGTGGATAAATAAAAATTATCCAAAATAAAAATGGAAGAAACTATTGATGCTTAAAATTGCACTATTTCCAACACCAACAATGTTTTTATTCTGTTGATGCTTAGAATAAAAATGGATTTCAATAGAATTCCACTTGTCTATAAAATATTTTATATACTTTTTGAGAATCCTACAGAAGGTAACATGTGGTGGTCTCCACATGTCCCTAGCTAAAAATTAGCGAAAGCCACCAAGTGTCAACATCTGTGGTTTCTTCATTTTGTTTCATTATTGATTAAAGATTGTGGTGGGCCCCAAGTTTTATTTCTAAAGTTAGCAGAAGCTACCAAGTGTCACCATCCATGTAAATCTAAAATGAGGCCCAAATGTTTCTATAGTATAGTTAGAGCCCCGTGGAGACCACCACATGTCACCTTTTGTAGAATTCTCAAAAAGTATATAAAAACTTCTATAGACAAGCGGAAGCTGACACGTGTCATTTTTTAAAGATACGTGGAAAATGACACATGTCCCTATTCCCCTTTTGAAGCTACTCAGGCAAGAAGTGTTATGGGTCCTATTTTCTATAATTTGATAAATTTTTAGAGCAACAAACTGTGACAGATGTCAAAGATGGAGCACTCCTGATACAAAGACATAGTAAAGAGTATAATGCATCAGAAAGTGTCGTGTGTTTTTTGTAAGTGTCATGGAAGCTACCAAGTGTCATTTTGTGGTGCCTCCTAAATAATGAGATGGTTTTCAAGTGAGGCAAGTGGAAGCCATCAATTTTCCTCACCTATTTCACAGTAGGAAGCGTCACATGTATCTAATTCAACCAATCAACTTGCAGGGAGACTGAACATTTCAGATCCAACAAATATCTTCTATTAAACTTAGGCCATTGGGATTTAAGTTTTAGTTTAGTTAGGCCATTGGGATTTGAACTTATAGAGAGGATAACATTAGAGATCCAAAATATATCTTTTGTTAAACGCTTTTAATTTAGTTAGAGTTCAGTTAGACCATTTGGGTTGGGAATGTGCAAGCAATCTATAGCTAGTCCGATGCTATAAATATGGATTCAGGGATGGACCAAGCATTATCATCAGAAGATGGAGAGAATTTTCTACAAGAGATTATTATCAAGAAGTTTTAGACTTTCTAGCTATGGCCAAGAATATCATTTGCCTTTGTTCTATTTTCTTGAGTTAGAAAGTTTGTATAACTGTGCATGTATCCGTGCCTTTTATGTGACTAGAAAATTAATAAGAAGACTGAATTATGTGCTTTTGTTGATATTTTTTGTGTTACTACAAAAATCATCTAAGTTGTGAGCCTTTGATTCTATTTGTTTTCATCTTTTACATTGATCATGCATTGTTTTCTTTTTAATGTAATTGAATCCAAAAGATAACTTCACTATGCTTAGTATTAAGGATCAAATTAAACTCAGGCGCGTCGCCACAGTTAGATTTTTTTTCATTACATTGGTGTTTTTTATTTAATTTCTATCCTTTTTCCCACAATACTTTTGAGATAAAGAAGAGCCATCTTCTTTAAAATTTAGAGGTCATTTTAGATCGCAAGTCCCACATTCCTAAAAATTCCCATTGTTGGTGTTGGAAACAACACAATTCTAGGCATCAACAGAAACATTGTTAGGACACATAGGTGACTGGAAGCAAATTGGAAAAACTATGTAAGAAACACCAAAAATTGTATAAAAAACCTACAAATAAAAAAGAATGAACATAGGGAATGTTGCCACAAAATTACAAAGCAAGAAGATAATGATGAATGAAAAACCTTAAATTATAAAAATTGATGCTATGAAAGGAGAGAAATAAATACTTGACACTATGGAAAATAAAGCACAATATTTCTACTAACCGCTTAAAATCAAGGAAGAAAATATTACCATAGAAGGAAATCCAAAGATAGTGAAGGTAAAAAATTAATGGGTAAAAGAGGAAGTGAAGAAAATTTTATAACTACTAAGATAATTTGAAGACTTATTCCCAAGGACATTTACTGAACTTAAAGGAATTAAGTAAGATGTGGGTACTATGAAGATTCAATTGAAAGAAGACATCAAACCACTATGGAATGACCATATTGACTAAATTGAAATATAGAGGTAAGGTTAATGTTGAATTGGATAAAATGATAGCTAATGATATTATAACACCTATAGAAGATACCAAATAGATAAGTCCCATGGTAATACATAAAAATAAGACCAATGAGATACACATTTATGTTGACTATAGGGAACTAAATAAGGCTTTTTTACATGACCCATTCCCAACACCATTCACTAAAGAGATATTGAAAAGTGTTGTAGGCAAAGAAATATATTATTTCACTGAGGGATTCTCAAGATACTATCAATTCAATATAGTGCCATAGGATACAAAAAAAACTACATTTTCCATATAATGAGGATCCTTCATGTACTATTGATGCCATTTGGATTTAAAAATGCATTGGTTTTATTTAACTACGTAATAGTAAATGCTTGAGATTTCATACATGATTTCTTGGAGTTATATTTGGATGATTGGATAGTTTATAGGTTGATTAAGGACCATGTACAAACATTTTGGATGATGTTCTAAACATGTAAAAAATTAAACATTTATCTAAATCTTAATAAATGCATCTTTGTTATTACTTTTGTAACTTTATTAGTCCACATAATATGTAAATAAGGATTGATGGTAGATCCATTGAAAACCACCATAATCATAAATTTAACACCACCCAAAATTAAAAAAATAGGTTAGAACAATATCGGGGTATACCAAATATCATTGCGGGTTCATAAAAAAACTATGCATGTATAAGTGTACCCATTGAAGAGTTATTGAAAAAATGGCATAATAAATCGCTAGATTGGTCCAAAAACTGCTAAGATTCATTTTATTCACTAAATAATAAGATTAAAAATTCTCCCATATTAGTGTTTTTAGATTGGAAGAGTCCTTTCCATATGTATCTAGATGCCTTAGGAATTGAAATAGGAGTAGTACTTGCACAACCATGGAGAAACATAAACCACCTAATATCTTCACTAGTAGTAAATTAGAAAGGGTAAAAATAAATTATTCCACCATAGAGAGGGAAGAACTAGAGATGGTATACATGGTATATAAATTTAGACATTACTTATTAGTGATCCCATTCACATTATTTATAGACCATGAGCTACTCAAGTATTTGATAAATAGGCCCATAATACAAGGAAGAATTTGGCACTAGTTCATATTATTATAGGAGTTTGATTTTAAAATTATGGTGAGAATAGGGAAAGATAATAATGGACCTAACTACCTAATAATAATAACCACGAGGGAATATATAGGATCAATTGAGGATGATTTTCCTAGATCTCACCTCTTTAATGTAGAAATAGTACCCAAAGACATGGAAAGTATTACACATTTTTTATCTAGCATAGAGTTTATAGAGGAATAAAGTACATTAAGAATGTGATTTAGGCATTTTAATTCATGCTAATCTAAGTGACACTATACATTAATGGAAGATATGAGGTGTTATAGATGGTAACATTATCACATGAGTGGCGTAATTATTAAGTGAAGTGCATGATGGAGTTATATGAAGACATAAATATAGAGAATAAATAGTGAATAAAATAATTTTAAAAATCCTATGGTGGCCATCACTATTCAAATATGCACATAGATACATAAGAAGTTGTGATATCTATCAAAGAGTGGGTAAACCAAATGATAGAGATGAGATGCCTCTCTGCTCAATTTTAGTGATAGCCCCATTTGAAAAATGGGAAATCAATTTCATATGCCCAATTTAAAATTAAAAAATAAGAATTAATGCCATGTTCATTATCACTAGAAGATAATAATATCTCACAATAATGGCAAAATATATTAAAAAAAAATATTTTACCACAAAGACTATTGTGAAATTTTTATATGAAAACATAATTATAAGGTTTGGGTACTCTTTGACCATAATGAGTGATCAAGGTAAACACTTCATAAATAACACAATTACATAATTTCTTAATACAAAATCACATAAGTACCCCTTACCATCCACAAACAAATGGCACCATTTAAGTATTACTTTTTTTTTTATAAAATACTAACAAAAGTATGTAATAGGAGATAATGGATTGGGATACCAAGATACTATCAATCTTATGGGCTTATCACACTAATTAAAAATGAGTAACCAAATATTTCCTTTTTCAATTGGTATATGGAATATAAGCAGTGATGTTGATGAAGTACACACTGCCAATTTTGATATTTGAGAAAACATTCTAGATGAATGAGGAAGATTCTATTCAAGAGAGGTTGTTAGAATTCTAAAAATTGGATGAAAGGTTTTTATAGTAGCATGTAACCAAACTCAAGAAAATAGGAGCCAAAAATCATGGCATGATACACATATAAAGGAAAAATAATTTCATATTGGAGATAAGGTTTTAGTCTATGATAATAAATACAAAAATCTAGGCAAGTTGAAAATAAGATGGTTTGGGCCCTACATAGTTGAGAATATATTAAATTTTGGTATAATAAAACTACTAAAAATATTATAAAATATTAGGAAAGGGATTTTAAATGGATCCTAATTGAAACCTTACACTACATATAATTACAGTGCAAGGAGGTAAAACCAATAAACATAATGCATGAGGTGATGTTGTCCTTCAATCTAGCTGATGTTTTGGTAGATGATATCATGGTACCCTATACCATATATTTAAATTTATATTCATAGATAATGTCACCTCCCCAAGGTTGTCACTATCCTCCTAGATGAGGAATTTGAATCAAGCTATTACAGTAGCTTGAAAACAAATTTCTTAGTAACTGATTGTTTGATGTTACTAAAACATACTAATATGACATTTACATTGAATAAAATATAGGAAGTAAATAAGGGGGAAATGAAAATGTGTGTGTGAGTGTGTCTATATATATATATATATATATATATATTTGTGAAGGGGGGACATAGAAAAAAACACAAAAATTAATACATGAAGGATAGAAAGTAGACAATACATAGGACACTCAACATATGCAAAAAAAAATGTGAGACCGTGGTAGGAAATTTGGTATAGAGACAAGAGACTAAATAAAAATATTAAAGAAAGTGGTCATAGTTTATTTCACATAATGATGAAACAAGGATAGTAAAAACAAGATTATGTGATTGGTATTAATAGATAATGGTAAGAAATGATAGAATTCTAGAATTAAAAAATTGAAGAAAAGTATCTTTAGATGTATATTGTAAACCATAGAAAAATATATATCAGTAGGACAAAGGAAAAAAGATATGGCAATTGACAAAAGGAAAAATGTAAATGGAATTACAAAATTCACCAAAACTGTAAGAGAAAATAATCATCCAGAATCAAAATTATTATAAATTGTCTTCGTATATATAATTTATACCACCATAGAAAGAGGTACCAACAGAAGAAAGAGGCAAAGAGGGGAAATGGGGAAAATAAAAATACTAATTGGAGCTAAAAAATAAGACATAGTGGTAAGACAAAAGGATGTTAGAGAAAAAAATAAAATCAAATTATTCTCCACAACTAAGTAGGTTATAAAATATGAAAATACATATCTATAGTAGAAACATAAAACTAGTAGCGACAAAGCAAGGCAAACAAAGATTAATAGTGGTTGATTTTTTCCTCAGTAGAACTAAAAATTAAGTGGATTAATCCATTACAAACTAAAAATAATTAAATAGATAAATTGAATAACTATGAAATAGGAGACAACTATCAACATCAAGACAAATAAGATAAGAACAAAATAAATGTATGATAATATGTGTTATTACATGGCAAAGTAAGTGAAATCAAGGAATTGACAATGAATAAATATGATTTAATTTATTATAATGGCTTGACATGATCAATGGATAGATCAATAAAGCTATAAATCAAGGGTTTGGATAGATAAATAAATTATAAAATCATTTAAGTACCAAAACTCTACATAATTTTCATGCCAAAGCTTCATACTCTATTATCAACTCTTACTTTTTTCACTACAAAGATGGATATTCTTCAAGTGGTCATGGATGCGAAATTTAAGAAACCTAAATATAAGAATCATTCACTCAAGTTTAAAAAACTAGACCTAATAGGCACATTTTCAAAAGTTCCCTTCCTAATTACACATGTAGAGGATACATATAGATATATCAATACACACTTAGTGTATATTGATCATATAGAGATGGAGGTAGAAAAAAGTGTCATGCTACAAGTAAACCTATAAAATCAATAATTAGAGTATAAATAGGAATATATAATCATCCCATGGCTAAAACTAGATGCATAGAGTTAGTTTACATACTTTGGTATGATGTCAAGAATAACTAATATGCTACTGAGTAGGGTGCATAGTGATATTCTCTACCTAGATCATCAATACTGTATCACACTAAAGGTGAAACAAATAATTACCAAACTCCTACATGAAGTGAAATCCACTCATAAGTATGAAAAGGATAAAAATGTGAGTATCAATTCCCTTGCCATGGTGATGAGCATAAAAGTGAATAATAAAGCTCTATCAATTTAGAGCATGAAATATTTAAGAATTAAATTTGACTTAAAAGCCATTGCCTAGAAATTTTATTAAACAAACATATATAAATCTAAAATGTTAAGGATTATCAAGATTATCTATGACATGATCTCCACTGGAAGGAAGTATGATTTGGCTTCCACACTTTATGAACAATACATGGAGAACTTGTGGAAAATCAAGAAAGGTAAAACTATTCATGATTTATGTTACGGTTCCTTATTACTAGTACTTATAATGTATTTCACCCATACCATTTTAGGGAATGAGGGATAGGTATAATGGAAATCGTGAGGGATAGGTATAATGGAAATTAGATATACCCATAGAAGCTCAAATCCTAGAGATAATTAAAGGTATTCCTATATCGAAATAAGTAAAAAAAAAATTGCACTGGAAGAGGATAATTAGGAGTACGGTATAGGGGAGGTTCTAAATATCTAAGGAAATTATTAAAAAGTATTTATAGTATTTTAGTTTTTAGTAAACAAAGATAACATTTTCATCAAACCCTTCATTAAAAAAGATGTACCTCTCCCACCTCTGCCTTATGAAGTTATTGATGAGCAAGTTGAGGTAGTCATCACTACATCCAAAAGTCTACCATAGGACCCTAGGGTAAATTTTTTTTTTAGTGATATGGGAGAGGGTATTCAAAAATAAGAGGAAAAAGTGGAAACCAAAACAAGTGAAAATGCATTACCACTATGGGGAGTAGAGACATATGAACGTCAAGTTAGTATTTGTAAGTCTACCAGACCAAAGAAACTAGTTATCAATTTAAAGGATTTAAATGAGGAGGAAGAAGAATAACAGGATGCGACTACATTTATGTTCAAAGAATATATTATAGGTAAATATTTGGGATAATAAGAGATGTAATAAAAGGGTACCCCACCTTATACACTCAGGAAGAGGAAAGTCTCACCAGGAGGAGACTTGTCCTCTAAATCAAATTGTAAAATCCATACTGCAGAAGAATGTGACACATCCCCTACTACATCCCTCACCATAGGCCAAACCCCATAATGAATTAGTGGGAGGAAAATAATTATTGAGTCGATGTAGGCAAAACATAAGGGAAATAAAAATATGAAACCACATCTAAATGTAAAATGGTGATGATAGACTCAATATCAGAGTACTTAGAGAAAGAAAATATCAAAGAAATAGAGAAAGAAAATATAAAAGAAATAGAGAAATAAGTGACCATTCAAGTCCTAGATATGAATACCCTCATTGGTATGTCACAAAAAATGAGGGATAAACATAATTGAGAGCTTATATAAAAATGTGGATTTTTTCGGCCAAGGTAGGGTGATAAGGAGTTCTAGACTACATTGAGGACACTAGTGTAGTTTTTAGGACACTAGAGCCACATGAAACTACTATCCAAGTGTGTTGTTAATATCCAAGAGAGGATATGATACTCAAAACTATTCGTGTCCCAATTTTTATCACTCAAATATTTCATGTCAAGTGTTTTCCAAATAAGTCTTCATTTAGACATATTTATTACTATTTTTAAAAAGTCAAAGTTAAATTTTATAACAAATCAATGGTTATTTATTACATATTATTTCACTAATTTAGACTACTCATCCCTTTAATCAAACATAAGATTTACATAGATAAACCTTAAAAGGTTAAAATATTTGGTGAACCTGACTTACTTCATTACTCAAAAATAATAGTTTACATTCTCTAAGTTTTTTCCACTAAATTAGGGTTACAAACTTCTATTTTTTTTATTTTTTGGCATAACCTAGCTCATTAAATCAACCTAACTTTAGGGTTTCATTTATTTAAATATATAATATTTTTTTTCAAAGTAACCCTGATTCAAAAACACCTAACTTTAGATGCTCTTAGGGTTTGTATCCTTCTTTTTCCTATTTTCATTAGCTATTTTAATTTTTTTAGATTTCACATATTATGTTTTAATATCTCTATTACAATTTGTTTACCATATGACATATAAAAAAGCTATCTCTCTTCTATTAAGAATAAGTGATAAATCAAATGGTAATACTATAGAGCACATTCAAATTCCTACTATTCGAGCCTATAACATGGATAAGGGACCTATGATTACTCCAACTATGCATCCTTCACACCCTGGTTATGTGGAATTCAATGATAATACATCTAAATATGAGCAATACAATCAAGATCAAGATGATATACACATTAAAAATTAGGACACTCTCCCTCTACTTAACAATGATGACATAATTATCAATAAAAATGAGATATTATAGGGCTTCAGAGATAGAATTCAAGATCAAACCCTTTATCTTGCAAAAATCCTACAAGCCATATTATAAATCAAGAATAAAACAAATGATATATAGTCTTTAACTCCCCCAACTAATAACATTGTTACACCTAAAATGGGGCCAACTTAGATAACACAATTAAAAATTTTAATTTAACAAATTTTAGTGATAACTACACCTCTTATGTCTAGTTATTCCACTCCATATGTAAAATCCCTTATGTATGAGATTCATACTCTACATGATAATGTGTTACATCTTGAGAAGGGAGGCACTATGCCATCACATGCCTTGGATTCTAATATTCTCTTACATACACCTCTATAACATCACATAGTAGTAACTTCCTTGTCATCATGTTTCATGTCAATTAAGCTTACATTATATAATGATAACGGTGACCTAGAGCACCATCTCAAAGCTTTTTATGCAACATGTTTAGACTATGTGTCTAACGATTAACTTCTCAAAAAGTTATTTCCATGCAATTTAAAGGATTATACCCTAAAATAATTTTATAATTTACCAAATAAATATATCATAAAATTCTATATTTTGGCTTACATGTTTTCATCACACTTCTCCATCAACATTAGTGACAAGATATCATACACTCAAGTGGCATATTTGCAACAAAAGTCAAACAAGCCTATCAAAGATTACGTCTTATGATACAATAATATATTAACCAAATTCACTATCCCCATGGTATATAAATATATTTAGGACATATTTAAATAAATTCTTTTACTATAATTACATGAAGGTATCTTGTTCAATAAGTTTCCTATATTCACATATTTATGCCACATTGTATAAAAAAAGAGGTCATGCTTCTATCAATGGACAAACTCAAGTATACTAATGGATCAAAATCAACTATTAAGAGTTTTAATAATATTCCATACAAAGTAAGAACCACTAACAACAAGGGTAATAAAAATGACACAATCAATACAACTTTCGATCCTTCTCCTAGATTGTTTTTATCTACTCCTCAGCATTGAATCTTCACCAACCTTTCAGAGTCACCAACACAGGTTTTATAGAAGCTCTTAGAATGTAATGTCATATCTCTCCCTCCCATTAAAGAGGTTTATATGACACAACCTCTTATAAATAACTATGATTCTAACACATTTTGTGAGTATCATAGGGCACCAAGCCATATAATAAATAAATGCATAATCCTAAAGCATATGATACAATATTTGATTGAGTTTTACATAATTGATGTGGGCACACCCACAAAGGCATAAAAAACACAACAAACAAAAGATAAGGCATTAAATATATTCTTAGATCCATTTTTAAAGCACATAATGAATGAGGCCAATAACACATAGAGTGATCACTACATATATTAGGCACGTAAACCACCACCTTCATATTAGACTATTACAGAGGAGGCACACCTATTGCACAACATTTGTAACAACCCCACTAGGTTTTAATAAAATATTGCAATATTTTTAACAAAAATTTAGTACACATATTTAACATATAGATTTCACCATGAGAAACCTAACTAGTGATATTTAACTAACTGTATTAATTTAGTTAACAAAAAAGGTTATATATAATACACTTAGATAAGGATCACCATGAACAAATATATAAATCATGATCAATACTAAAACAACAATAAATACTACATATAAACATAAATTAATAGCACAAATTCAACCATGACTGATATAACATTACAAACATTATTGTAGAAGTATAATGTATAAATGTTACAATTTTCAGCAATACATAATAATATCTCAAATGATAAAAAATGATACAAAACTCTTCTGAGCAAAGTCTCCATAACTCAAGTATCAATATGTAATCTCAAGTGTAGTCTCAAGTATAGTAATCCATATAAGAGGGAAAGCACCATCCTAGTGATTTTCCACACCAACCACATACCATAGATTCCCCACACCATCTCCCAAACAAAGGTATGGTCATCCCTTCACGAATGGGTATATAATGATGGTGTGGGAATCTAGAGTAACAAACCAAAACCTATGTGTTTGAAGATATCTAATACATAATGTGTACTATAAATAAATCCATTCTAATATGATAATGCACAAATATGAAAACTATATCAACATATGAAATGACAATATTTCTCAAACATTACTATGGACAAAGTTTTCAATAATAAATGATCTCTAGGATCAGTCAAATTTATAGACATAACTCTATCAAATTACACCTCATCCTACATTTATGGCACTAATTAAGCTAGTGGATTCCATCCATTGCTTAATTAGGGTCATTAATATAATATTAAATAAAAATAAATAATAATATTAAACTAAATGATTCATTCAAAAATATTCTTTCATATCAAATCAAAATTGTTATAGTACAAAATTATCATACAAATTCATTTAGTTCATCAAATGAAGTGAAATGAATCAATTTATCCAATATATTACATATAATAAATAGAATCTAAAAATAGTCTTAAACATACCATCTGGGTATGGTCACATCAAAACTATTAGTTAAAAAGTAACCTATTATTTTATTTCTCCACAAATCAACATTATATCATAGGCTCATAAACTATTCAAATTCCACATATAAAAAAATCTAGTCCAAATATACTATTATGTTTTGTATTTAAACTCATAAATATAATAATTTAATGTTTTATATTTAAACATTGAAATATAAACATGCATAAATTACATATTTTTATGATAATAACACTTATATACATAACACAATTTTATGCACACACACACACACACACAAATGGTGTATTTCCATCTCATTTTATTTTTCAATCAATAAAAGTATAAATTAAACCATGTGTGTGTGTGTGTGTGTGTGTGTGTTTGTGTGTGTGTGTGTGTGTGTGTGTGTGTGTGTGTGTGTGTGTGTGTGTGTGTGTGTATAAATGGTTTAATTTATACTTATTTTTATGATAATAACACTTATATACATAACACAATTTTATGCATGCACGCAGGCGCGCGCGTGCACACACACACACACACACACACACACACACACACACACACACACACACACACACACACACACACACACACACACACACACACACACACACACACACACACACACACACACACACACACACACACACACACACACACACACACACACACACACACACACAAATGGTGTATTTCCATCTCATTTTATTTTTCAATCAATAAAAGTATAAATTAAACCATTTACACACACACACATCTCTCTCGCTCTCTCTCTCTCTCTCTCTCTCTCTCTCTCTCTCTCTCTCTCTCTCTCTCTCTCTCTCTCTCTCTCTCTCTCTCTCTCTCTCTCTCTCTCTCTCTCTCTCTCTGTGTGTGTGTGTGTGTGTGTGTGTGTGTGTGTGTGTGTGTATAATTTACATACAAATTTAATATGTTAAAAATCCTTCATTTTTATAAATTATACTCCTAATATGACATCCTTTGTCTTTCATCTTAGAGTATATTGTATACACTAAGTATACAATCAGTTCATAAAAAAAGGCCCCATTAACCTTTTTGTTTAAACTGAGAATACCCATTGTCATTAATAAATAAACACGCAAAATACTATCATCATACACAAATATTGATTTGGATTTAAAAATATTAAATAAATCATAAATAATTAATCTAATGTAATTTCACCATTTAAATTAATTACAATGAGCATATAAAAACACACAGTCGACTATACCCAACTTGGGAATTTAATAAAACAACAATACACAGCCAAATACCCAACTAAGGTTTTATTAAAATGACTATACATAGCCAACTACACCCTTATAGGGTTTTAATTAAAACAATATAGACTTACCAAATAAACTACGCAATTATTCAATTTAAACATGTATACCCAACCCCTGTATTGACTAAGCAAAACTCTTTCACAATCCAAAAAAAATCCAAATGACACAATAATTAGTCACATTCAAATTTTATGCATAGTCCATATATATTCTAAACATAATTTAAAACTTAAATCTACCATATATATTTAACAAAATTGGCTATATTTATCTATATAAGGCCGAGTGTATATGTATAGTCATTTATCCATCTACCCTTTCTCGAGTACATAATAGGACTAAACCAAAAGTTCCCAATTTTATATATAACTAAGTATGAATAATAAAAATATTTATAACTTAACCAAGAGTATATATTTATACTCACACCTTATATATAGGGTAAGTCCATAGAGTTGGGGAATAATTTTGTGGACATTTTACATAACATGATTAGGTTATTTAACTAATGTGATCACATTATTTAAATTATGGCTTGATAATTACCAAGCCACAATGTGACCATTTTATTAAATAACATGATCATTTTATTTAAAAAAATAATGTGATCACATTATCATTGTTTTAAATAATGTGATCATGTTAATAATGTGATCTCATTCCTTGTGTAATCAAAATAAATAAAAACATAACCTGAATGTAAAATTCCTCATTTTGATTAGAGATTTATTTATGTCCTAGTGTATTTACATTTAAAAATTTAATTTTAGTTTATTGAGGCTAAAATTTTCCATAATTAATCCCAAGAAGTCTCTTATCGATGATACCACCACACAGAAGAGGTAAGTTCTAAAAATATACACTTGTTAACTCTAAATTTTAGTAATTTTTTATTATTTTCATTTTTTAATTGGTAATTTATTTATTTTGAACAACATATCCTACTAACCCTCATATTATTATTCCTAACCCTCCTTACAACCCTTTTTTTCTCCTCCTAAACCTCCACCTAACCCTCCTACATTTTCACAAAATCCACTAGGCAATCAGGAGCATCTAGTTGACCACATTATGGAAAATAAAATTGAAGAATTAATTAGGATAATGAGGGATCCCACTTCCACCAACATCCACCACACATACCTATCCAATTTCTTAAAGACATTATTAGGTCAAATTGACTCTATAATGAGACAAATTAATAGATGGGCTTCATATCATGATAGTTGTACTGCTTATTATACTAACAAATTATTAGCACTTGGGTCAAGAACAAAGACATATCAAAAGTCTCCATTTGTGCCTTATTTATTTACCCAACCAACAATGTACCATTTATGATAATTGTTAAACATTTTCCAATCCATCACTACCAACATAATTTAATCACATCCAATTTTTGGAACTGATGGTGGATGGTGTTTGATTATCCACCATGTAATGAACTGATGGTGGATGGTCTCATTATTTTTTTGAGGAAACTCTACTATGAGTTTGTTCTCATGATATTCTAATCTATTTTGTTTATAGTGATTTTCAAGGCCAAGGGAAAGGCTCTACATAGGATCAACCAGGTGAACATTATGTGCCTAGTCAACCTATAAGGATCTATGTCCAAAATCCACTTGAGCTTGATATCCCATATATAGTTTATTAGGTCATAGAGATTGACTCTCTTAAAGCACTTATTCACTCACTAATACACTTATTCAACATATGAGTAGGCTATCATTGACCGATGCTAGAAATATGCCACCTAGTATGCATACCCAACCCCACCCTTGTAGTTCTTGTGGAAATATATGCAGTGGACCTTTTGATGATGATGGCACTGGTGGTTCATATGGCTTGGATAATATATTTATGAGTGATGATTTTTTTATATGCACATTTGGTGTGTAGATGTTAGCCACTAAATAGATACAGGTATATTTTATATAAATGTCATGTTAAATTTAAGCTATATTTGTAAATTTAATTTAGTTAATAATTAGTTCACATAAAAATTGAATAATAAATGTCATTTTTTATGTCCTATAAGGTGATTGTGCCTTCATCATCATATTCAACATTATTAGTATTTGATTTGATGTAGCCATTGTTTACATTTTTACATCCATCTGCTAGCCCATCCACTACTACATTTGTCTATGTTAGGATGACAAATTTTACTTATACAAATGTAAAATTTTGAGTTAATATTATGATCTATGTACATTTAGTTTATGTATATTTTCCTTGTAAGTTTAAGTTAAATTTATCTATCAAGGATCTCAAAATTCAAGTACATTACTATTAAATACATCTTAGTTTAATACAGGAGAAAAACATGCCATATATATCTTTGATACTTTATATAAAAGTAAGTGAGACTTTGTTTTCATTTAGTTTATGGCTCAATTAGACACTCCTCCATCACTATGAGCTAAAATAGACATAGGCATTGCTGTTGTAATGTCATCTGCACAGGTGCTGACAAAGGTATATATTAATGTGTAATATTGAATTATAAAAATAGACTTATTTTAATAGTTTTACTACATACTTGGGACAAATATAAATTATGTGAATGCATTGTGTGTGCAAGTTTATCTTATGATATTTGATAGTCCTATTCAGATGACTAGTAGGGAGAATTCTCATATTTCTTCCCTATTTTAGATGCATATTTGAGCTTGCAATTGACTTGTTTGAGTGTAAAAAACATATTGAGTAAGACTGCAAGCTTGCAATAAGTGCATGTTTAAATGATTTTTAACTGTAATTTAAAATTAATTTCTTAACAATTGGTTGAATTTATTTTATGTTAACTTTTTAATAATACTTGTATTTAAAAAAGTTCAACTACAAGAAAACTATGAGCATAGGACCCGTAGTCAAACCTTGGAGAAATCTATGGCATTAGAGGGATATCCATTTACTAGTAGGGCATCCCAGGGAGAGTTTTCTTCAAGGAATCCAAAGAGAGGGAGGCTATTTCATGATTATGATGCCTTACATGAGATGTGCTTTTTTGTATGCCTATATGGAAATTTATGCATTTTTGGCATTGTATATGCATATATGACTTTCGCCCAACATTAGATACTATGTTGGTAGATGTAATTTTTTGTATGCCTATCATATAAATATATGTATTATTTAAATTTTACATGTAACTATATGATTTATTTAGATTTTTCATCTAAATTATGTTAATCTATCTAATTCATATTCAATTTTAATTTAAAATGTTATTGTATAGTTTTGTCTTGATCTTTCAAACTATTATTTATCAGATCTCATATTTAATATTATACACAAATGAGGATTATAAATTTATTATTTTAATTACTATAAATCTTAAATCTCTCATATTTTTTAAAATAAAAGTTTTTACTTGATTATGTGTAATGGAAATGATAATTAAAATCTAATCTATTTTGCATTTGTCATCACCCATTTATAGATTTTCAATTGATCATTAACATAATTTTATTTCAATTAAAGCAAATACCCAATCATGTTCAATCTTATATAATGTAAAGACATAAAATCAATCATAAATCCCTATAAATTTCTCACTCAAATACCTATACCTGTATGTTACCTGATTTTTCACCTTCACTTGGCTATAATGCCTTTTTAACTAGCTTGTATTGAAACAAGGCCTACTACTTGTATGCATTCTATTATTATTTTTCCTTTATATTCTACCTCACCTCTTGATTAATCTCTATCAATACCTCTTCTTCCCTCAACTCCTTTTGGTGACCATGTGCATGGTCTAATTCTTCATCTTTGTAGCTTTAACTTTTCCAAACTTGCAAGATGAACTTATACCTAACCTTGACTATAATTTATTTAGTCTAATAAAAGATAACCCTACTTACTTGAAATATAATATTGACTCATGAAACAATGATCCATCTTTGGCCAAAACCCTTTATCATCCCCTAATACCACCTAATGAATATTTTTATCTTCTATGTTTAAGAAGTCTATAAAAGTCCTCTTCATATGCTCTAAGATCATGAATAATTCCAACCTCACTTATCTACTCTTGTTATCAACTCAATTCAAAATCCACTCTCAAACAATATTCTTTTAAACTAGTCAATTACTCATTAGGTCTAATCTTAACTAGTCACCAATATCTCAGATCTACTCTCCTTTTTAATAATATTATCTAAGAAAATTTGGATAGGTCTTAGAAAAACTCAAGGATATGTGTAAGTGTCAAAACTACAATAAATCAACCAATTATAGGTCTTTAAGAGATTGAACTCTCATTCTCAAATTATATCTTTTTAACTTTATAGGTCTTTAGACCTAGTTGTTTCTCCAATTGGGCAATTTATCAAAATAGGGTTTCTATATCTTAAAAATTATATTTATTAGAGTCTTTTAGTAGTCATAACATGTTCTAACCCTTACCCAAGTTTATAAAAACTCAAATAAACTAAAAAAAACATCTCACTTTATGCATAACTTTCTCAAAAATGGTCTTCTATAGGTGTACATCAAAATAGTCCTCTTTAACTACAATTTCAAACCTCTTTTCAACCCAATGATACTTTCTCTAAGTTATAAGATCCATTCCCTAGCTTCTCATAGAGCTTCAGAACTTATTGTTCAATTGTTTGAGTTTTAGAGGTGTTTTACTCATGAAACCCTTACTTCAAATTTACTCAAAATTTTTTTTAGATCGAGAGCTTAGATAATACTATTTTTAACATAGATTATACATGTTTTTGGTTTTTGATACTAGTTTTTAAACCTTCAACACCTCAGTCATTCAACACTTTCAACACCTCACTCCTGACATTCTATTGCTTTCTAGGCCTGTCCCTTAAGGGTGTTAGGCCTCCTAAAACTAATTTTTAAAAACTAATATTTGAACATATCATAAAATATTCTATCCTATAAATAACCTTAAAAACTTAAAATACACTTTCATGCAAAAGTGGGTGAGAAAAGGGAGAGAGGAGTGTGGAAACACTAACAACAAATGTTGTCAAAGTTTAAGTTATGGTTGCATAACTATTATTATGAAGTTTCCTGACCAAAATGTGACACTGTAAAAATGTTTATGGGGGAAGATAACATATAGTACTAGTTTTTTGACCTCCCATTAGGCCTGATCGACAAACCCACCACCAATTCTAACCTTAAGAACACCTTTCCCTATACAAAAAAATGTAAATTTTTAGCCTAAGTTCAAACATACATAAAATGAAACTTGTAAGTCATTTATGTGAACTATTAGATCCCTACCATGCCTATTTATTCCCTATAATCTCACCCTAGAGAACTTACGTGTAACCTTTAAGATAAATATGTTGGATAAGCTGTAGTGATTGGTCAAAAAATACAACATTTTGGCATTGAATAAGCAACTTATTGAGCTCCAACTACTATTTCTACCTCTTGGACATCCACATGATAATATATCACTTAGATCACATATATATAGGAAATTAAACATTATCACACTACCAAAATGTTCAAATCCATTTTTAAGTGCATTTTCACTACTGTTCAAAAGCATAGAAACACTGATAACAAATATTTTCAAAGTTTAAGTTATGGTTGTAGAACTGTGGTTTTGATGCTTATTGACTAAAAAATAACACTAAAAACACATACATTGGGATGGACAATTTTTAGGAATAGGTTCTTGGCCTCCCATTAGGCCTAATCAACAAACCCACCACCCATTTTGGCCTCAAGAATGCCCTTCCCAATATAAGAAAAATGCAATTTTTTAGCCTAAGTTCAAACACACTTAAAAAAACATGTAAATAATTTATATGAAATATTAAATACCTAACATAACTATTTAATCCATATAATCTCACCACAAATCACTTAGGTAGAACTTTCAATAGAAATTTATTGGATAAGTTGTAGTGATGGGTCCAAAAATGCAATGTTTTAGCATTGAACAAGCAACTTCTTGATCTCTAACTATTGTTTCTACCTCTAAGAATTCCAACTAACAATATATCACTTAAATCACATCTATATAAGTAAATTAAACATTATCACACTACCATGATGTTCAAATCCACCTATAAGTGCATTTTCACTACCATTTAGGAGTGTAAAAACACTAAAAAATTAATGTTATCAAAATTTAAGATGTGGTTACAAAACTATCTTCTAAATATTCTTGACCAAAAATTTAAAATTACTGACACATCCAAGGGTTAAATAACATATATAACCAAGGTATTTTCCTATCATCAGTCTCGATCAATAAATCCATCACCCATTCTAGCCTCAAGAATGCCTTTCCCAATATAAGAAAAAAGCAATTTTTTAGCCTAAGTTCAAACATGCACAAAATTAAACCTATAAGTCATTTATAAAAAATATCAAATACTTCTCATGAATAATTAATACCTCTAATCATACTTTATATCACTTAGGTATAACCTTTGAGATCAATCTATTGGACAAGTTGTAGTGACATATCTAAAAAACAAAAATTGGCATTGAACAAGCAACTTCTTAAGCTCCAACTACCATTTCTACCTTTGGGACCTCCACCTAAGAATATATCACTTAAACCATATATATATATATATATATATAGGAAAATTATACATTATCACACTACCACAATATTTAAATCCACCTGAATGTGCATTTTCATTATCATTCAAAAGTACAGAAATAGTGTCAACAAATGTCAAAGTTTAAGTTGTGGTTGCATAACTGTGGTTCTGATGCTTCCTGATCAAAACCTAACACTTCCAACACATTAAATAGGGAATATAAAATCTAATACCAAGTTATTTTCCTCACATAATTATATATATACAAACCCACCACCCATCTAGCCTCAAGAATGCCCTTCCTAATACAAGAAAAATGCAAATTTTTAACTTGAGTTCAAACATGCATAAAAATAAACCTATAAGTCCATTTTGTGAGCCATATGATCCCTCTTTTACATATTTAATCCCTATAATCACATACTATAACACTTAGGTGTAACCTTAGAGATCAATTCATTAGACAAGTTAAAGTGATGGGTCAAAAAATTTAACTTTTTGGCATTGAACAAACAACTTCTTGAGCTCCAATTGCCATTCTTGCCTAGAAGACCTCCATGTGAGAATATTTAAATTATTTTACATATAGATAGTAAAATTACATATTATCACACTGAGACAATGTTCAAATCCACTTAGATGTGAATTTTCACTACCATTCAAGAGTTTCTCTTAGCTTGAATAATATAGAATTATCTATTGATAGTTCCAACCACGTGAAGGTGAAATCTTATCTGGAACCACTAACCTACAAAAAATATTAGTAATTAATTAAAAATTAAATTCATATTTACTACCTAAAACATAAAAAATATTTGGTAAAATTTATTAAATATACATTTAAAAATTCAACATACCTATGTATTTTAATCCAATGAACTACTAGGATCTACTCTAACCTTGATAGTATCAAAAATAACTTCATGGTCTAAGTCCCCAACTTTCCATAGTTTCTTGTCTAATGGCATCCCATGATATTTTTGTAACTAAATATTTTTTGAAAGAATCAAATTGTAATAGTTCATTATCTTCTTATTATTTTCAAACTCTTCAAATAACCATTGATCTAAATTTTTTTATAGGATATTATTGAAACCAAGTTCTAGTGACTACCACTAACCTAGTGGTATAGTCAATGTTTTATCCATCTATAACTAGGGAAGTCAATTTTTTATTTATTTCTACACACTGACACAAGTATTAATCAATGCCCTCTTCATTATCATCATCTTCAATAACTATAAAAACATACCATGTATCCCAAAAAACATTTTTAGTGACAATATGAAGATATATAATGAGAATAAATTATACATAATAAAAAATATTCTACTTGGCTGCATTAGATTAGATACATCGTCAAAGTCTTCTGATGATTTCATATTTATAAGTTATAATTTTTTTAGAACCTAATATGTGTTGATTGGAATTAGAAGTTTGGAAATCCAATCATCCACCCACTCTGTGACTCACTCTCATTACAAATACAGTCCATGCATGAAAAATAGAAACATGCCAAGTGTCTCATATGAACAATTCAATAACTTTAATTTGAGATATAAAATGAAGTGAAGTCACTTTAACCCATTAGAGTCATACAATCCTCATAATTTTCTAAGTGTTCTTCCTCTATTAACAATAAATGTCTATAAATGGTAGAATTTGGTTGAGCACCATGACACATGTTCTCATTACACAATTCAACCATAATTTTTACATTTGTCAAATGAACACCATCTTCAAATTTAAACTACTTCCTTGAAATAGCTCTTTTTACACATGCTCCAACACCATCATGCTTCCCTTTTCCATGTCCAATCTTGGTTAAACTTCAAATATGTTCTATACTAGTGGTAATGTGCATCCTACTCAACCAATAAAACATCCATGTATTTTTGAATTGTGATGTAAAATTATTTGAATAAATTTAATGTTGATTGAAAGTAATGTTCCTCTAAATCCACTATTCATAGAACTTCTGGAAGCAACCTTGCACATACTCTGAGTAATGTGATTGGTCATCATTGATATTGAAATGGCACTCCCTGAATATTTTATATTATTTCTCTATATTATTAGGTGCATGCATGAATGCTATGCACAAATATGATGACCTATGATGAGTTGTAATACTACAATTAAACTTCCATTTGGGGTTTGAATGTGTAATTTTTAGAAAATTCAACCACTAAAACAATCAAACTAAGTGGTATTGTATCCTTTCTTATATTGAAATGGTCATCTAACTATCCAGGCTTGTGTGTGTACCTTGCATACTCATAAATAATTTTGTCCCTAAATTTGACCGAAAATTTAGAAACATGTATATTTTTTGTAATAAGCTCACACCTTTTAGATTCTTTGCCATTTTTTACTTGATAATTCATTGATTTATATTTTCTTAAACTAACTAATTCATATTTAATTTCATTTTTAATCTCCTCATGGATACATTTTTTATTTATTTTGTTAATCCACCATAAATGTTGTAATTTCCATTTAAACAAGATTTGTTATAAAATAATTGTCCATCCAATCTTTTGATAAAAGATAGTTGAATAAATTCCCTAGTTGATTTTGGTGGTAATTTAATGCCACACTCCTAAAAAATGTTATTAGTATGTAAAGTACAACATATATGAAAAAATACATCATAGTGCATTGTAAATTCAACATGTTGCCTACAATAATAAGTGCTATGTGTGTGCTTTATTTTTACATAAAAAGGTTCAGCCATCTCAAAATATCTTTGACAAATAGAAATTTGTAGATATTTTTCCAAAAACTTAGAGTACAATTGTGTTTGATTCATATCTAATAAATGTTTTGAATGTGGTTCACGGTTATGAGAACCAAATATTCTTTTCACTACAACTCTTGTATTGGGTGAAAATTTTGTATTGTCTTTCCAAAATTAAGAAAGTAACTCTTTGATAGTATAAGAAATAGCCTTTTCCTTATATTTATGTCTACCAAAGAATGCCCAGAGCTCATTGGTATTAGGTTCATTAATTATTTCATTTCTTTAAATTGCTTTCATTAATGTTTTTATATTTATATTAAGTGTTCATCTTGTTTTTAAAACCATTCATTTTTTCCATATTTGGTCACTTACTACACAAGTTGTAAGTATATGCCAGGCAACATTACAATATTGGGTGCATGATTTTGGGCCTAAAATATGATATGCATCATCTATATTTTCATTGTTTTCATCATCCATGTTATATGTTCTTAGTCCTAATGTGTACATTATAGGTCTCATCTTAATCAATTTTATAAATTAAATAAATAATCGACATCTTTGACTATCATAATTCAAATCATGAAAGAAATTGTCCCAAATTTATTGATCTAGTCTTCTTGAATGGTGATTAGACATTTTGTTATGCATTAGTTCTAAAATATTTTCATGAATTCAATTAAGTACTTGTCTTTTCTATGCACAATTTTTGGAGGTGTTGTTAATGGTGGAATTTGTTGAGATGGTGTTTCAAAATCATTATTACTTTCATTTTTTAGAGGTGGGATGACAATTTATTCATTATTTATTTATTCATTATATGTTTCCATGAAATTTTATTGATTGCTAATTTTATCATTATTTGTTTCCATTAAATTTAGCTCATTCATGGGGGATGAAGCATCATACATAGACTCATCATCAATAAAATAAAAAACTTATGAATTTGAATGTAAACTTCCAACATTATCTAATTAATTATTATCAATTTCATTATTATTATTATTTTTATTATGGTCAATTTTATCATTATTCAATTCATTATGGTTAATTTTATCATTGTTTAATTTATTATTATCAATTGGTTCATTATCTAAGGCATTTAGTTCATCAAGATTAGGGTTTGTACCTTGTCTACAATGAAGTTTTTGTATTTGTATCTTGTGTTTCTCTCTCAAATATTCCAATTCCTTTGATGTTTTCTTATTCAACATCTTTCATTTCCTCAAACATGATCCATCACCCATCAAGGATAATTGATAACTTTTCAAAGGTGGGGTTAAAAGTACATAGGTCCTATAGGTCCCACAAAGAATGTTTGTCATGACAAAATTATCAATTTGGGTTAAAAATAGATGTTGAAAAGTGATATTAGTTTGTATTAATAATAACATGATCATGGTATCTAATAACATGATCACATTAATCATAATACTAGGCTCTATTTGAACATAGACATTGAGAAGTGCGTTTTGTATATATTAAGAATAACATGATCATGCTATTAAATAATGTGATCATGTTATAAAATAATGTGATTGTGCTATTATTAATACTTGATTGGGCTTAAACATAGACATTGATAAGTGAATTTTATCTATATTAATAATAACACGATCACATTATTTAATAATGTGATCATGTTATACTTAATATAGATTAGGGATTAAGGCATTAGTGAATAGGGTTTACAGATTAGGGATTATGGAATTATGGCACATGGATTAAAATTTATGTTTTAGGGTTTAGGGATTAGGGCATGTAGGGTTTAGGAATAAGGGTGTATATAAGGTCTAATCACTCTACGCCATGTGAATATAATTCTTAATATAAAGGATGTTAATTAGGACTAAATTGATTAGTAAATAGGGAAATTTTACGGTTTATAATTTAAGGTATAGTGTTCAGGGTTTAATATATAGGTCTTAAGTTTAGGGTACATAGGGTCAATCAAAAAGATAATTCTTAGTCTAAATGATGTTAATTTGGGCTAAAATGATTGGTTTAAGGTTTAAAGAGTTTATATTTATGGTTTAGAGTTTAGGGATTAGGAGATTTAAGGATTAGGGCTTTGGGTATAGGTTTTAGGGTATATAAGGTACAATAATGAAGGCAATTAGGGCAAATTTGAGTTATTTAAACCTAGATATGTGAGTAAATAATATGATTTTGGACTCAATTAGCCCCCACATCATCACAAATTGAGCTAATTAAGTTAATTATGGTTTAATGAGTGATGTAATTTTGACCAAGTTCATCCCTGTGAACCTAATTCTTACTATATATAAATGATGTTAATTGGGTCTAAATTTATTTGTTTAGGGTTTAGGGTATACAATTTAAAGGGTTTGGGGTTTAGGGTTCATGGCTTAGGGTTTAAGGTAAATCGTACATAGTTTAGGGTTTAAGTTAAATGATACAAGGTTTAGGGTTTAAAATATCAAATATAGGGTTGAATAACTTAGGTAATTGATGAATATTTGATCTTCTTTTTCACTTATTTGTGATAATTACCTTCATGTTTATATTTATGATAAAAGTAGGTCAGTTAAGCCATACATGTTACATACATTATATAATTAATTGAGATATAAATTTGGTTTAGGGGTTTAATTTTAACAAAATCATGCCCCTAATTACGTAAATTAACTAATTGGATCAATTCATGATAAAATAAAATTTTTAATTATATTGCAAATCATATCTTGTTATTGAAGGGCTTCAAATTGGCCTCAAATGCCTCTTTAATTAAATTAATCAAATCTTCAGTTAATTAATATATAAAATGAAATTAGGGTTAATTTCACTCTAAATCACATCATATATAATTTAAAATAGGTTAACGTGGCTCATTTTGACCCTAATTAACTCCAAAATTTAACTATTTGACATCTACATTCATTAGCTAATGATTTCAAGTTTATTGAGCTCAAAACCACATTATATGCATGTAGAAATTACATATAAGTAAATAATGTTTCTTTTCTTAAATTAATCTAATGAAATTGGAGCTGATCAACCCCAAAATCACATTTTATAGTCATGACATTATGTTGAAGGGGCTCAAAATAGCCCTAATTTAGTTCAGATGCATAGCTAGATTGGTACTTTAAAGGCTAAGTTTTGGCCATAGTTTTAAAATATGCATTTTATGACATCTCATGATAAAATAAATTATATCATAAGGAATGTATGTTTATTTTATGTAGTGGGCATTAGGGTATAAGGCTTATAATTTATGTTTTAGGGATTAGGGATTAGGGCATAGGGTTTAGGTTTAAAGGTGCATATAATGTCTAATCACTATATGCGATGTGAACCTAATTATTACTACAAAGGATGTTAATTAGGAATAAATTTATTGGTAAATACATAAATTTTATGGTTTAAAAAATAGGGTATAGTTTTAATGGTTTATGGTTTAGGGCTTAGGTTTTAATATATATATGGTTTAGGGTACATAGGTCAATCATGAAGATAATTTAGGACAATTTGAATCACTTAGACCCATTTTTTACTATAGAATGTGTTTTTGGGTTGTCATTATACCCCATGTCATTATGTAAATTTAGTTAATTAGTAAAATAAGGTAATTAGTCATGTGATTTAAGCCAATCTGAGCCCTATGAACTTAATTCTTAATCTAAATTATGCTAATATGGGATTAAATAAATGGTTCAGGGTTTAAAGAATTTATTTTTATGGTTTAGAGTTTAGGGATTAGGAAAATTAGGGATTAGGGATTAGGGTATACTTTTTAAGGTATATAAGGTACAATAATGATGGTGATTAGGGTAAATTTGAGCTCCTTGAACCTAGATCTATGAGTAAATAATGTGATTTTGGGGCTAAATTAGCTCCCACATCATCAAAAATTGAGCTAGTTAAGTTATTATGGTAATGAGTGATGAAATTTGACCAAGTTCATCCCTATGATCTGAATTAATACCATATATAAAGGATATGAATTGGGGATAAATTTATTGGTTTAGGGTCTACAATTTAAAAGGTTTGGGGTTTAGGGTTTATGGCTTAGGGTTTAAGGTAAATGGTACAAGGTTTAGGGTTTAAGTTAAATGATACATGGTTTAGGGTTTAATATATTAGATATAGGATCCAATCACTAAGGTAATTGAAGAAAAATTGAGTTGTTTATTCATGTATTTGTGAATAGGGTCAGTTAAGCCATACATGTTGCATACATTATATAGTTTATTGAGCCATAAAATTGGTTTAGGGGATCAATTTTAATGAAATCATTCCCCTAATTAAACAAATTAAATAATTGGATCAATTCATGATAGAATCAAACTTAATTTTTCCCTAAATCATATCTTGATTTTGAATGGGTTCAAATTAGCCTCAAATGCCTCCTTGATTAAATGAATCAATTCTTTGGTTGATTACATATGACATGACATTAGGGTTAATTTCAATCCAAATCACATTGACTATAAAATTTAAAATATGTTCATGTGGCTCATTTTGAAACTAATTAACTCCACAATTGAACTAATTGACATTTGTATTCATTACTTAATGACTTCAAGTTTATTGAGATCAAAACCACATTATATACATGTAGAACTTTCACGTAAATACATAATGTTTCTCTGATTCAATCAATCTAATTAAATTGGAGCTGATCAACCTCCAAATCAATTTTTATATTCATGTAATTAAGTTTAAGGGTCTCAAAATAGCCCCAATTTACTTCAAATGCACAGCTAAATTGATACACCAAAGTCTAAAATTTGGATATAGGTTTAAAAAATGCATTTTATGACATTTCATGATAAAAAAACATTTTATCATAAAATGTATCATGATTTACACCAAAAAACCAAGTAATTATAAGTAATCAAGTTAACGTATTAAAATGCTCATAATTATTTTTAAGTCTAATGTGATACAACAACACCTTAATTCACTATCTAAGGATAGGGACCTTCTCATATCACATTAAATAACACCACTGTTAGGGAGCTCAAGAACATATGAGATAGTATATAAAATTTGAGCTAAAGAGCAAATTTAGGTTTTTGGGTGTTATGAATATATAATGTGATCATGTTATTAAATAGCATGATTACATTACTAATGTGTTTAATAACATTATTTCATTATTAATGTGATCACACTATTTGAATTTTAATTCAAAAACCATGCCTTTTAAATAAAAAATGGCTTGGATTCCTCAGCCAAAGGCTTGGACCTATCAATCTACAATCAAGCCCGAGATTTATGATTAAAAAAACAATAAAATTAAACTTCTATCACAAAATACACTATGAATTTTAACAACAAAATTCAAAAAATTAATATTGTCTTGATGATCACGCTCCCCTCTTTCCAAAAATATGATTTTTATATATTTTTTATTAATTTAAGGTTTCAAACTATGTTGATTTCTAGCTATACCTTTTTTATGCCACTATATGCCACAAATATACATGCCTATACATGTTCTTGTAATTTATTTTTCATTGATCCAAATGCAAAAAAAATTATATGGTCACAAACTAGGCATAATTATACACACATTCAAAAAAATGGATTTTCATTTTTTTTGAGTTAGTTAGGCACACTGCACGGATGACTATCCATGTTTTTGTCAGTTTTATAGATCTATTTACTTGCAAAAATCATTAAAAAAAAAATTTCATTGAAAAAATATAAAAAATATAGGTTAAAAACTAGAATATCTTATCTAAATTTTCCTAAAGGGTTTTAAAGAATATTAAACATTGCTCAAAAAATGGTACACCACATGACCATGTATCTAATCTATTTTCTTAAAAAAAAAAGGAGTTCCTCTTCAAATTTTAGATGTTTTACCTAGTTATACTTGACCTTTTTTTTTAAATTTTTTTTTGGAAACTAGACTTGAAATTCTACATTTCATGTTCCTATACCATCTTCAAATTTGGAGTGTAGATATCTCAGATTATCTATAGAAGTTCATATTTTTGATATTTTATGAAAATCATGTCCATGGGTATACCACTTTTTATCCCCCAAGTTTGTGCACTTACACTATATATATATATAAATTCATTTGAATCTAAATCCACATAATTCAATCAAAATCACAACATTAAATTCATTTAAACAAACATCTTCATCACATAGTATACATAATTTCCCATTAAATATTATCATTCCATAATATATACATATATATATACACACACACACACACACACACACATACATGTGTGTGTGTGTGTGTGTGTATACACATATATGTATGCATATATAGATATATGTATATATATATATATATATATATATATATATATATATATATATATATATATATATATATATATATATATATATATATATGTATGTATGTATTTATGTATATATATGTATGTACACACACACACACACACACAAACCATGAAACCCACATTTTGAACTAATAAAATACAAATAGGTTTATATAGTTGGACTCACATACAATCCTAGGTTTAAATCCATGTTTAAATTAACTTAATGAGTATACTATAATCTGATTAAAACCAACTAAATCAAACCACAACATGTATACCCATTAATAATAGTCTTCCATTAATGAACATAGTTTTTTAGCTGAGAGAGGAGTTTATGATATAAATCCATAGAAGCTTTAAATCACTCATGGAAATTCTATGGCTTTTACCAAACCCTTAGGTTACCCTAAGACAAATTTGGGGTTCTATGGAGGCTTATCCTTTCACAAGGATCCACATATAACCCATTAATTTCAAGATTCATGTAAATAAAAACTAGTAACCCAAACTAGTTTAAAAATACATTCATTATTTCACACAAGAATTGAATTACAAAACCTACCTATGAATGCCAAAGAAGCCGTATGTATTCCTTTATATTTCCTTCAAAATATCACCTTCTTCTCTTTATTTGAATCTCTCCTCTATGCCATGTACCATGCGTCTATCCATAAACTTCTTTCTCTTCTTTTTATTCTTCTTCATTGTCTTACTCTCCACCATTAATAACTACTTCAGTTGACTCTATAAATGCATGCCAAATTTACTCAATGAATTTCCATTGTCCATCACCATGTAAATATAGTAACCTCCATATTTTCATCTAAAATGATGCTTAACCAAATTCAATGGATGATTAGTAACCCTAATCATCTCGAGTATTCTATTGAATCCCATAAAAATAATTTTATATTCTTTATAATATCTACATGATAATGACTTAAACAAACAATCATTGACTTCTTATAATTTAAACGATATGTCATATAGTCCCCAATGTTTATTCCATGCAAAGTATATCAAATATTTGATAACTAATTTATTTACATGCAACATATATAAATAATATAATTATTATATTAAATAACAATACTCTTAGGTGTTATAAGACTATAGTTCCATATTACTTATGTTATCCAAAACATACATAGAAAATACAATTATTTCCTAAAATCATTTAACAATTAAAAAAATGTATTCATATAATATGAAAATCAAACTTTGGGTTACACAATTAATTGAATATAAAGATGTTATTTATATCTTTTGACATATAGATTTATCATATATATAATAATAACAATATATAATTATTATTATCTAAACCTTATAGATGAATAACAAAAATGTAGTATGTCATCATATAATAACACTATACATATTTAAAAAAATAGTAAGGTAAGTAAAACATAACCAAATTAACTCATTCATTCAAACAATTGCATTATATAAGATAAGCTAGTATAATCACAAAATAAATGAAATCACTTAATGAAATAACATGATAATCATCAAAATCAAGATCATACTAGAAAGCATATTGAATATCACTTAAAAGAAAAGTACACAAAACATGATACGCTATCTATATCAAATAATGAATTATGAAACATGATATATTAAGTGGTGTGTGTAAGGGTTTATAAATTAATTATTTGTCATCTCCCAACATCTTCATCTATACCACCCTCTCTAATGATAATCTCCCTCCATTACACTCTAAAGGAATAATCTATCCTACATCCACTCACAATAATGAATGTAGTCATTCTATAACATCATTATATCTATAAAAGAATATGGTATACTAGTCAAACATGATTACAATATACTGAATAGAAAATTATTGATAACTCGTAACAAACTAATCATGTAAATTAAGAAACATAAACTATCCCATAATTATCATATGTCATTAATCTTAATCAAATATTACTTGATCAACTACTCAACCAGAATAATCCACATATCAAATAGGTTATTTAGGTTAGAGAGAAATCAGGATGTGACATCCTTACCCCTAAATCTGTTCATCATCTTGATGGTATTTATCCAAACACAAGTTATGAATTTAAAAACATTATTCAACACAAAATAATATAATATGTAATAGAAAATCAAGTAAACAAATGTGGAAACAACTTGTAAAATTCACCATACTCCTCCCAAGTGGCACTGTCCTTAGAATATTGGTCCCACTCAACCTTGCACTATGACACTTCACTATTGTGAAAATGGAGTTTTCAAGTGTCAATTACTCTGATTAACTATACCATGACAACCCTGAGGTATAGAACTTAAAGAACATTCTAATCCAACACATGTGAAGGATCAAAAGTATAATTTTTAAGATAAGACACATGGAATACATTATGTAAAAGAGCTAGACCTAGTTGTAATGTAATCCTATATGTTATAGGGTTGACCACTTCCATAACCTCAAAGGGTCCCACATATCTTTGTGAAATCTTCACTAACTTCCTAAATTTAATTAAGCTTTTCTAAGGCTTAACCTATATAAACACTTTATCACCAATAGAAAAATATCTAACTATTCTTTTTATATCATCATGATTTTTTTTCCATCATTAGCCTTAACCAATCTCTACTTTATTATCCTAACTTGTACTTCCATTTTTGAAAGCATCTAAAGTCCAAAGACTACCCTATCTTCTGACCTGTCCCAACTAATTAGTATTCTACACCTCCTTTCATAAAATGCCTCAAATAGATCCATCTTTAATGTTAATTGGTATGATTTATTGTAAGTAAACTCAACCAATGGAAGATAATATTCTCACCTTTACTATTAATCCATTCAATACTTATGAAAGATATCTTTTAATACCTAGTTAACTTACTATGTTTATCTATCATTTTATGAGTGATAAGCAATGTTAAATTTAAAGTCAACCAAAACCTATAAGCCATCTTAAGATATCTATCTAAAATGATCTTCTCTAAAAAAATGAAACTGATACACTTCTTGTATGAATCTCTTTGCAAGTGTAGGTGTATCATCTATCAAGTTGACCAATATGAAGTAAGCTACCTTGGTTATCTTGTCAAATACTATCAACATAATATCATGCCTATTCCATGATAATGATAAACCTTGGATAAAGTACATACTAATCACCATCCATTTACATTCTAGTATGTTATGTGGATACAATAATATAGCTAAATGAAAATGTGTAGCTTTCACATGCTAACATTCTAGTAAATGAGACACAAACTCTATTGCATCTTTATTGATTCCTTTCCAAAAATAGAGTGGTCTAAGCTTAGTCATGAGATTAGTTACTCCTAGATGTCTTGAATATGGGTATTTTTTAGTTCCTTTTGCACTATGCTCCTTAGAATATTTGTATCAAGTATATACATCCTACCATTTTACCATAAAAGACCATAATTATCTATCCTAAATCTCTTATACGTAGGATTCTATGCATTCTCAGACTAGGATCCCTTATACCTAGGATTATATGCATTCTCAGACAACACTTTCCTGACCTGATCATATGATTGACCTTCTAGTGATAATTTGATCACTTTATCATTGAAATTTCTCTTGATAGTAACCATGATTGCTATATAGCTCCTATGGCTTAGAGCATCGACTACTTTATTCTCCTTGCCTTTGATATAGTTAGTATCAAAATCATAATCAAATAAGAAATCTAACCATCATCTTTGATGGGCATTCAAATATGGTTAGGTGAATATGTACTTGTGTCCTAAGTTATCATTCTTGAGCTCAAATAGTTTTCCCAATAGATAATGCCTCAAAAATTGCAAAACATGCATAATTGTCATAAGTTCTAGGTCATGAGCAATATAATTCACCTCATATAGATTTAGTTTCCTTGACTCATAGGCTACCACTAAACCATCCTCAATAGTAACTCATCTAAGTCTATCACTAGATGCATCGATGATCACTAATAATTGACCATTAGGATTGGTAATTCTTAGCATTAGTGCTGAATTAAGCCTCCTTTTCAATTCCTAAAAGGCTACCTCACACTTACTCAACTAGATAAAACTCTGATTCTTATATTGAAGAGAGATAATTGTATTAACTATCTTAAAGAAATTAAAAATGAATTTTTAGTAATAGCATTCTAACCCCATGACAATCTTTACCTCATGCACATTCTTTAGTACCAACCACTCCATAATGGCTCTTATCTTTGTTGGATCTACTAAAATACCATCTATAGAGATAATATGTCCTAAATATTGTAATTTATTTTGGAAAAATGTAAAATTATAGAATTTACCATATAAGCTATGCTTCTACAAACATTTTAAAACTAATACCATATGCTACAAGTGCTCTTCCTCATCCTTGGAATAAATGAGGATGTCATCAAGAAAGATGAAAAATGATCCAAGTAATATCTGAACACACTCTTCATAAGATTCATAAATGTTACTAGATCATTTTTCAATCTAGATGGTAACACTGAATACGTAGTGCTCATATTGAGTTATGAATGTTATTTTTAGAATATCCTCTTCACAGATCCTCAACTAGTGATACCCTACTCTACGATCAATCCTAGAAAATAATGTATCCCCTCATATTTGCTCAAGGAGAGCATCAATGCTTAGTAATAGATATTTTTTCTTAATCATTACTTTATTCAACATCCTATATTTTATGCATAAGCAGAGAGTGACATAATTATTCTTAATGAAGAGAACTAGAGTACCCCATGGTGATACACTTGGATATATCAAACCTTTAAACAATAATTCCTAAAGTTGTGTCTTTAATTAAACAAATTCAATGGTTTTCATTATATATGATGCCTTAAACTATGGTTTTGATTAAGGTATTATATTAATTAATAAATCAAACTCTCACTTAGGTGGAAATCTTAGTAATTCTTCTGGAAACACATCATGGAAGTTTATTAGAAAAGGATAATCTTAGATAGAAGGTTTCAAATATTTTTCAATCTCATTTATCTTAAAAATAAATGCCTGACATCCCTTCCTTTAAGCTTTCATGACTTAAACTGTAGAAACCTACCTTAGCTTTAATTCCCTTTTCTCTCTCTAAAATTGTGTCTAATTTCTAAAATCATCTTGACACTCAACCTTTTTAATAAAATAGTCAACCTTGGATTTATGCTTCATAATCCAATTGACTCCTAGGATCATATATTATGATCCCAATTGTGATGCATAATTATCTACGACTATAGTAAACTCTATAAATATAATATTTACTTCAACTAGACACTTGTCAACATTGAACTTTGACTCATTTTCATACTGTATTGACCATGAATTTTCCATTACTCCAGCCTTTCTAGAAAATTTACTAAGAATTATAAGACTAATGAAACATTATTTATCTCTTGTATCAATTAAAATAAAAGCATGATGATCTAACATAATATCTAACAATTTTATGGGTGAATCTAGATACTTAACCTATCGATTATCAACAACTACATGAATCCAATGCTAAAATGTACCTTGATAAGAAGTTAAACCCTTATTATTTGATTTTTTATAAGGACATTCTTAACCAAAAAGGTCACCTCCATAAATTAAGTAACCTCAAACTGGTCCTTTCTTCTCAGTCTATTGGTTTCCCTTGAAACCACCCTTAAAACCATTATCAAGTTTCCTATTCCTTGATCAACTATTGAGCTTGGTGTTATAATTCTTGAATTGGCCCTTAGAATATCCACATCTCTACTTCTACTTCTTCTTCTTGAAAGTTGGTTTATAACTTCCAAATTTCTTTTTAAACTTATCTCTATCTTAGGCAAGAGATTTTAATTTATGTTTTTTGCTTGACCACCTTCTCGAACACCTGATCCATGGTATATGGACCATGTACATATAATTCATAGCCTATTTGGGGTTTCAATCCCATAATAAATTTCTTGATTTTGAACCTCTCATCTTCATAATACTGAGGTACATACTTAAGAATCTTGGTGAATTTCTCCTAGTATTCATTCATCGATAAATCCCCTTGATTAAGATTCTAAAAATCCATAAGCTTTTGGTTGAATTATAGCTATGGAAGCCATCATGACCTAAACAATGTCACAAACTATTTCCAAGTGGTGGTGGTTGAGTCAAGCTTCATCTTGAGATTCTTGTTTGCCCACCAAGTTAATGCTTCACCAACAAGCTTTTAATATCTCCATACTACTTTCATGACTTCAAAATAATTCCAAATATCCAAATACTTCTCCATTTTTATCAACCACACTTCAGCTCCATCCCCTAATATAGTTCCATCAAACTTGTGTGGATTCCCCTTTTTCATGTCACATGCCAAATTTATAGCTACTCAAGCATCATGTGGTACCTCCTCATTCCTATACTCTTGAATATGTTTCTAGTCATTAGGATGCTCTTTAGTTTTATTTTGAGTATTCTCCTCTTCATATCTATGTACTTCTTGTCCTATGACCATGATTCAGTCTCTAGTCTCTTATATGGTTGCAAGGATTTCATCCAACATTTCACCTTGCTCAATAAAAAATTGGTTTAGATCAAAAGGGGGTTTGGTATTTAAAGTACCCTCAATTCCTAGTCTAGTATAAACCATTATTCTTATTATTTATGAGGAGAATAAGTATGCATTTGCAAACACATTAAGTCCTAGATTTTGAGCGTCAGTTCTGATACCAAAATATAACAACCCCATTGGATTTTAATAGAATATTTTAATATTTAAAAAAATAAATAAATACACATATTAAACATATATATTTCACCATGAAAAACCTAACTAGCGATATATAACTAACTGTATTAATTTAGTTAACCAAAAATGTTATAGCTAATCCACTTAGCTAAGGATCACCATGAATAGATATAAAAATCATGATCAATATTGAAACAATAATAAATACTACATATTAACATGAATGAATAGTAAAAATTCATCCATGATTGATACAAAATTACAACCACTACTATAAATGTATAATGTATAAATGTTATAGTTTTCAATAATACATAACAATATTTCAAATGATAAAACATGATACAAATATCCTCTAAGCAGTGTCTCTATTACTCAAGAGTCTCCATGAATCAAGCATCAATATGTAATCTCAAGTATAATCTCAATTATAGTACTCCAACTAGGAGGGAGAGCATCATTTGATTTCTTTTCAACACCATGGACCATAGATCCCCTGCACTATCTCCCAAATAAGGGAATGGCCCTCCCTTTATAGATGGGTAGATAATGATGGTGTGGGAATCTATAGTAAAAAACTAGAATATGTGTTTTGAAAATATCTAATACATAATATGTACCATAAATAAATCTATTTTAATATGACATCACACACATATGAAAAATATATAAACATATGAAATGACAATGTCTATCAAACACTACTTTAGTCAAAGTTTTCTATAATAAATGATCTCTAAAATTAGTCAAATTCATACACACCACTCAATCATATTACACCCCATATTTCATTGGTGGTGCTAATTAATGTAGTGTAATTTATCCACTACTAAATTAGGGTCATGAATGTAAGATTCAATAAAAATAAACAATAATATTAAGACTAATAACTTCTTTCAAAAATATTACTCTCTATAAAATCAAAATTATGATAAATAAAGAGTTATCATACACATTCATTTAGTCCATAGAATGAAGTGACATGAATCCATTTATATAATTTATTACATATGAAAAATAGAATCCAAAAATAGTCTTAAACATACCATTTGAGTATGATCACATTAGAATTGTCAGTTATAAAGTAACTTATAATGTTATTTTTCCATGAATCAACATTATATCACATGCTCATAAATTGTTCGTATTCCACATATAATAAAATCCAGTCCAAACATAATATTATGTTATATATTTAATATCATAAATGTTGACCAATTTTGTCCACAAGCAAAATTTTTGGTCCCCTTCCTCCTTTGCTATTCATGCTAGTCATTTTCAGGTTGCACAAGTTCAACATGTTTGGTTCATGGCCTGGTTCAAGTGTTTTAGCGACCTTTGGTTCAAGGGTCCATCTACAAGTTCAACATCTCAATTCAACAAGCGTTGAACCATTGAACCATTGAACCAAATTTTGGTTCAATGGGCTTGGTTCAAAGCAAGGGGTGCATTAGCCTTGGTTCATTAGTCCAGTGGTGTGCAATGGTTGAACCCTTGAACCGTTGAACCATTTTTGGTTCAACGACTTAGTTTAAGGGTATGTCCTTAGCTGAAGGGGAGTCTCCAAGTTCAAAATTCCCTAGTGGAGGGCTGATGGTTCAAAATAAAAGGACCCAGGTAAGTTAAATTTAAAGTTCAAATTTCAATTTTTGAAATAGACTAAGTCCTGAATTCCTTCAGGCTTTTTTCCTGAAGGAATTCCTTCAGACAAAAAGTCTGAAGGAATTCAAGCATAGTCCAAAGTTAAAGTGGAGTGTGAACAAAATTTTCATGGACTTTTTGTTTGTGGGAAAATGTTCGTAGACAAAAGTCTGCAAAAAATACATGAAGCAAGCAAGACCCAGGGAAAATGTCTATGGGAGCCCAAGGCACGATCCAAAGTACAAAGTGACTCACTGAAGGACCCCAAAGGGTAGGTGCCCTTGTAGGGGACTTCTAGCCATGTATAAAAGGGACATTTCCAAAGGCCAAAGGGTCACCTTCCCTCTAGGAAGGTGACATAGATAGAGAAAGAGTGCCCGTAGAGGGCCAAGGAAGATAAGCCACAAAAGAAGCCATATGGAACCAATGACATTGTGACAGGGATGGTGACGTCCTAGAAGACATCAAGTTTAATAGAACAAGTTAGTTGTTAGTTTTCAAACCAATGATGGCCATACAAATATCAAAGTTAACATAATGAAATGGCCATTTTTTTTAACTAAGAGAGAGCTAACCAAGGGCTAGAATGCAGTGACCTACCAGAATGTTCACTCCTGAGGGCTGAAGGAGCTAGAAGAGACAAAATGGAGAAAGGACAAGGAGAAAAAGCATGAAATGAACAAGAAGTTAGTCCAAGTGGCACTAATTTGAGAAGTGACTCTGGTAGGTGAAATAGTCCTTATAAATTGATCATTTGAGGATGCAAATAGCTAGTAATGCAACTGGTTTCTCCATTTTACATTTAATGAGCAGACAAACCATGTAATCACCTTAATGAAGCGGCCTTACAGATGAGACAAAAGGGTAGTTCATTAATGTTTTGAATGACTTGCTCTTCCCAATGAGAGGACGCGATAAGCCACTTGTAAAATAAAGAGTACCAAATGGGCCTCTTTGCTTCTCATATATATTGTGAACTTGTCATTTGTAAAAGGATCTTCCACATTTTACAAGGCGTAGCCCTGCTAAAATTTCTACCTGAATCAATAAACATAGTTTTTTACCTCTTCTTGGATGGATATTTTTTGCATGTCTTGAGTGTTAATTTGTGTTTAGTTATTTTCTTTTGATGCTCTCATAGGTTCAACACCAACACACCAGTTATCTAAAAGGTGCCATTTTCTATAGCTGATAGGAGAAGAACTCTATTTATAAGTGTAGAATAGAGGAAGTTACTTGTAGTGTGCATCTCAAAGCACCTTTGGTGAACCTCTTTTCTCTATATTTTCATTCAAGCCTCCCTACCAGTCTCTTGTAGCCTAGTCCTTCTACCAAGTGAGAAGTGTATGTATGCATTTGTCTAAATTTTAAGTGTGGATGTGTGAAGGTCAACTTATTTTGGTGCATCACCTCTTTAGAGTAGTTTGTTTGCCTGTATCTTTCTCCCTTTTCACCCCTCAATTATATATATCTATATATATGTGTTTTGCACTTGCTAGAACAAGCATGATGCATCAAAGGGAGCTAGCCCTTATCTAGAGAATCTCCCCTCCTGCTTCACTAGTCCCACAGGTGAGAGGGGAGTTTCCATAGTTGCAAGGAGAAGGCAGGAGCTTAGCCTCCTACCAAAGGGTGCAAATCTCTTGCGTCAATAAAATTGGCATGCCCGATGGGACCTAGTTTAACAACTCAGTATGGTTCAGGATTGATCCTAGTCTTGTTATAGCCAAATCAAAGATTTCTAGCATCTGGAAACTCCACTGGTAAGAGCTTTAGTTCAATTATTAAGACCAATTTCTTAACTTTTTATGCCTAAAGTCACCATAAGGTTTACTTCTATAGGGGTTCCTTTTGACTTCATTGAGTTACCTTTGAATTCTGCAAAAAGGCTAAGGTTTGAGAGGACCCGTCCTTATCCAACAAACAATCCTCTTAGACCTGTTGTAAGGGATGCATACGTAGTAAAACCCTAGTTATATCCCATCCCAACGATGGCATTGCTTTTTAGAGATTTTCATGGTAAATTCCCTTCAATCTCCCATGCTATGATCCAATTCTAGGAATATCTCTAAAAAATGTGCCTTCTTTCGATGGAGAGGGACCCATTACAGTCGTCAAGCATATTAGGAATATTGCCAATCTTTGCAATATTCACAATGTCATAGAGAAAAATATCACCATCAAATTGTTGGCATTATCTCTTAAAGGCAAGGCTCTTGACTGGTATGGGACCTTGCCTATAAATTCAATACATTCTTGGAATGAATTGGGCACCCAGTTGATAGACCATTTTGGGGAAAAAAGTGATGGCCTCTCACTTGCTGAGTAGCTGAAAACCATATAACGAGCCCCACACAAGTATATGTAGGACTTCAACACGCATTTTTAAAAGACATGGGATAGAATTCCCAAACTGGTAAGACCAACTCCCAACTATGCTTTCTTGTACTATTTAAGATCATTAAATAGTGATATTGCTATGATGATACAATCTATGGGAGGGCATATACTGCCAGCTGCTTATGACATAGCCATAGTAGCTGAAATCTACTTAGTCCAAGCTGGGAAAATTGCCCCTAGGACTCACATGCCACTCTTCCAAGAAATGCTACCCCTAATTCAGACCATTGCTCCCATAATTGCTCCCCTACCTATCATTGAGAAATTAGCTGTTGCTCCATCCAATGAGCTTCATGAAGTCAAGAGTCTATTGCAGAGCATGTCAAATGAACTTATAGCCCTTAAAAGGTAGCAAAATCAAAGCAATAGACCAAATCAGGGATACCAGCATTATGGTCAAGCCCCTACACCCCCTTTTCAAAACTATAATCAAGGTTAGGGTCATCTCACTCAAACCAAGCCATTTCAAAACTACAACCCAGGCCCCCCCTCATCATCTAAAGTCATGATGCCTGTCTAGAACAATCTGGTACAGGAACATCCAAGTTGTTTGACCATGGGATATGGTTAGGAATAGGATATTTATATAAATGAGATGATGAGTTATTTCTAGAATGTAGACAATCAGGTAACTACTCATTCCTAATTTTTTGAGGCTCCAACTCAACCCAGTATGAGTAGCAATCAGGCCCAGCTAGATTCTACTCTTATGAACCACCTGGAGGGTGAGTTTTGTGCAATCAATTATGTGGGCACTGTAGACAATCATGCTAACTGTGTTGCAGCCAACACAAGATTTAAGAGAAGAGAAATGGGAGAGGCCCAGGCTACCACCCAAGCTGTAGCAGCACCTTCTCCATCACACTCAAGTCAAAAGGCCCCAAACTTCAAACAACGATTTACACCTTTAGCCTCAAAGAAAGCATGAAGGGAGGTAGTCCTCAGGTCAATATAGTGTACCAGATGAAGAAGCTACATATGAACATCTCTTTATGGGATTCATTGTCTCTTCCAAGATAGAAGGACGTGCTAAAGAAGGAATTGCATGATCTAGATCGTCAAGCAATCCCAGCAAGCACTAAAAATGTCTTAATGACAAATAGGCAGCTTTCCACTTCAAAACAGGTAAAGAAGGAAGAGAAAATTACCCCTTTCTATGTATCTTTGGTCATAGTGGATTTCTTGGTACACAACTACATAATTGACAGTGGGGCCAGCACCTCATTGATGCCCAAGTGCATAGCTGACAAGATGCAACTGAAATAACAAAGGAATCCTACAGCTAGATGGGATGCCTGCAAAAATAGTTGGAATTTTGAAGGGTTTAAGATTGACATTGCATGCTTACCCAACCTTCTCAATTCCCCATGATATAGTGGTAGCAAATGTTCCACCTTACTTCATAATTTGCTTGTCCAGGGACTTCACATCAAAGATAGGTGGCTATCTAGTAGTGAATTGGTCATATATAGTTTTTAGAACCAAGTATGGGACCAAGGTAAAAATTGAGTCTGAGCAACTCTACAAGGACCATCTAGAACCATACTCACCCAAGGCAAAAAATGTTAGTTACACCATTATCAACCCAGAAGAGTCCCAGACGGACTAATCTCCATCCTTTGCTCTTGAAGGAGTTGGAGAACTACTCTTGGATGAGTGGGGAAATGATAACTTTGAACATGATCCTTACAAGTTTATTGAGGAGGTAGACCTTGGAGTCTACTATATGCATAAAGAGGGCACCTTCATGCCAAATTTAATGAAGGCAAGCCAAGAGGACCTAGGCCTATGGTAGCTGTACTTTGAAAGTTCTAGAAGTAAGTTGGGCACTAGTGGTGGTGCGATGTTTGTCACCCCTTCAAAGGATAGGTACTTTTCATCTTTCAATTTCCAATTCTCCTGCATAAGTAATGTTGTAGAATATGAGTCCCTTATCCATGGGCTAGAATGGGCAAGAAAAAGAGGGATCAAGGAGTTGCAAGTTTTGGGAGACAACAAGCTGATTGTAAATCATGTGAAAGGCCAAAATCTAACCAAGAATTCCTTGCTGAAGTCTTACAAGTATAGGGTATGGGACTTGGTAGAAAATTTCCTTGCTTTCAGCATCACCTCCATTCCCAGAGAGCAAAACAAATAGGTAGATAGGCTAGTAGCAATTGGTGCTTAGTTTGATGTTTCAAGGGAAATAAGTAGAAATTATGGTTCACACCACTTGAAAGTGGTAGTTCGGCCCTCTATCCTAGACAACATTGCAAATTGGTAGGGTTTCAAAAATGACCAACAAATAGCTTTCTTCCTATAGGAAGAAGCTAAGTTTGCAACACAGAACCAAGCGAAGTTGTATCAACAATATGGCAATCAAATTGTTCAGTTGAAGAATGATAAGCTCCCTAAAGGTCTGGTCACGCTTAAGATCATCTTCAATGGAGATGACCAATTGAGAAATGATAAGGCATGTATCATGACTAAAGAGGAGAATTACGAAAGGGTTGAGATATTCAAGGACAAGATGCTGGCACTTGGAAAAGTCTACATGGTTCAATAAAGGTGAGCTTTCATTCTATTGTGTCAGGAATTTGTAGATGTTTTTGCATGGGATTACAGTGACTTAAAGGGATTCAACCCAAGACTCACCTAGCACACCATCAAATTAGAAGAAGGCACCAAGCCAGTCACACAAAAGTAGAGGCTTGCCAATTTGACAATTGAGCCCCTCATGCAGAGGGAATTGGCCAAATTGATTGAGTCTAGAATTATATTTCCAATCAAACATTCCTCATTGTTGGCCAACCTTGTTCTTATTAGAAAAAAGAATGGGGAGATCAGGCTGTGCATCGACTTCAGAGACCTTAATAAAGTCTCTTTAAAAGATCACTATCCCCTCTTAAGCATGGAGTGGATACTTTAGAAGGTAATTGGTAGTGAGCATTTCTCCCTCCTAGATGGTTATTCAAGGTATAATCAGATTCTAGTGCAAGGCTGTGACTAGCACAAAATGGCCTTCACCACTAAATGGGGAATGTTTGCCTACAAGAAGATGCCTTTCAGGCTATCTAATGCTGGTGGTACCTTTTAGTGAGCCATAGACATGGCTTTTAGAGGCTTGATAAACAATAATGTGTTGGTATACCTTGATGATGTGATGGTATTCTCTAGGGAAGTGAGCCAACACATGGAACACCTCAGGTAGATTTTTGAAAGGTGCAGAGAATTTAGCATCTCTCTTAATCCAAAGAAATGTATGTTTACTATTCATGAGGGGAAACTCCTTGGCCACATCGTGTCCAAGAAGGGCTTATCCATTGACCCTAAGAGAGTTCACTCCATCCTAGAGATGTCCCTACCAAAGCACAAGAAAGGCCTACAAAGTTTCTTTGGTAGGATAAATTTCATTCAGAGATTCATTCCAAACTTCGCTGAGATAGTCAAGCCCCTAACCTCTATGCTAAGGAAAGGTGAGGAGTTCAAGTGGATAACACAAAGAAAATACATCTTTGAAGCCATCAAGCAGGCCATAACCCAGGATCCTACTTTGATCAGCCCTGACTTCAATAAAGACTTCAAACTCTACACTTTTAGCAATGAAGTGGTGATCTCTGCCATGCTTACCCAAGCAAATGGTGATGACCTCGAGAAACCACTTTTTTTTTTAGCCAAGGGTTAGAGGAATTTAAATTCAGATACATGTATGTAGAGAAGAAAGTCTTGGTAGTAGTGCAGAGCTTGAAGAAATTTAGGCATATGTTGTCTAATAGGAAGATTCACCTCATGGTCCCACATTCTAGCATCAAGGTTTTCTTGACCAATCGAGACTTAAATGAGAAAAGGTTAGGGTGGATCACCAAAGTGATGGAGTATGATGTAGATATCAAGATCACCAAGCTGGTAAGGGGAAGAGGCCTATGTGAATAGCTTGCTACAGAATTCAGGTAGCAAAGGAAGGATAACTTGCTAATTCATGATGCAGCCACAATAGAAGAACCAGCTATCATAAAGGATTGGACATTAGACTTGAAGCATTTCCTTCTCACTAGTGAGTGCCCACAGGGTCTTGATACAACTGGAAGAAGGTAATTTAAGCTCTAGTCTCTTTCTTATGTCTTGGTTGATGAAGTATTTTCTAGGAAGGGTCTCTCTAGGGTCCTTCTAAGGTGCATTCACCCAAACTAGGCTGATAAGGTATTGGTTAAGTTCCATGATGGGCCAGTAGGTGGTCATTTCGCTCCTAGAGCTACTATAGCAAGGATAATGAGAGCTGGCTATTTCTAGCCTACTCTTTTCAAGGACACCCATGCCTAGGTAAGAAAGTGCTAGAAGTGTGCACTTTTATATGGAAAGCAATGGTTGGCTGCCATGCCTCTATAGCCTATTCAGGTGGAGCAACCATTCATGCAGTGGGGCCTAGATTTCATAGGGATGATTAATCCTCCCTCCAGTTCTAGACAAAAGTGGGTCCTAACTACCATGGACTATTTCACAAGGTGGGTGGAGGCTGTTGCTCTGAAAGAGGCAAATGAAAGCATAGTCTTGGAGTTCTATGAGGACCTGGTAACAAGATTTGGGGTCCTGACCACCATAATCTCAGATAATGTCTTGGCTTTTCTTGGAGCTAAAACTAGTGAATGGGGGCTAAGGTATGGTATATATCTTAGCACTTCATCAAATTATTATCCATAGGGGAATGGGTTGGTTGAGTCCATAAACAAAAATTTGATCAAGATCATAAAGAGGACCATGGAAGAAAATAAAAGGACTTGGCATGCCAAGCTGAGGACAGCTCTATGGGCCGATCGAATCACTCTGAAAAGAGCAATAAAAAATTCTCCATATACACTCATATATGGAAGGGAAGCTAGGCTTCCCATCTCACTTGAATTGATAGCATTGGACCTCACTCACTAGCTATAATTAGAAGAAGGAAGTAGCATGGAGGTCAGGCTGTGTAAGCTGATAGCTCCAAGAGGTAAGGGATCAGGCTATGGCTTCTTGACCAGTCATCAGCAATAAGTAAAAAGACACTTCGATAAGAAATCTTCATCAAAAAATTTCTCTGAAGGAGACATTGTTTTGAAATGGGATGAAGACCGAGCCAAGCCTAGAAAGCATGCAAAATTTGATGCCTTATGGAGTGGTCCTTACATAATTACTTAGTGCAAGCAGCATAATGCATTCCAACTCTCTAGATTGGATGGTGAATAACTATGTATCCTAGTTAATGGGATACATTTAAAGCATTGCCACTGAGTCTCTTTCATCTATATATATTTCCCTTGTTTTCTTTCCCATTTCCCCTAAGTGTTGTTACACAGGTAGTAGTTTTCTTAGTCTTGTGTGTAATTTCATTTCTTTGGAGGTAGATTGTGTGACTGGTTCTAAGTTTTATCAGAGCAATTACTGGTTCTTTAAATTACCATTCAACTCCATGCCCAATGGACTGTGAGACAACTAGTCTTTAAGCATAGCAGGCATGCTTCCCCTGGGAGTCACCAATTTGTTGACCAATTTTTCCCACAGGCAAAAATTTTGGTCCCCTTCCTCCTTTTCTATTCATGCCAATCATTTTTAGGCTGTACAAGTTCAACATGTTTGGTTCATGGCCTGGTTTAGTGACCTTTGGTTCAAGGGTCCATCTACAAGTTCAACATCTCGATTCAACAAGCATTGAACCATTGAACTGTTGAACCAAATTTTGGTTCAATGGGCTTGGTTCAAAGCAAGGGGTTCATCAGCCTTGGTTCATTAGTCTATTGGCATGCAATGGTTGAACCCTTAAAATGTTGAACCATTTTTGGTTCAATAGGTTGGTTCAAGGGTATGCCCTTAGCTGAAGGGGAGTCTCCAAGTTTAAAATGCCCTAGTGGAGGGCTGGTGCTTCAAAAGAAAAGGACCTGGGTAAGTTAAATTCAAAGTTCAACATTCAATTTTTGAAATAGACTAAGTCCTGAATTCCTTTAGACTTTTTTCCCAAAGGAATTCTTTCGGACAAAAAGTTTGAAGGAATTTGGGTGCAGTCCAAAGTCGAAGCGGAGGGTGGACAGAATTTTTGTCTGCAAGAAAATGTTTGTGGACAAAATTCCATAGAAAATACATGAAGAAAGCAAGACCTGGGGAAAATGTTCATGGGATCCCAGGGCATGATCCAAAGTACAAAACAACTCATCGAAGGACCCCGAAGGGCAGGTGCCCTTGTGGGGGACTTCTGGCCAAGTACAAAAGGAACATCTTTAAAGGCTGAAGGGTCACCTTCCCTTCAGGAAGGTGACATAGATAGAGAAAGAGTGCCTGCAGAGGGTGAAGGAAGATAAGCCGTAGAAGAAGCCATATGGAACCAATGACATTGTGATGGGGACGGTGATGTCCCGAAAGATGTTAAGTTTAATAGAGCAAGTTA
>JARHVA010002235.1:1752500-1762500 GCA_037957365.1 Torreya grandis
AGTTAATTAAATACAAAGATGTTATTTATATCTTTCAACATGTAGATTTAGCATAATAATAATAATAATAATAATAATAATAATAATAATAATAATAATAATAATAATAATAATAATAATAATAATAATAATAATAATAATAATCTAAATCTTATAGATGACTAACAAAAATGGAATATGTCATCATATTGTAACACTATACATACTTAACAAAGTATTAATGTAAGTAAAACATAACCAAATTCACTCATTTAGTCAAATAATTTTATCTAGTATGATTATAAAACTAGTGAAATAACTCAATGAAATAACATGATCATCATCATCAATCAAGATCATAATAGAAATCATATTAAATATCACCTAAAATAAAGTACACAAAACATGATACACTATATATATCAAAAAATTAATTATAAACATGATATATTAGGTGGTGTGTGCAAGGGTTTATAGATTCATTCTCTATCATCCCCCAATATCTTCATATATACTGCTCTCTTCGATGATGTTCTCCCTCCATCTCACTATGAGAGAAGAATCTATCCTACATCCACCTCACACTAATGATGGTAGTTAGCCTATAGCATCACTATATCCATAAAATAATGTGGTAGAATAATCAAACATGATTACAATATACTAAATGTAAAAGTAATGCTAACTCATAGAAAACTAATAATGTAAATTAAGAAAAAAAATTATTCCATAATAAACATATGCCATTAAGCTAAATCAAATTTTAGTTAATCAACTAATCAACCAAAATAATCCATAGATCAAACATGTTATTCAACTTAGAGAGAAATTCAGATGTGATAAAATTATTAGCATGTACCATAGTACAGTTCCATCTAGTCTACTCATCACATTCTCAGAGTAGGAGATTATTGATGGTGATATAGATTTACATGCACTCCTTATATGAGCATAAATAGATCATCATCCTATCCAATGTGTTATGGTTGACAACAGGTCAAGCATTAACATGTGCACTATGACACTTTTGTAACATTTGGGGTACTTAGAGAAGGATATATTCCAAATAGATATAGTCATTAGTGGTTTTAGTGGTCATGTTCATAGCTGCGTTAGGGAGATTGTGTTTCCATTATAAGTTAGACCAACACATATAGCTACTCAGTTCCTAGTAGTACCTAGTGTAGGCATATTTGATATGTTATTGCGTAGTCCATGGTTATACCAACTCTGAGCTATCCCATCTATATCACAGATTTCTAAAATACATACACACAAATTAGGTGGTCAAAGTTGAGGGTCTCCTATATGACTATCCTCTACCTATAACATAGGTAGTTATAACATAATCACCAGTTATAGATATTACCAAATATTACATAGCTATCAATTATAGCTTAGAGTATAATTCCTATGCATACATCATATATTTTAGTTGAACCACTAGTGCATGTAAGGTCTACTCCTATAGTATCAACATGTATGCATATTATCCCATGGATACCATTATTAGAAAGACAACTAAATTAGAGATATGTCACAAATTATAGAGGACCTTCCTCCACTCAATTTATGCCATGATAAATATTATTTAGTTATTAGGGTTATCAACATAGGGCATCTATGTCACCTATAGATTTTTCTACTAGATGAGTTCCTAAGACCCCTATAGTTCATAAGGAACCATAGTCAGTGCCAAAAATTCATACCACCACTATAGATATAGATCAAAATTACTCATTATAGTATATTATGTGCTCACAATTTCCCTTTCACATAACATGCACAATCATAATTCCTTTATTTGACATAGGTCACAGTGATAGGGAGTCTCCCATGAGACTTGTTGATTAGTATGGTTCCTACCTTCTTGTACACAATTTCTTCTCTCTTGTTCCTTTTACATATTTTGTTTTTATTTGATTTTACATATATTATATCCATAAAATACAAAAAACAAAATAACATGCTAAAACATAAAAACATTTAAATATTAATAAAAAACACAAAATTTATAGATTGTATGCATTGATATGTTTAAATTTCTTATATTTTCTAGACACTACATATGCTAGTTATCTTAGTATAGTCAATTCTATCATACATACATGTTTGACTTATTATTATTGATTTCTTACAAGACTTAGGTCCACTACATTTATCTAGACTTGATATCATCTACCCACTAGGGGTATACACATTGATTTAAGATTATTCATTTGATACATCCACCCACATGGGTGAATCTTATACATAGTTTATATTACCATGTTCTATCCTCACATTCTATACATTCTAGTTTTAGCATTGTTATATCTTGATATTGATCATTGATACTCATACTCTATTTTTTTTACTAACTATCACTAGCCTAGACTCAAATATATACATCCTAGTTTTTACGTAGATTTATACCACATTCATGCATGCTTTCATTTCTATCTTTCGTAGTTTAGACTTGATTGTATTCTTTATGATTCTTCTATTTGAGGTTATTTGAATATGCCATTGTTCTTTGGGTCTATGCCACTTTTGATCATGTATGCCTTAAACATGTACCCACATCCCTTGTGTGTGTTTTCTTGATTGTATATGTAGACATTTAAATATGTCCTTCTATGTGGATCTAAGCCAACATGATTGTTGCTTGTATATGTGTAAATTTAAACATATCCTTATATGTCTTATTTATCATATTTAGTGAGATGTGCCCATGTCCCTTGTATTATGTCCCCTTTGCCTATTTTTTATGCCTCATGTGTTTTATATGTATAATTTATTATATGAATCATGGCCATGACACTTGTCTTTTATTATTACACACTAGTTCTCAATGTCATGAGGGACTTCATGCATCTACCCTTCTATTTGGGTGTTGTGATTCACATCATACCCCATCCCCCTAGGTAGCTACTCATATTTGTTGTTATACTCATTTATTACATCTATATTAACACCCTTGTGAAATAATAGACATAACATACATCTTACATTACATACTTATGCTCAGATTGTCCTACATTTTGATGTTATGTTTGCACATTGTATTGGATTATCATGTAGTTATCATATATGATCTAGCTAACACATTTTGCATAGTTATTTATTTTTAGGATATTTCATGCACATGTTCAAAAATTACCCTAAAAAAAGGGGGAATTCACAGGGGTTTGTCATAGAGATCAGGCTACTACATTGCATTTATAAAACATTTTTAAGCACACAAGCTTAATTTTAGAAAATTGAACACCAGTAAAACATAGGGAAAATTAGGGAATCAAAAATCAATATAGTGACCTAGATTTCAGACCATACTAACATTAAAACCTAAATTAAGACACTAGAACCACATGGTGATACTCTCTAAGACATGGCACTACTATTAGATAGAATAGTTCACTAGATACAATACAAGTTTACACATATACACCTATAATTTTGACATTTGTGCTTAAATTTAGCTCATATTCACACTAGTCCATCTTAAATTCATATCATTTGCTCAGATTGGGGGAATAATGTGTGGCATGATCATTCCCATATTCATTTTAGATATGTAAATATAGTTATTATGACTTAGTCTAGAATTAGTATACTTAAATATCAGATTTGGGGCATGTGTATGGCACATTATTTTAGTATGCTTAGTTACACATATGTTGGGAAGATAAAATGAAAAAATCCATGTCATTCTCTATACTATATACACTTGCCATAATATTCTATGTTGTCACTAATTTCATACCCTAATCTATTTATAGTAGTTTTCATTCTCGAGTGATCCAGATCTACCTAAAATACCCAAGTGGACATGAAGCTGACATACATAATTAGATATACCTAGTTAGATATTTCTATCACTTTGTGTAGTTCAATTTCAAATGCATCTACTACATAGGGTGGTGAATGATGGATTCATATCCTACATGATTTCTTGAGCCACACACATGAGAGGATTAGACACACTTTTAGTCTAATCTAATCTATTCACAAGTCATGATCCACCAAATAAGGGTGGGAAATGATGGAGTCAAAACTTGATTGAGTTCTTGAGACACCCACACATGTGGATTGAGTAATCTATCAGCTCATTTTAAGTTATTCAATGATTTGATCATTATGTATACTCATAAACATAGGTTGTCACCAGGTTCATGCATTAATTTGCATACCCAATGAGGTGCATTCATTCCTTTCCTCTTTCCCATATCTTTACTTGTCTTTACTCTATTACTTTTTATTTAGCACAGTATTTTAATTTTGATATCTCTCAAGTAAGGACTAATTTATGCATGTTTCATTGCAGGTCATACTTTGGATCATGTTTCACGTATGCAAAACCAACTTCACATACTTACACTCAACTACATAGGCTTCACTTTATATTAAGTCCAGCTACAATAATTTTTCCTTTATACTAATCATTTCACTTTGTTTCATTTCTATCATAAAGGGGGGGAAACATAATCACCTAAAAGTGGTATTTGAGTGTTAAGAGTGATAATTGAGACAAATTATTCTTAGCTTAGACATAGACCTATCTTAGAGCCTTTTACCACACTTTTCTATCCTTTATGTGGACCATAAACATCCATAGTTAGTTAAGACATAGTCTTAGATCTTCATTCCTACATCATGGCTCTTTATTCCCAAAATCTTGCCAGCTAGACATTAGTGCCAGCCACATGATGCTAGTGCCCCAAACATGGTGTTAATGCCCCTTACCCTAACTTTCTTGATCAGATATATTTTAAAAATTTAAACCCTCTTAAATTTAGTCTAAGCATATTTAATTATTCACACAATCTATATAAGACTATAAATACATGAATTTTAAACCTTTATCTACTAGATATAAAATAAATACGAAATACCTATTTAAACACAAAACAAGTTGATCAAAATCAAGGTTATTAATCCCTATTTTTCCCTACTTGTACATACTACCATCTAAAGCTACCCTAAGACCAATTTTTCAATATTTCCAATGTCAAGCACACTCAAGGCATTCAAGACCACTACCATTATAGCATCACTTGCACTTACACTATCACATAAGTGGGGATAATTGCATTGGGCTTGATCCATATTTTTAGTATTATTATGTATGAAAATATCTTCATAGTGGGGTGTTGAGTATGTATAACCTATTTTACTAACAAACACACATTTTTAGCTCATGCTTTAGTTATAAGGAGGATCAGGGTTTTCACCATAAATTAGCTTCTATAGGCATAATGAATATTTTCATAACAAGGAGGATTAGGGTTTTCACCATAAACTAGATTTTGTATGCATAATGCATATTTTTATACATCATGTGCATAGGAACAAAACCCAAAAACATAGGCATGGGTGCACCTAAAATTTAGGAATATTCCTAAATAGAGGACACTAGTGCCATTTTTAGGACACTAGAGCCACACAGCTCTAATATCTAAGTGTGTCACTATTATATAGAAAAGGATCTGACATAAGGATCCTATTGATGACACAGACCTATTTGTATCTCAATTTTTAGCACTCAGATCTTCCATGTCAAGTGTTTTCTAGATAAGTCTTTATTTACACATATTTATTACTATTTTTAGAAAGTCAAATCAAGTCAAATTCTATGAAAAATAAGTTTTTATTTATAGCATATTAATTCACTAATATAGACTACTCATCCCTTTAATCAAACATAAGATTTTCATAGCTAGACCCTAAAAGGTTAAAAAATGGACCCATATAGGGTAGAAGATAACCTTTTGATATTCACACAAAGATATAAGGATGATTGATGGAGAGCTCTACTTCATAGACACTTCTAAACCATTGATTTGGCTCTGATTCCTACTTTGAAATCTTAAACTAACCTCTGATCTTTCTCAAATCATCTTGATTTTGTTTTCAAATTCCTTCTTACATGTATTTGCTTGCTTCTTGAAGCTACCTTGATCACTCTCTTCGACAAGCTAGGAAACTAAGCATCTAGTATTCTTGATTCTCTATTATCCATAAATACTTATTATATTCTTTGTTAATTTCAACATTTATACCACCCAAGATACATTTATGCCTTCATTTTTTGTTCTTACATATTTTTTGTTCCTCTTTTGAGATAGGCACATAAGGCTAGAATTCATTCTTACATTTTCATGAGAAATCTAATGGTCCTCTTCTTATCCATTTTAAATCTAACATACATCCCAACTAATTATACAATCACAAAAAATAACTCTTTAACAATCTACCCCCTCTTTATTTAGGCCTTTCTTCTTTGTAGCCCTATTTTTATGTAAATCTTATTGGTTTAACCTATATGGAAAGACTAAAAAAATTAAAGATAGTTTTGAGTATGCATTGTCTTCCTTCTAATTCACACTAAGTTTGATGACTTTATTATCCATGTAAACCTCCTAACTCAATCCCTTTCTTCCCTGTTAGGTGTCTTTTAGGCCTATTAAAACACCTAATGATATAAACCATATCAAAACATACTATAATGGTCTAAAAATACCAAAATCAATTATATCATAAAAAATAAAGTAAGCCTAAATTTTTTTATGAAAATTTAAGGGTAAAATCTTTAGTTATTCCAATTTTGGTTTTAAAATCCTAGATGATGATTATGTAGGCATGTGCAAGGCCAAGAGGATATGTAAATGTATAATTTGGATTTTACAAGTCTTCAAAAGTTACTTCCACTTATATAGGGTTTATCTAACCACCTTACAACTTCAAAACTAATATTGAATCTCCACTAGACTCTAAACCATGAAAATCTTCATCTTTTCTTAGATTATTACAATCTATTTCAAATATCCTAGATTGAGAACCTATGATTTGGGATTAAACGAATTCAAATCAACTTCAAAAATTTCCATGACCTATAATAGGTTTGATCCAATGATCTTCACTTTATCCAATGGATAACTCCATTTTTCAATCATAAAATGGTCATAAAATGCAAATACACATATTTCAATTATCCCAAAGGTCTATAAATATAGGTTTGGTTTAACTCTTGCATTTTATATGGACTTATGAGCCTTTAAAAAGGATAATCTCATAAAAGACAACCTATTAAATATTTTTATGTTTTATATAACACAAAAAACCTATCAATAACCATCAATTAAATCTTCTTATTTGTCTTGAATGACTGTGTTAATATAAAAATTTCCTCAATGGGTTGTGTGTGCTTACCTAGACATTTGAATCTTAATATTTTACTAAAAAATTGGATTCCCCTAAGTATATAAAATGATCATCACCATTTCATATACCCTCTATGAATTTATTAATTCTTGAACATTTTTAATGAACCTCCAAACAACAATTTTATTGCCTTTCTTTAGGATTGTGATAAATAGGGTATTCTCAAGTCTTTCATTTGATGACTAGATCTTTAGATCATGAGCAAAATATTAAATTTTAAAGACAAGGAACAAAATTTTGAATCAATTCATATATCATTAATTTATACAAAATGATCTCTCAAAAATCATCTTATGCATTAACATTCTTGTATTCTAAACAGTCATATTTAAAATTACAATACAAGCAAGGTTCTTGATCTTCTTGGTGCCTTTATTAAATATTTCATTCAAACCTATACTCTCCTCTCAACCTATTCTTAGAATCTACATGCATTAAAAACCTCTTATACGAACATTTAAATAAACTCCTCTTTTATTTCCATTTCCCATGTATGAAAGGGCAGTTACATAATGCATTTTCATGGCTATATTCTTTTTTTCCATGATTGGTACATTTAAACAGTATCACACACCTTCATAGGACTTAAATGGAACTATATCAGACATTCACTAGATTTGATACATCATAAACAACCCATAATACCATGCTAAGCCAACTTATAAGATTTAAATTTTCAAATTAAGCTTTTTGGTAGGAAAACCAAAAGGACTTATAAATTAAAAATATAAGAGACTCCTAAGGACTATAGAATAATTAGAGGGTCCTTAATAGACCTCTCACCTCCAAAAAATCTAGAAATTCAATCTTTTAAAACTCAAGACACTAATACGAAAATTTTCATTGTGATGCTCTGCATCTATGACCTACTAGAAACAAAAGTAGTTGGCATACACAATGTTATAACTAATCCCAAGGTAATTCCATGTATTTATATACTATCTAATTTATTTTTTAATGGGAAAATATCTAAGAAAATAATACATTTTTGACTTAGTAAGATGCATGTAACATACATAATTATAAATGCATTCAAAACCTAGGACAAGATTCATTTTATAGAGATGACCTATAGGCATGACATGGTCAATTGGCTCCTTATGAACAACATCCATAGTAAATTATAAGAATGGGGTAGTAACCCAAGAATTTTTTTTATTCAAGGACCTAATTCTATTATTCCCATAGTTTCCTTCAAGTCAAGGGTAAGGAATGCCATGGATTTATTAAATAGAATATACATCTACTAAATTATTTATTATGTCAATGAGATATGGGTCCTTTTATTGGATATAATCCTAACTTCCAATAAAATAATCACCCTTGGGGAGATAATCAAATCTAATTTGATTTAATGAATCATCAATCTAAGGAGCTTACTAGATGGTAACTTCTGCATGATGTCTTATCTGGTAGATGTTATAACTACAATAGTACATTCAACTTATGAATAAGCCTAACAACCATCTAAAAAATATCTAACTAACATGATTTTTGATGACTTCAATGTCCTCCTTTACAAGTTTAGGAATCAAATAAAAATGTTGATAGAAACAATCTATAATATGATATACTAGGACATATATGAGAAGAACATTCCTATGTTGTCATACCCCATAAAGAAGACTTGATTATTGGATTTATCCTGAGTACACCATAATCAAGATAGAGGGAACCATGACACACCCTCTATATATACAACAAATCATCCATAAAAAATTGGTTGAGTAATATATTATTTATCAATTGGTTGATAGTTTTGATGTTAATTTATAGAGGGATAAGCAAGTAATTATTCACCCAATCCATCTTAACATTTGATAAATACAATACACAAGGTGTGAACAATTTCAGTTGGTGAAGATAAAGGTGCACCGTGGATTGAAATGGGACCCATTTAGACATTGGTAACCTAGAGAAAATTTCATGATACATATAAATAAATATGAAATGAAGATGAAATAAGCTATGGGTATCACTCCTATAGTCATGATAGTGTATTCATGAATGTAGAGGATGATAATGAGGTTGTTATAAAGATGTACAGGGTAAACATGTCAATGATTATATCATAAAGTATCCAATATAAACCCATAATTACTGAGGTATATTTTAATAGGGTTAAAAATGAACAATGGGTTTCTACACCTATTCATGGGCCTCCTCCTCACATATACTCAGATATGCAAGAGAGTTGGACCATCTATGGAAGAAAATGTTGAATATAGAGTTGAGAGTAACCCTACACATTCAATTATTTATCTTTATCTTAAAAATTTAATAGACATAAATGATAAATATACAAGTATTAGTGGAGTAGATAGGTTATTATTCTTGTTACTTCTACCTCCACTAAATATAGAAAAACCATTAAGTCTTCCTTCTTTCGTATCTCAAGTTTTTTTTCCTCCTCTTGGGTCATTGCCTATTATAATAACACCACAAATGGTAGTACACCAATAACTTAGGTGACCATCTTCACCTCCAATAATTCCCCTAGTGGTAACTCCAACTTTATTACCACCTACTAGTATTATAACCCATACATCTCCCACTCCACCTTATATAAGGCCATCCCCCATTAATTTTAAATATACAATAACCTATAAGAGAAGGCCCAAGACTCCTTTAGTCTCATCCCATAAGGTGTAAGTAAAGAATAGACCTGTAAAAGTTCCTAGGTAAGACAGGGAAAAAGAAGAGGTAAAAAAAATAGATATAATTGAAATATATGATAGTGAAGAAGAGGATAAGAAATGGATAATTGAAGAAGAATGGGTGTCCAAGATATATATTGAGGAAAATGAATAATTTATAA
>JARHVA010002235.1:1767500-1815000 GCA_037957365.1 Torreya grandis
TAACTTAATTAAGAACATATTATAGTACATAATTAGTGCATATAGTATTAAATTAAAAGTATTTGAAATGATTGAAATTGAAAGAGAAAGGCTTAGGAGCACCCATGTATCGATGTAATCACCTTTCCTATTAGCAAGTTGATTTCAAAGATGTCTCATTGTAAGGCTCTAAATTTGATATTAGGACAAATATGTATAAATATAGAAAGTACATATATCTAAGGACATAGATGGAAATATATATTGGAAGGAACATTCCCCCAGCCTTGGATAAATGGTGAGCTGCCACCTGATAGTTTAGATTAGCTCAACTATATATCCTAATAATAATTACAACCTAATAATCATGAGTGAACAAAATCAACTCATACTATCAAATTGTTAAGGATGGATAATAAAATCATGTCCAACCTAAAAATTGGCAATATTGAATTATTTAATATTCATTTTCACCAAATATTTCATCTTAGAAGAGGGTGTTCAAGCCTCTTCCATATTTTGGCATAATGGGAATACTTATAGGTATGTGGGTTTACCTATAGGTAGAAGTAGACTTGTAGGTTTAAGGGCTAACTCCCTGAATATACATTGAAATTCTTATCACCTAAATAGCTAGTTGATTATGGGAAAAGATTTATAATTTTCATGAATTGAAACTAATATAAAGGGTTTATACACCAATATTATTTTTTCATGACCATCATACTTCTTTCACTAATAACCAAGGCATACAAACTAGCTTCTAAGTCATAGAAGTTTCTAACATCAATGTTTCAATATAGGGATGATATGTATGAAAAAATAAAAGGTAAATGAACCAAAGGGTATATTTCACACTCCAAGAATATTTATACACTTTAAAGGAGCCTAACACATTTTAATACACTTTATATGATCTTTTAGAATATGAAAATCTTGCATAAACATTAAAGGATAAGGAAAACAAGGATAGAAGATTATCACTAACTTCACCATACATCACTTTACAAACTTATAAAAATGTTCACAAGCTCAAAAAAATACTTAAATTAATGTTCAAATTCAAAATACAATTTCATTCCATTAGGGATTTTCCATGCATGGTGTGGTATTAATTTACAAGAGCCTAAAAAGTTACTACTATAGAATTAGAGAAAAGTGAGAAAAAGTAGTACAAGCATCATAAGAACACTTGTTAAACTGAAAGGAGGAGTTAAACATGCATTTAAATTAATTATTAAATAAACCATGTAAGGCGTCATAGGACAAATATCCCTAGAGATTATGAAACTTTTGAAATGTGGCATAGGACTCCTTTTGCTTGCTTAGAAAATTACCTTAATCATTTGGCCTTTTTGGAATGTACCACAACTAAATAAGGATATATGTGATGATTAAAATAAGGGGAATGGGTTGTATAAATGTTACACTATGCATTGGTTTCATCCTTAATCAATAGGATTATTTTGCATATGAGTCATCATTACTTATAATCCAAATCAATCCTCTTTCATTCACCCCTCACACTTGGCACAAAATTTCCCTTTAGTTTTCCAATATTATTTGTATAATGGAGGTAATGAAACTTTTAAATACCAATATTGTCCTTATATTCCTTAGGTATTCCTTAAAATTCCTCCCACTTGAAATTTTCCCTCTCCCACTATCCTGTTCACTATGCCAATTTTGACTAGCTAAGATGAAGGTGCATAGATAGACAATTTTATTATATTATGATTTAATAAATGAATATTATAGGATATATTAAGTCCTAATATATCTCTCAAAGTTTATTTAATCCTTTTAAACCCTTATAAACCTATACAACACCAAAAATAGTCAAGAAAATCCCTTTTCTATCTTATGCATATAAGTAGGGTGGGAGTCAAGTTGATGAGAAGTATCCCTAGTGAGTTCTATATCACCTTAAATAAATTTAATGTTTTTACCTTTCAATATATATTCATCTCCTATTAAATCTTCCCAATTGGGTCTTTGGTAAGGGTTTGTGATGGTTTAGAGCACTATTCACCATTAAGGATTGTTTATATACTTGTGATGTTGAAATCATGAACCAATCCCAAAAGATGATTTTTCAAGACCATATTCAACTTATAATATTCCATTTATTTTCCATGAAAAGTATCCATGTAGATATGATCTCTCAAAATTGCCCATTTGAGCTCTTCTCTTCATTCTATTTAGGACTAATGTTGTTTGAGCCAAGAAATGGCTTACCAGTGATTTAATTTTCAATACAAGAGATTTAACACATAAAAAATATACCTATAAACGTGTTTCAATGTATTATAATTATAATATAATTCACAAAGTGTTATTAGACTCCCAAATGGGCAATAGGCCTAGTCTAGACCATATAGGTTTTCTTGCACCTTTGTCTATTTGGACCATCCTGATTGATCTATAAAACTTATACATTGTTCATAATGTTTTTTAAAATGTTAAATAACTATCCACATCTCCTTTCAAGGCTACATAAACTTCAAACTTTCCTTCTCATCATTTTCCTTCAAAACCTAGTGGTTTACATATAAAGGGAGTGCCCTCTATCTATGATAAAATAGAGGGAACTTACCCTATTTTCTCAAAAAATATGGATATGTGAGAGGCTTATCCAAGTTATAAATATGTTATATGAAAGTTTTTATCTCTTGACCATATCATTAAACCTTCTAAGCATCTCAAAACCTCTAGACAGATTGCTAAATATCTCACTGTGTGCAGGGTTATGACATCTGACAGTGTATGCATTATTAGATCCCTTATATGAATTATACATATATGGTAAGATCCTATTTATATTATTAAAACTATTATTAATGTTCTCCCAACATATTTTCAACTCCAAATTTTCTAAACAATTCACACATTCCTTGCTTTTGACATGATAAAGGTGTTGACTGTGTTTCTTTCTTGGAAGAGGCACTTGTAGGTAATCCTTCATGGTTTATCCCATTAATACATTGAATTAAGAAATTTTTATATTTAATAAGGTAATTATTCAGTCACTTGAATCCATTCATCTCATTTTTAGGCTATATCAACAACTAAAACACCACTTCTTAGCTCACTATCACACCACAATCAGCTACAATTGACTATCTTAGAGAAAAATAGGGGTATATATATTATGAAATCTATGCCACATACATTTGATATTAATCTAAGGTATTAGGAATTATTTTTTACATATGTGTGTCCTTTTCCATTGGTATTTCATGTTTAGGATTTTATCTTGACGTTGTAGATACCTACAACCAACTGCACGTGGCCCTTTTGACCTATAATACACCTGTAGGTATTTCTATTAGGCCAAAGCATAGTACTCCAACCTTTATTGATGAAATTTAAACCAAAAAGTTATATTTAATTTATTATAACAATTTTTAACTCACATATATGCTCACCTTACCATATTTAGATGCAAAGGTCACTTGATACCCAAAACTTGTAGACATCACCGAGAAACTGTAGTGAACAAATCTTAATGTTGGAGGTCTTCAAACACTTCCATTTTATAGTCACTTCCCTCTTAATTTTTCATGGCTCTACCCCTATTATAGGGTCATAAATTATAAACATTTATATTTATCAAAACCCTATGTGATGTCATCATATGTTAATACCAAAAGTGTTGAGTTCTCTATTTTTGTGTTTTAGGGAAACTTATCCATGAGTTCAAATCTCTTCCCTTGAATTAAGTATTCAATATTTTTTATAAAACTGATGTTATAAACATGACTATCATGGTCTCTCTACCACCTTAATACCTCAATAAGGTTTCAAGGTATGTGAAATTCCTCCATATAACACTTTCATATCTCTATGGTAGTTTGTAGATGCACTTACAGTAGCGTATAAGGCAATAAAGGTAGCATATAGAGTTTTCATATAATGTGACCTTATACTAGTCCTTAAAGGCATCTACATCTTTTTAATAATGATTAAGGAATAAAAACTTGTTTGTAAATCCACCATACAACACTTCAATTCTCTCTGGGGCCACCTGTAGTGTGCACTTCTATATGTAGTCAATGAACGTAAGAATATTCAATAAACATGGTATGTGAGAATTTAATGAAGTTTTTATTCTTTAAAAGTCTCTTAATTCATCCTTAAAAAATTAAATTATTTAAACAATCTTCAAAACTACCCTTCCAACATAACATTCTCTTGAGAACACTTGTAGATATGCATTTATGCCTATAAGATAGTGAGTATGGACACAAGCCATGTGCATGGAATGTATAGGATTTAAACCATCCATATAGTATTTTAAGGCACTGGAATGTATGTTTTATACACAAAAAGTCTTGAAAGAAGTTTTAACACCATTTTTTTGTGATATATTTATGCAAGCACCTGTAGGTGCATATCCATAGTATATGACTATATGTTTGATCAATACATGAAATTTTAAGATCAATAATGTAAATAATGTAATAATTATGAAATAAAAAAATTAATAAGAACATATCAAATTCACATGGAACAATTATAGAGAAAGAAACATTCTAAAAATAGTGAAACTTGATTGCAACCTCACTTGGTGACACCAACCTATAATTTGAGCTATCTGACCCATAAAATCAATTTTAATGATGAAACCAATCATGGATAACATGATATAAATGGTTAAATATAATATGGAACCAAATTCATCAATTGAGTTGTACATATTAGCTCAAATAGGAGCAAAAACTATAGGGTTTGGGAAATAACATGTAAAAAAACACAATCAACTTGTTAAATATGGTTCATAAAGTATAATCCAAAATTAATTGAAATAAAAAACATTAAATTGAATATTACCAAGTTTAATATCACCCCCAAATTAATTTTACCTGAAACATCTCCTACTGACCATACTATCCAAAAACTTGTTGACCAATTTCATGTGCATTTTGGAGTGATGGAAGAGTAGAATGGTTTTAGCCCATTTTTGTCACTTCAAAAGCATGTAAAGAATGAAAACGAGTATAATTAAGTTTAATATTCATACCAAAATCTTATCCCATGTTCCACTCTATCTCCTAGGTTGTACAACCTTTGAAGCTGCTTCTTTTCCACTTTCTTGATTTTCAATTAGGAACCTTGAAGTTTCAATTAGTCTTGACACTATTAACAAGGAATATAACATGATGGATATTTTATGGAATTTTGGAGCACATGGACACCTTAAAAACCATACCAATTCGTTTATGACACACAAAATTACCCCTAAGTGACATCAAATGACACAAAGACTAATTAGACCATGAATAAGGCTAATATGACATGAAATGACATAAAATGAACTATAAAAAACCCTATGACATTATAATATACCCCTATATCAAGTTTTTGACTATAGGGGGTTGGCACATTTTGACTTATGGTTAAAATGGTCAATATTCTTAGTGATTTTCTAAGGGTGGTATGCTTTATATGCCAAGACTAGTTGCCTAATCCTATCCATTGGCCTATAGAGTCACATGTACACTAGTTTGACACACAATTTGAATTTTAAACCACAAAAAAATCAAAGGAATGTAACATAAAATAAGATAAACCAAGGGGAAATAAACATGTGTACATCTAGAACACTTATGAAACACAACATAGCTGAAAGAAAACACACACATCTATTATACTATTTACAAAACCCCGCTCTTGAGGTGAAACATCTAATCATACCTTAACCAAAGTCAAAAATAGTTTGAACCCCTTGCATCTTTGTCACTCTATGAAGGTGGTATACCATGAAAGTCATTATCATCATTAATCAATTGGATATGTGTATGGTCAAAAGGCTTACCAGCTCTATGCCTTCTCATGCCTAAAAGTGAGCTATTTGGATCCTTCATGAATGATATTTATTACTCTTTAAGAGCCTTAAATGGAGCTTAAAGTAATTAATCTTTTCCATATTTGGTATACCTTCCTCAAAATATATATAAGGATGTATGATAGTTACATCAACCTCTTTATCTTCTCTTTCATGATAAACTTGATGTTTGGAAACCTCAAAATATTCATCATCATATTCCAAAAACTTTGTAAATGATTCTATATAAGGTGGATCTTTTGAGTATCCTTGAAGCACAACCAAATCTGCCACCTCATGGGATCCCTCTAAGACTATAGGCTTTTAGATAGTATTAAGGTGTTCATCTTCCTTCAAAACATGGCCCTTAATTTCATGATTTATGTAATACTTAAGGGCTTGATCATTAGTATCATTATCAAACATATCAAATATACAATTTTTTGGAGGAGAAGGCACATTACTCAATCGGTCAAACTCTTGACAAATGGCATTGAAACTTTGCCATAAATCATCCTCTTCTTCCCAATGAATATCATCATCAAGGGAAACTCATGAATATTAAGAACAAATACATCATTCCTACCTCCATGGTGATAAATAAAATTATTCAATCCATCCTCATCATATACATGAATCAAATAATTACTCTCAACAGCTTGTGAAAAGGAATGTTTGACACTTGCCTCAAATTTTTCAAATGGATATCCATGGATTATATAAGTACAAAGGTCATTTTTATCAAATTATGCATAAAGATCATGTTCATAAGCATCTACACCATATTCATCAAGTAAAAAGTCATATATGACCTCAAGTTTATAATTACCATCATCTACATTAGGCTCTTCCTTCTGATTGATCACACAATTCAAGTTAGATCTTATTTCAATGTAGGGCTCAATATGAAACCTTGTAGGAGGCTAAGTTCTTATGGTAACCTAAATAGCATACCTTATCCTAAATTCCAAGAAGGACTAGTGATCTGAGATATAACCACCTATTTTGGCTATAAAGTTTCTTGAGAGATAGATTGTAAAGTCAGGAAGGTTAACAATAATTATGTCTTGGAGGATGGAAAAAATAGGACAAATATGAAATAAAACCTTCATGTTTTTATGATCCATATTATCCTATTAGGTTTACCATATAATTTTATCACTCCTTTGATATGAGGATCATATCTTAGGCCAAACTTATCAGCTATATCTTTGGGCATGACTAAAGTATAGGCTCCACTATTAACTATGAAATTGTGTACCAATTTTTCACCCACTATGAGAGTGAGTTATAATGGTGGAGGTTTCTCAACCCTAGTAGATGGTTAAACAATGGAATTAGGGAAATTTTCAAGAAAAAAATTAATATGACTTTGAATTGAAGGTGAATGACTAGTAGGAATAGTTGACAACTACTTTTGTAATAACTCTTTTTGGCTAGGAATATAAATGACATCCCATAAAGAGATAGACACTTTGGCACTTTTCAAATATTAAATTATGTTTAGGGTAGTATTAATCACATTTTATTGAGTCCTTAGAGGGTAATCATTATTTTTAACTTGAGGAATTGATCCACCTTTAGTAGACCTTACCACATTTTGATTTAAAGTATGTGTAGGAGTGTTTGGAACTGTCATGCTTGTAGCCATGCCTTATTAACTTAGAGGAAGATTGGATGAACTTATAGGCATGATATTGTAACCTCCTATATAATTACTCTTATATCTTGTATTATTTTCAAAATAATTTCCTTGGTTGATCATAAAATTATCTTCTACCAAGGAGTTGGTGAAACTTTCTCCATGGGGCTACCAATCCTCATTTACTTACATCATGACCTCATCTTCAACTAATAAGAGAGGAGTAAATCCTCCTTGAGTAACTAGATATTTATCCCAATTCTCATTATAATCCATTAGTTATAATTTTTTATAATATTATCTTTTCACCAAGTTGATATGTACCAGTATCATCTCTCTTGAATTAGTAGTGGAATTTGGATTGTATACATTGGTAGGCCTATTAAAGTTAGGCTACCCTTGACATCTTCCTCTTCCATATTTTTAACTATATTGTTTTTGATAGGGGTAATGATTTTGATATAAAAATATTTGAATTATCTCTTTCCTAAGCTCATATTCTAAGGATTTATTTTTTTCATATGGATCATGTTCATTTTCCTTCTTAGGAGCAGCTCTAGGCTTAGTGTTGACATTGGGAAATTGGACCACACTTAGATTATTAGTATAAGTATTGGGTAGAAAAGGCATAGAAAACCTAGAAGGTAACATTAATACTTAAATAAGGTCATTATTATATTTAATATCAAGTTCTAATGATTTGAGAAGAGTAAAACAACCTATAGATTTAAGCATGATAGCAATATAAGTACCAATGACACTTAACTAGGTAGGAAACATAAAGCTAACAGGGGTCTCATTGGAGGTGGAAATATATAACAAGTATTTTTAAACCTCTCATTTAAGTCATGAATTATATTATTTTATCCTCTTTTTATCATAATGAGATGATGTATAAAAGAGGTGTTGTCACTTTTATTTTCAAATCTTGAGGTCAAAAACACTCCAAAGTCATCGCATGATGTGATGCATCCACCAAGAAAAGTCCTATACCAATCAAGATATTTCCATCTAAGGGACATGGAAAGGAGTCTAATGGAAATTTTATCTTGAGTGACATTATATAAACAACAAAAATTTAATATATCCCTAATGTGTTAATTAGGTGTAATATGACTCTCACCATTGAATGTAGGCACACTCTTTGTGGCATTAGGGGGAATAACATCATATGATTGAAGATGAATTATATTTTTAATATTAAAGGAAGGGAAGACATGAGGCCTATCCATGTTTTATTCAATATTTTAAATTTATTTAACCTCTTCACTTCCTTGGCTAGAAAAATATTCTTTCTCTCCAAAGGGTAGATTACAATGACGGTATTGAACTTCAAGAGGACATTTAAAATGAATAGGTAGATTAACAAGATTGAAAACTCTACTAGATGATGACCAAAAAATAAATATGAAGTATGAGAGAAAATTTATGATAAAACAATGGAATTGAACCATATTTTACCTTGAATGGAGTCACAAAATGATGAATATCACACTAATTTATAGGTGATGTTATCAATACTAGCATTCACCTTGACAAGTTGTCTTGAAGATAATGGGTCCTATTGAATGTGCCATAACTATTTTCATAAAATATTTCACCCTATAAGATATTTTTAAATACTCTTCAAAAAATTTTAAACATGGGAATACTTATAAGTATGTGGGTTTAGCTATAGGTAGAAGTAAACCTCTAGGTTTATCCCTAAATATACCTTTAAATGCTTATCACCAACTAACTAGTTGATTATGGGAACATAGTTATAAGTTTAATGAATTGAAAATAATATAATGGGGTGATACAACAATATTATTTACACATGACCATAATACTTATTTCACTAATAAACAAGGCATAAAAACTAACTTCTAAGTCCTAGAAGGTTCTAACATCAATGTTTCAATATAGAGGTTATATGCATGAAGCAACACTAGGTAAATGAAATATAGGGAAGATTTCGCACTCCAAAAAAAATTTACACTTAAAAGGATCCTAAAAAAAATTAATAAACTCTATATTACTTGTTATAATATGAAAATCTTGCATAAACATGAAAGGATAAGGAAAGAAAGGATAAAATATTGTCACTAACTTCACCATACATCACTTTGTATACTTATAAAAATGTTCATGAAATTAAAAAAAAACTTTAATTAATGTTAAAATGAAACATAAAATGTATTTATATAAATTATTTTTCATAGATGGTGTGGTATTAATTTACAAGATCCAAAATGGCTAATACTTATAGAATTGGAGAGAGAAGTGAGAAGAGACAAGTCCAACAGTCATAAGAACACTTTTCAAATTGAGATAAGGAGTTAAAAATGTATAGAAATGAAGTATGAAATATAAAATTTAAGGTATAATAGGAAAAATGTCCCTCAAGGTCATTAAATTATTCAAATGTGGCATAAGACTCATTTTGCTTAATCAAAAAATTGACTTCATCATTTGTCCTTTTTAGAACATACCAAAATTTACTAGGGATAGATTTGATGATTTTAATAAGGGGTAGAAGTTATTTACATGCTCCACCATGCATTGGTTACATCCCTAATCATCATTATTCCTCTACATATGATTCATGACTACCTATAATCCAAATAAATCTTCTTCCACTCACCCCTCACATTTTACACCAAAGTTCCCTTTAGTTTTCAAATATAATCCATAAAAGGGAGTGAATTAAACTTAGAAAGACTCAAATTAGGCTTAAAATCCTTAGGTAGTCCTTAAAATCCCTCCCAATTAAATTTGTCCCTCTCCTACTATCATATTCACTATGCCAATTTTGACTGACTGAGATGAAGGCACTTGTAGAGACACTTGTGAAATATTATAATATAATAAATTGATATGATAGGATATATTAAGTCTCAACATCTCTTCCAAATTTTATTTTATCCTTTAAAACCCTTTTGAACCTAAAAAACACCAAAAAGAGTCAATAAAAATCCTTTTCTATCATGTTCATATAAGTAAGGTGGGTCTCAAGTTGATGATAAGTAGCCCTAGTGAGTCATATGAAACCTTCATTCACTTTCATGGTAATTAATTTCCATTAGATGAATCTCCTACTAAATCTTCCCAATTAGATCTTTGGCAAGGGTTTATGAGGGTTTAGATTACTTTTCACCCTTAAGTATTATTCATATAGTTGTGATGTTGAAATCATAAACCAATCCCACAAAATGATTACTAAGTACCATATTCAACTTATCCTAGCCTATTTAGTCCCCATAAAAAGTATCCAAGGTGATATGAGCTCTCAAAATTACCCATTCGAGATCTTCTCTTCATTCATTATAGGCCTAATGTGGTTTGAACCAAGAAATAACTTACCAATGATTTCCTTTACACTCTAAGAGATTGAACACACCTGACATATCCATATAAACATTTTTTCATGGATTACAATTCTCATCTATTGAAAAAAGTGTTATCAAACTACCAAATAGGCAATAGGCCTAGTCTAGACCATGTAGGTTTGTTTACACATTTATATTTTTGGACCACCCTAATTAGTTTCTAACACTTATACATTGTTACTCAAGCTGTTTCATGTGTTACACATCTTTTCACATATCCTTTCAAGGCTTCATAAACTTCAAACTTTCCTTCTCATCATTTTACTTCAAAACCTATAGGTTTGCATACAAAGGGAGTGTCCTCTATCTATGACAAAATAAAGGGAACTTTTTTGGAGGCTTATACAAGTGATGGATATATATTTTTCAAGGTTTTATATATTTATAATATCATTATACCTTCTAATCATCTTAAAAACCTCTAAATAAACTGCCAAATATCTCACTGTGTGCAGGGTTATGACATGTGACTATGTATGAATTATTAGATCCCTTATCTACATTGTACCTATATGGTAAGAGACTATTTATACTATTAAAAATATTATTAATGTGATACCAACCTAATTTCCACTCCATCTTTTCTAAACACTTCACACATGCCTTGCTTTTGACTTAACAAAGGTGTTGAGTATGTTTCTTGCTTGGAAGAGGCACATGTAAGTGATCCGTCATGGTTTATTCCATTAATAGATTAGCTCAATACCTTATTAAATTTCATAAGGTAATTATATAGTCATTTTAATCCATTCATCTCATTTTTAATCTATATGAACACCTAAAAAACCAATTCATAGCTCACTGTGATACCATAGTCAACTATAGTTGACTATCTTGAAGTAAAATGAGGGTATTGTAGGTGTATATCTACCTTGAAATTTTTTCCACCTACATTTTAGATTAATATAAGGTATTTTTAATAATTTTTTACTTATTTTTGTCCTTATCCATTGGGATTTCATGTCTAGGTTTGTATCTTAAGGCTATAGATACCTACAACCAACTGTAGGTGACCCTTTTGACCTATAGTACATCTGTAGGTGTGTTTATTAGGCCAAATCCAACATTTATTCATGAAATTTACACCATAAAATTTATATTTAACTACTTAGAACAAATTTTCATGTATATACATGCTCACTTTACCATCTTTGGATTCAAAGGTCATATGAAACCCAAAACTTGTAGACATCATTGAGAAATTGTAGTGAACAAATCTCAATGTTGGAGGTGTTCAAACACTACCTTATTTTATTCAAATAATCTCTTCATTTTTCATGGATATAACCTTATGATATGGATACAAATTTTAATCATTTATATTGATCAAAACCCTATGATACATCATCATATGTTAACACCAAAAGTGTTGAGTGCTCTATTTTTGTGTTTATGGGAAACATATCCTTGAGTTCAAATCTCTTCCCTTGAATTAATTTTTCACTCATATCTACCAACATAATGTTCTAAAAATTACTATAATTGTTTCTATAATACCCTAAGACCTCAATAAGTTTTCAAGGTATGTTGAATTCTTCCATATAACACTTTCATATCTTTGTGGTAGCCTATAGATGTACTCGCAATAGCGTATAAGGTAATAAAGGTACCATATAAACTATGCATAAAATGTAACCTTATACTAGTACTTAAAGGAATATCCATCTTACTCAATCATTATTAATGCATCAAAACTTGTATGGACATCCACCATACAATGATTTAATTCTTTGTGGGGCCACCTATAGGTGTGCACTTCTATATGCAAATAGTTAATGTGGGTATAGGTAGTAAGCATGATATGTGAGAATTAAATTAAGTTTTTATCCTCTCAAAATATCTAAATTAATCCTTAAAACTTTGAAGTATTGAAAAAAGCTTCAAAACTACCCTTCTAACATAGCATTCTCCTGAGAGCACTTGTAGATGTGTATTTATGTCTACAAGACAGTGAGTATGGACAAGAGCCATATGCATGGAATGTATATTATTTCAATCATAAATATACTCTTTAAAGGTAATAAAATGTATTTTTTCAATAATAAAAGTATATAAATAAGTTTCAACATAATTTCAATTTGATATATTTCTATAGGCACCTCTAGGTGCATATCCATAGTATATGACTATGTATAGATATTGCATTGATTGTATGTTTTATCAATGCATGAAATTGTAAGACCAATAATGTAAATAATGTAATTTTTTTGACATTAAAACATTAATAATATCATATCACATTCACATAGAACCATTATAGAGAAGGAAGCATTCTGAAAATAGTGAAACTTGATTACAACCTCACTTGGTGAGACCAACCTACAATTTGAGATATATGACCCATAAAATCACTTCCAATGATGAAAAAAATAATGTATAAAATTATATAATGGGTAAAAATATCATATAACCAAATTCATCAACTAACCTATATGGACTAGCTCAAATAGGTTCAAAACCTGTAGGGTGTGGGAAATAAGAAGTAGAAAAACATAGTCAACTTATTAAATATGGTTCATAAAGTATAATCCAAATTCATTTAAATAAAAACATGAAATTTAATCTTATAAATTTTAATATCACCCCCAAGTTAATTTTACCTAAAAATTCTCCTACTAGTCGTAATATCCAAAAACTTGTTGACTAGTTTCATGTGCATAGTGGAGTGATGAAATATCAAAATGGTTTTATCTCATTTTTGGAACTTAAAAAACATGTAAAGCATGAAAATGATTCTTACTAAGTTTAATATCCATCCCAAAACCTTCTCCTAGGTGCCACACTCTCTCATAAGTCATACAACCTTTGAAGCTCCTTCTTTTCCACTTGCTTTCTTGATTTTCAATTAGGAACCTAATAGTCTTGACATTCCTAAAAAGGAAACTAACACATTGTATGTTCTAAGGAATTTTGTAACATGTTTACACCTTCAAAACCATACCGCTTCATTTATGGCCCATAAAATGACCCCTAAGTGACATCAAATGATATAAAGACTAACTATACCATGACCAAGGCTATGATGTTAAATGGTATCAAATGAACTATAACACACCCTATGACATTATATTAGACCCATATATAAATTTTTTGACTATAGGGGGTTGACTTATTTTAAATTTTGGTCAAAATGGTTAATAATAATCTCAACCATACTAAAAGAGAATTGACTACTACAGTAGATTGGCTCAATACAATCCATAAATGTACATCCTAATGGGTGATGATATCCTTGAGAGTGTTTTGAAATATAAAACTGATCTATATTTTCAAATATTATGTGCACATTGAATAACATATTTACTTTAGATATGTCTCATGGTGAAACTATGTATAACAATAGTACCAATGTATAAAATTTTACCACAACTATGAATCTAAATTATATGACTATGTACTTTGGCCAATTCATAAACCATGTAATTGTGGATAACATGTTTCCAAAAAATTCCCCCAATATATATGGATAAATATAAAAAATAAAATTAGTGCTAATGTGGGGGACACATTTCCAAAACATTCCTCCATTAGTGTCACATACTGAATAAATGTGGATAACATGTTTCCAAATCATGCCTCCACTAAATCTAAAAACTATGAATGTGTGGAAGACATGCCTGTATGACATTCTCCCACTAATTGTTAAAACTATGCCAAATGTGAAGGAAGTGTGGAGATTATTCTTCCAAATCATGCCCACACTAAATTTGAAATTGTGTAGAATGTGAAGAACATGCCTCTATAATTTTCTTCCACTAATATGACGCCATTTTAGGTGAAGTAAGAAAATAATTTGGTAGTTACCTCACCTCAAAAGGACAAGAAAATTGTATAATCTATGAATGGAACCATGTATCATATAAAATAACATGTCTAAGTAAATGTAGCATTGAAGCACATTGAAAATGTGATCACATGAAGGCCTAATATACATGATAAATATCATGGAAACATATATATAATAACAGTACAAGCTCAACAAGAAAATCAAGTGATATATATGTTCAAATGTTTTAGAATAAAATGAATATGACTTAGTCAAATTTACATAAAATAAAGGATGACATATTCAAATGTACATACAATAAATAATGACATGTTAAAATTTCAATTAAAGTGTACATATATGCACCGGGGATGAAAATAAATGAGCATAATCAAATTATCAAATAGGCAAGGCCATATCAAGGTAAGACACTCATGAAAGTGCATAAAGGAAATCATAAATAACCATCATTAAAATATCATATTATCCCATGTATCAACTGTGTTAACACAAACATCAAGTGTATAACATATAAAGTAACCTATTAAAGATATAATCATGGATAAAGGCATGTGTAATCACATAAATGAGTTAAAAAATATGATAATGTAAAGTTAACATAGAGTGATATAACCTAGAAGTATCATGATCATAGAGATGCATGCCCCCAATGTCCATATGACACTAGAAGAGGGAAATACCAACATCTAAAATATGAATAAATCATGTATCTGTGTATAGCTGTATCACACTCAAGTAGAAATATGACACACATGTGTATGTAGAAGTATTATATATATGCCATACATCAACATGGAACTCAAGGATCCAATTATGTATGTTTAATTCTATTAATGTTTTTGGATTTTTGAATGTTTTTAGATTTTTTTGGTATTTTGGAATATTTGAGAAGGAAAATACCATCCTATGATCCCATCCAAAGGGTGGTAATAATTATATCTCTATTGTGAACTTGGTGTAATAAGTTGGTGATGCTACTTAGGAGCATGTATAGGTGAAAAAATATCACTATAGTATTAATGATGATCTGTGTATGTATAATAGGAATTTAAGGTCATGAAGTAAAAATAAAAGGAATAGGAGTTCATGGAACCCATTATTGAGTGTTTTATGGTTTTTTTGGAATAGAAGTAATAAGAACATGTGTAGGTGTTATGGATATCTAAATATTATATGTAGTAGATGAGGATTCCATTAAATCCATTATATGTCTCTGATGCAATGGTCTCTCAAGTATTGGATACCTAGTAAAGGGGATTACCTATTGCTTACCCTTTTACAGTAGATTAACATTCTTAGGTTGGATAGTTAGTTGCCTAGGTATAAATTTTTATTATTCAAGAGGATGTTCATATGGAATTATAAAAACTATAATAACCTAATTGGCTTGAATGTATTTAACATACCTATGAATGGTCAAAGTGTATAGATCTAAGGTCTTCCTAATAACATATTAAAGATGTATGTGGAAGGTATAACTAAAAATGTGGTAACTAAATTTTTGGGACCAGCTTATAAAGGTAGGTCAATCTCACCAAGAACCTTCTAGGAGGTCCCATCAAATGCTCTAATTGATCTAGTAAATGATTTAAATCATGATGAGTATATCCTAAGTGCATACGTAATGTAATGGTGAAAATGTTCTTATTTGTACCATTATCAATCATAACACTTCATATAGGGTGTTTATCAAGGTACACTCAAATGAATATTAGAGTCCTCATCATTGATCACAATATCCTTGAAAGTAATAAAAGGTCTTTGAACCATAAGATGTGTATGTCATGTATAAGTACAAATGATCCCATCTAATGGGTGACCATAATGTGATGAAGGAGAGTGTGCATTAAATTCCATCTTCAACTTTGGTTCCTTCTTATAATGGTCCTACAAAGGATTTTTAAATATTTTCTATATTTAGTGATCACTAAGTTGTGAACCCGATTCCTTGGGAAGATCATCAAATGTAATCTTTTCATCATCAATAAGGTTTTGGATTATATGCTTCAAGGTAAAACATATGTTCATAGAATATCTTGGTCCCTAGTGATAATCATAATAAGTATTTGCATCATAATTTTTGGGTATAGGTCTATTCATATCAACCTCTATAGGATGAGGGAGAGATATAAGATGACACTTTACTATCCATGGGAGTAATGAAATGGGGGACTCAAGTAAGCATGGAAATTATCTATTTGGTGAATTAGATAGGACAAGCCAATTAAGTTAATTTGAAAATGTGTTCATTGTGGTTGTTTTTTACTTTTTAGGATCACAGGGATTTATCTTATAACTTGTCTTAATTATAAACTTGGTACTAAATGTAGATGCAACTGGTGTGTTTGATACATACTTGAGCTTATTCAATGAAATGAGATTCATTTCACAGACATGTACAAGATTGCATAAATCATAAAAATATTTGAACTTCTTGAAAATAATGGACTCATGTAAAGGATAAATAAAAATTTTCTTGAATGCGTCTTTAAATTCCTTATTTACCATAGAATTGGTCATTTTGGCCATCATTTTCTTGTACCTCAAGACATTCATTGATAGGTTCATTAATTCCTTGTTTTATTTTTGTACTTTGAGCATAAGAAACATTTTCAAAAATATTAATGGAAAAAGTGTGCTAAAAATGATCTACAAGAGGTTTGAATATTTCATAGATTGGAGAGGTAAATCATAGAACCATTTCAATGCATAGTCCTTGAGGTTTATTGGGAATAATTTGGTCAAAATTTTATTATTGAAGGCATAGTCAAGGCATGTTGTATATAAGGATTTAATATGTTATTTAGGATCACCATTTCCATCATAAAATGTGAACTTAAGTTGAACAAATAAAATATCAAATGGTGTGATGACATCTCAAGTGCAAGAGGGTTATGTAACACATATGGGGAATCAATAGCATGAGGAGATTTTAAGGTATTATTTTCAATGTTTGTAACCTTGTCCTCCAAAAGGGATGTAATCATGGTTTGAATAGGCATATAAACCAATATTTTAGTTGAAATTTTTTTTACCCTTGTGGTAGATGTAACAAGAGTAGTTTTAGGAAACAAATGTTGAAATACATTTCCCATGACCCCATTATATGTATTAGGTTGTAATGTGTGTAGGGGGAGGGATTTTAGTATAGGATGATGACCCATAGTTCTAATAATATGATCAATAAATGGACCTATTTGGTCATCTATGATTTTTTCATTCTTAGTTTCTAAAATAATTTCTAGGATTTATTCAAGATGTTCAAGATTATGATGAATACACTCATGAAATAATGCAATTAATTGTTGTTATATCTTGATTCTTCCATAGATTAAATTAACTCATGTATTTTTGAATTAACTATTAATTGCTATTCTTTTGTAATTTATATATCATATATGTTTTTGGGTTATAGTTATTCATTGATTACATTCATGATTAATTTTATATAGCAGTGCATATGAGTAATACTTGAAATCATGATTATGTAGATTTGGTTATTTAAGAAAATTATTATGAATTAAATGCTAATGACTCAAACTAACTACAATATGTTTTTGAGTTGGATGCATGAAAATTTCCCCTAGTTTTGTATTGGGGAAAGAGTATCATTAGGGAGGGTGGTTCATATCCTAACAATGGAAATGGTGTGAGTGGAAGAAGGGAAACCCTTTCACACACCATGATAGCTTTGTGAATTAAATGTTTATTTTTCCATTAATTTTTGTTGGATATTATATTTATTGAAATGGATAAATTATGTTAACTTATTAATTTATGAGTGTGTCTATTAATTCCATGTTTTAGATACTACTTAGCATGTGTAAATGCCAAGAAATGATATAATAGTGTTTAAGCATGAAGGTGTGAAGGATAATTCTATATAGGTTATAGTTGACATTTAGTTTGGACTTAGCAAAATTTAGAGATATTTTAGGAAATCCTTAGTTGTTTTAATAGGCCTAATTTTTATGTTTGTTGACATTTTATTTGGCAAAACAATTTCTAAAAACCTATGGAAGGGGGGACCCTTAATAGAGATTGTCCATGTTGAAATTGGTGGAAATAATATAATAAAGAAAATATTATTATGTTTTGGGGGATAAATTATTATTGTTTATTTTATAAAAATAATCCTCAAATCTTCTAAGACTAGGTCAAAACCTAGTTAATTACAAAAAGGCATTCTTTGGCATCATTAGGTTTTTATTTTGGCATCATTTTATTTTGTTTATTCAGCCATGATTTTGGGGGTTGAGGGAGATTACTTGGCTGCCATGCAGGAATTTTGTGGGTTATAGTGGATTTAAAAATTACATGCAAGGGAAAAGAGTAGTGGAGATTAATTCAAACTGGGAGATAAAGAAATATGGTTTAAAGCATGCAAAGAAAAGTTGTATAAATAAGAAGAAAAGAGGAAAAATGGGAGAGACCAATGATCAAGAGGAAAATAGAAGAGAGAAGTTTTAATAAAAGTGAATACACGTACATCAATTTGGATTTCATAGGCATTTATAGGTAGGTTTTGTACTTTTTGTTATAAAATTCTAAATTTTATCAAGGATTTGATATTCAAATGGTTGTATGTGTAGATTTGGGTCCTAGTATTTTGGACCTGTGGATGGGGTCAAAGTCATCTACAAGCCCATTATATTAGGGATAGTTTTAAGAACATTATGTCTATTAAAAAACCTCTTCTAAATTTTGTGTTAACTCTCATTTTGATTCTTTACCCTAATCTACATATACTAAGGATATAAGCTTGGTGGATGGATAAATATTATGATGAATGTATAAGAATTAATGTTAAGTTTTATATGACCAAATCTGAATGGAATAACCAATATTCATTGACTTAACTTATATCAAAAACATGTTAAAACTCATATCATTTTATTTAATAGCTTGGACACAATAAACTTACAATTTATAGCCATAAATAGAGCTGAATTGATATTTCTTCTACCCATAATAGAACCTTCAAAATTATTCTAATTCATAATATAAAGGAATATCTTAGAAATTTATTATGGAACATATAGTTTTAGGTTGTGTGTATGGATGCATTAAAATAATATAACACACTTTTGATATGTGTAATACATATTTATAATGATTGTTCTTGGTTATGGGATAATGTTTGACTGATGACATGGGAATAATCCATTATGTCAAGTTTTGGATTTAAGTATCATTAAGACTCTCATTTGAAAAGGATCCATATTTCATTTTTGATGTGAATATTTCATCATTGAATAAATTGTTTGAAATTTTAATGAAAAAGAAAAATGAATTATTAATAGATAAATTAGATAGAATGGGTTGTATTCTTATCTCCTTTGTATTTTAAGTATCATCTTGGTATGAGAATAATGTATGAGGGTTGAATATTTATAAGTTTTATCTTCTTGTGTTTGAAACAAAGCATATACATATACATGTGACAATTAAGAGGTCTATACATATCTTATTATGTATTATGAGTTGAATTTTTAAAAGGTCATAATGAATTCATGTGCATTGATTTCATAGCTATCATACCATAGGTTCTTTTAAAAGTATAATACAAAATGGTTATGGCATGTGATGTAGAGTATGCATTTGTAATTTCTTGTGAGTATAATCATAAATTTAATATTTAAGTAATTGCATACTATAATGTCATCTTTTGTAATGGCATTACTATATTCATTATTAGTTGAGTAGTGGATAATTGTATGCAGGTTGCTAGCAGGCACCTCATATTTCTATAAAATACTAAAAATCAATGAATTGATTAGTATCTGACATTTATGTGTGTGAATGATTGATCTGAGTGATCAAGTTATAATAAATCTTTGGCCAAAGTGTTGATTATATCTATAATTAATTGCCATTCATTATTTTATGTATTTACATGATTGTGTGAATGTCATAAATAGGATGACCTCATTTTATTATTTACTATATGTATTTATGATTTATCTTACACACTAGTTTCCATTTTAAATCTCTATATATCTCCCTTATCTATGTCTATTTGACTGCAAAGAGTTGGGCCACTCCCCATAAGCAAGTGTGTTCAGTGGATAATGGTATGTGGTTAGTGATAAAACACTTAGATGATCTCTTTCCCCCTTATTAATCTAGCAACATTTAAGTATTGTCTATCTATTGATGAGACAAGTTACTCATGTAATTATTAGATCTTTATTATTGTTGTATTGAGTTGGGTTTCTCCTTTGTAGTATAGGATATTGTACTTATTTTACTTTACCTTCAATAATGTATTATTTTGTACAATTTGATTATTATACTTGTAAACAACATTTGGCTATATTTTTATGTGAGAAACATTATGGGAAGCTGTGGTTGTCTAGTTACACTTAATTATTATATAAATCTTTTATTTAATTTAGATATTAGGAATGTTTCCTAGCTGAAGTTGCTTATGTACACTTTAAGTTATTGTAATGAATTTACTTATTCTAATTTTATAGATGAATACAATTGATATATTTATTTTTTTATTTGAGTGAATCGAGGGTGATAACCCATGGGCTATCCCAAAATATTAACTTTTCCTAATGCACCCACCTAACCATTTAGTAATAATGGTAATTAATGAAATATGGATTAATGTTTTTTTTAAATAGTGCATGCTTTTGAAAATTAATCAGTGGGGTCTTAACATTGTGGCATAATAGATACATTTAATATAGTTATAGGACCTAATGAGTTTGCTAAAACTAGGTTTTTCTTCTTGTAATGTTCTAGAGTGGAAAATAGTTCATGGATAAAATAACATTAGAGAACCATCCAATATTAATACTCAAGTTGATCCTAATCAATTTGAAGCTAAGAAAACTACCAAATTAGACAAAATCTTGGATGTCATGAATGAGACAAGGGATAGGTTGGCAAATTTGGAATAACAAGTACACACATAGGAGGTAAGAGAGTAATAATCTCTAAGTGAACATTAAGAAGAGTAAGAAGGGACTTAGGAATATAGTTTATTTGAGGAGTAACCAAATGTGAGAGATCAAGTAGATATATAAATAGAAAGGGACATGGAAAAATGTGAATCCATTTAAGTTTGACAAAACTATACTAGGGGATGAAATAGAAGCATGTCTCATAGATATGAATAAGTAATTCAAGATATGAAACTAATCTAAGGTGACTAAATAAGTTTTGGGTGCTTATCAATTAGTTGGTGAAATAAACACTTGGTGGGAAAGTAAGAAGCTCAAGATGAATCTTAACTTTACCATAAATTGGAATAAATTTGTGGCCTTGTTTAGGTCATGATGGTTACCCCAACTTTACTTTGACCAAAAACTAATGGATTTGAAGGATCTAAAGTAGGGTGATCTCTCAGTGATGGAATATTAGAAATATTTCACCAAATTCCTAAAGTATGTTCTTAATTATAAATTAGATAACATTTTCACATTAGGAAGTTCATAATGGGTCTAAAACCTGAGATAGGTTGTGATGTAGATGTTCATAAACAATCTACAATAGACTAGGTTTTTGAAAAGGCCATGAAAGAAGAACATAAATTGAAGTATATTGTTGAAGTTAGAGATAAATTAAAAAATAAATTTGGAGGTTAAAAAGATACATTCAAAAATAAGAATTAGAAAAGGATTGGGAACTCCAAAAACTAGTTCAAAACTTAAAACACCAAGTTTTCCAATGCTCCTAATAATAAGAAATTAGGCAGTTATTTTAGGGAGGGTTTTGAGGGAAACAAATATAAAGAAAAGAAAAGGCATTATATGGTATGATTTATCTATGAAATGTGAATAATAATCTAGAGAGTGTCCACATAAGGATACTAAGGGAAAAAATCCTTCTCAACAAGGCTCTTTTCAATAGATTATACATGCAATAGTGGATAATCGGTAAGTTGAGTTCCAAGCCTCTCCCATTAAGGCAATAGGTAATTTATTTGGGAAATAAAATTCAATTTTAATTAACATAATAGATATAAAATGCTTTATTCCTCTTAGGATGCTTAATAAATTGATAGGGAAACTAGATTTATTGAAAATGCATGGTCAATGCAATATGGGAATGAGTCCCAAGTCAAGGTAGATATGATCATATGATGTGATACTAGGGGTGAATTTATGATGTAAGCATAAAGATAAGGTTTAATATTTATAGAAGAGAGTTAAGTGTTTGGATGATTTTGGGAATCCTATCTGGATTCAGGGTGAAAAATTAGAGTTTAAACTTAGACATATTTTTGATATTCAATTAATAAAATCCAAATGAAAAGGATGTTAGACACTCATATTAAATTTGAATGAGATATATTAAATCAAGGAACCATCCATTGAGGAATACCATTTATTATAGGAATTTTTGGATGTGTTTCCTAAAGAAATATCTAGGATACCACCTAAGTGAGAGTTTAATTTCATAATAGACATCATTGCAGGATCATAACCCCAATCAATGTCTTCATACAAGATGAATACAATAAAATTGGTTCAATTGAATGGATAAATTTAGGAAATGTTAGAAAAAGGATTGATACAAGCTAGTGTGTCACCATGGGGTAAACCTATGGTGTTCATAAAGAATAAGTATGGAACCCTTCATCTTTTTAGTTAATATAGGATTAACAAGGAAAAAATCAAAAATAGGTATCCACTACCCCAAATTGATGATATTTTTTATCAAATGAGAGGTTATACAATCTTCTCAATTATTGACCTTCAATTGGGATATCACTAGTTGAGAATTTAGGAAGAGGATATCTCAAAAACAACTTTCAGAACTTGATATGGGCACTAGATTTCACAATGTTATCCTTTGGTCTAACAAATGCACCTATTGCATTCATGAAATTTATGAATAATGTGTTTAGATATTTTCTTGATCAGTTCATTTTAGTGTTTTTGTATGATGTCCTCATTTATTCAAATAATGATGAAGAACACGTAGAACATCTAATGTTGGTTTTGCAATGGTTGTGGGAACATAAACTCTATGTTAAATTATATAAGCGTGCCTTCTTCTAAATAAAGGTATAATATCTAGGTCACATTATTATCTTCTAAGAGGGAATTTATATAGACCCAAAAAAGATACAATCCATTATGGATTAGTCAACAGCTAGGAATGTGCATCAATCTTGATGTTTCCAGGGATTTATAGGGTATTACTAAAAGTTTGTGTCAAATTTTTCAAAAATTACTAACCTAATAAACTCTATTCAATGGAAGAATCATAAATTTGTTTGGTCAAACAAGTTTGAAGATGAATTTCATGAATTAAAATCAAGGCTTATTTTTTCACTTGTATTAAGAGTTATTGATGTAAATGGTCAATTTTTAGTAATAATTGATGTTTTGGGGGAGGATTTTAGATGAGTTCTTATGTAGAATGGTTCAGTGGTGGCATATGAATCTAGAAAATTTAATCCATATGAGGCTAACTATTCTCAACATGACCTTGAGTTATCTACAATAGTGCATGCGTTGTAGGTTTGGAGACATTATTGTTTTGGTAAACCTTTTGATCTCAAGACTGAAAATTTGGGGATCAAGTATATGTTTACCCAGAGAAACTTGAATGTATGACATGAGAGATGGTTAGAATCATTATCTAGTTATGATTTATATATTAGTTATATCAAAGGCAATGAAAACTAATTAGCTGATGCCCTTAGTAGACAAAGGTATATACCAGCTTTAGCTACTATATAAAGCACTTTTCAAGATCAAGTGGTAAAATTCTCTCCTAGTGATGAATTTTATGAACAATTTAAACAAGCTATATTAACAAATTTATAATATGCATGGTATTATGGGTATACGTTTTAGGTTGATGGACTTTTGTGGTATAAAAAATGGATTTATATTCCTAATAAGGGAAATATTAGAGGAATTATGCTAAGTGAATTTCATAATGCACCATATTCAAGACATCTAAGTGTAACCAAGCTCATGTATGAGTTAAAACCACAAAAATTATGGAAGGGGATCAAGAAGGATGCACCATATTTTGTGTCCAAATTCTTAGAGTGACAGGAACTTAAAACTAAGCATGTACATCCAATAGGTTTACTATATCCACTTTCCATCCTAGAATAGAAGTGGTAGGTAATCAGTATGGAAATTATTTAGGGTTTACCTCCATCCAAAAATCATCACAATATGATTTTGGTATTGGTGGATAATCTTACCAGAGTAGCAAACTTTATACATGGTAATTTTATAGATAATGCACCTATGTTGGCAAAAAGGTTCATTAAGGAGGTTTATAGGTTAAATAGGTTTCTAGAGAATATCATATTTTATTGAGACCCTAAAATGACTTTTAGATTTTGGTTAACACTTAATGTAGCTTTGGGCACATAGTTAAACTTCATTACAACATACCATCCTAAAATAGATGGGCAAATAGAAAGAGTGAACCATATCTTAGAAGATATTCTCAAAATATATTGCATGGATAAACAATACAAATGGGAGGATTAACTAACATTAGTTGAGTTTTCCTATAATAACTCATACCAATTATCTTTGATAATGGTTCCCTTTAAAGAATTATATGGTGGGAGATGTAGAACACGAATTAGTTGGGACAAGTTAAAAGGCTAGGTAGTCTTTAGTAATGAGATGCTTGTTGAGATGGAAGACCAAGTCAAGTTAATAAGGTAAAGGTTAACAAAATCCAATGATAGTCAAAAGAGTTATGCTAATTTAAATATGACAATGAGATATTTTTTAGTGGGAGACAAAGTTTTTATAAGGTTAAAACCTCATAAGAATTCAATTAAGTTTAGAAAGTCATCCAAATTGGCACCAAGATACATAGGACCCTTCAAGGTTCTCAAAGTGATCAATATAGCTACATATAGACTAGTATTGCCTCTAGATTTAGAAAAAATTCATAATGTTTTCCATATATCCTATCTCAAAAATTATGTAGCTAATCCATATCATGTATTGTATTGGAATGTTTTATAGATATTGGATCTTGGGGTGGTCTCAATAAAACCAGTATGAATAATTGACACTTATAAACTTAGTTTACATAATAGAGAAGTGTCACAGTGCAAGGTCCAGTGGGACCAATATTATGAAGATAGTTGTACATAGGAAGGCTATGAATAATTTTATAAGCTATTTCCTCCTTTGTTTACTTGATATTACTTCTAGATATTGGTGGTTTTATTCTGAACTTGTTTCATTTTTCATATATATTTCAATACCATGTTTAAATAAATGTCATTAGGATGATGAGAAATTTTAAGAGGGAAGGATGTTATATCTTGATTCCTCTATAGATTAAACTAACTCATGTATTTATGAATTAAGTGTTAATTATTGTTGTTATGTCATTTGTGGATCATTATATGCTACCGAGTTGTAGTTATTCATTGATTACCTTCATGACTAGTTTAATATAGCAATGGATTTGAGTTATGCTTGAAATCATGATTATCCAAATTTGGTTATTTAAGAAATTTATTATGAATTAAATGGTAATGAATTATACTAACTACAATATGTTTATGAGTTAAATGTAGGTAATTTTCACCTAGTTTTGTATGGGGGGAAAGAGTATCATTTATGATGGAAGTGCATATCCTAATAATGGAGATGGTGAGAGTGGAATAAAGGAAGATCCTTCACACACCATGATAGCTTAGTGAATTAAATGTGTTTTTATGTTTCTATTTGTTGTCTATTGCATTTATTAAAATGGATGAATTATGTTGACTGAATATTCTATGAGTGTGTCTATTATTTCCATGTTTGAGATACTACTTAACATGCATAAATGTTGATAAATGTTATAATAGTGTTTAATAATGAAGGTATGTATGAAGGATAATTTTGTATAGGTTATAACTAGGATTTAGTTTGGACATAGCAAAATTTAAAGATATTTTAAGAACTCAGTTTTTTTAATAGACAATTATTTTATTTATTGATGTTTTATTTGGAAATCCAATTAATTAAAACCCATATAGAAGGGGGGACCCTTGCTAGATATTTTCCATGTTTAAATTGGTGGCAATAATATAGTAAGGAAAATATTATTATGTATTGGCATATAAATTATTATTGTTATTTATTTTAAAAAAAGAAGCCTCAAATCTTCTAAGACTAGATGGAAACCTAGTCAATGCCAAAAGGCATTCTTTTGCATCATTAGAGTTTTATTTTGGCATAATTTTGTTTTGTTTGGTTAGCCATTATTTTGGGGGCCAATGGAGAGTTCAAAATTACATTCAAGGTAAAATAGTAGTGGAAAACAATTCAAACTAGGAGATAAGTAAATATCATCTAAAGCATGCAAAGAAAAGAAGTATAAAAAATAAGAAAAGAGGGGAAATGGGGAGACTGATGATCAAGAGGAAAAAATAAGAGAGTATGGTCAATAAAAGTGAATATACATACATCAATTTAGATTTAATAGGTAGATATAGGTAGGTTTTATACTTATTGTTATAAAATTATAAATTGTGTCATGGATTTGATATCTGAGTGGTTATAAGCATAGATTTAGGGTCCTAGTATTTAGGACCCATAGATGGGGTAAAAATCATATATAGGCCCATTATATTAGGTTTATATTTAGTAACCTTATTTTTTTTAAAAACACTCTTCAAAATTATGTGTTAACTCTCATTTTGATTCTTTACCCTAATCTGCATTTACTAACGATATAAGCTTGGTGGATGGATCTAATATTCTACTGAATGTATAAGAATTGGTGTTAATTTTTATATGGCCAAATATGATTGGGATAACCAATACACATTGAAATATATTATAGAAAAAACATGTTAAAACTCATATCATTTTGTTTAATAGCTTGGACATAATAAACTTATAGTTTATAGCCATAAATAGAGTCAGGTCAATATGTTTTCTATCCATAATAAAGACTTTAGTATTCTTGTAATTCATGATATAAAGGAATAAATTAAAATTTTTTTATGGAACATATGGTCTTAGGTTATGTGTATGGATGTATTAAAATGATATAACACACCTTCCATATGTGCAATACATATTTGTAATGACTTTTATTAGCTATGGGATAATGTTTGACTAATGACTTAGGAATAATACATTATGATGAGTTTATGATTAAAATATAATTAGGTAACTCATTTGATATAGATACATATTTAATTTGAGATGTGAATATATCATCATAGAATAAATTATTTAAAATTTTAAGGAAATAGGAAAATAAATTATTGAGAGATAAATTAGACATAATGGGATATTCTTATCTCCTTTGTATTTTAAGTATCATCTTGGTATGAGAATAATGTATGATTGTTGTATATTTATAAGGGTTCTATTATTTTATTTGAAACAAAGCATATAAATATATATTTAACAACAAATAAGGATGTGAATTTCTTATAGTATATTATGAGTTGAATTTGTAAATGGTCATAATGAATTCATTTGGGCTGGTTTCATAGATACCATATCATAGGTTTTTGGTAAAGGATAAAAATAAATAGATACGGAATGTGATGTAGATTATTCCTTTGTAATTTATTACGAGTATAATCATAAATTCAATATTTAATTAGTTACATATTATCATGTTATCTTTTGTAGTAATATTACTATATTCATTGCGAGTTGAGTAGTGGACAATTGTATGGAGGTTGCTAGTAGGCATCTCATATTTATGTCAACTAATAATAATCAATGAATGGATTAATATTTGAGAATTTTTTATGTGAATGATTGATCTTAATGATAAATTTATAATAAATCTTTGTCCAAAGTGTTTATTATAGTTTAAATAAATTGGTATTCATTACTTTATGTATTTACATGATTGTGTTAATTTTGTATATAGTACAGACTCCTTTTATGTTTTACTAATATATTTATGATATAACTTACACATTGGGTTTTGTTTTAAATCTCTCTATATCTCCCTTGTCTATATTTTTTTGCCCATAAATGGTTGGGCCACTCCCTATAAATAAGTGTGTGAGAAGGACAATTGGTCTGTGGTTGGTGGTAAAGTGCTCAAATAATGTTATTCCCCCCTTATTAAGCTATCAACATTTACAAATTTTATAACTATTAATGAGATAGGTTTATCATTTGATCATTATTATTGTGTTAAGCTAAGTTTCTCATTTATACTATAGGATATTGTACTTTACCTCCAACAATGTATTATTTTTTACAAAATAATTATTGTACTTGTAAACAACATTTGGATGTATTTTTATATGATAAACATTATGGGTAGTTGTGTTTTCCTGGTTACACTTATTTATTTTATAGATCCTTTATTTAATTTAGATATTAGGGATGTTTCCTAGTTGAAGTTACTTACATACAGTTTATGTTATTGTAACACATTTACTTATTTTGATATCATAGATGAATACAACTGATATATGTGGTGTATTAGTTAATTGAATCAAGGGTGATAACCCATGGTATATCCTAAAAGATTAACTTCTCCTAATGCACCCATGTAACAAACTAGTCATTTTGTTAATTAATGAAATATGGATTAATGTTTTTTTTTTAAATTAGTGCATGTTTTTGGAAATTAATCAGAGGGGTCTTAACACTTGAAATTGATCATGATATATTTGTTCATGTGCATTAGTTTCATTAGACTCATGATTTTCATCATCATAATCTTATTCTATGATAACCTCATCAATATGTTTTTTATTCCCAACATTGGTATCATCATGATCCAAAGGATTAGATACCTCATTAATTTGAGACATCTTAGGTGGTGGGAGGGGAATCTCAATGTGTTCAATAGGCACACCTCTAAATATAGGGTTATGCTGAGGTTGCATGTAAAATAATATAAGTATTAAATGAAAATTTTCAACAATCTAAAGTCTTAGTTGATTGAAAACCCTAAGAATCAGAAATGTTTACATTCATATGAATGGATTCTCCAAATGTTTAACCTTAGAAATATATAGATTTGGGTTATCTAGGTTTAAAGGGGATATGGGTATATTAAGTTATATAGGTGATAAAATATCTCTATATCAAGCCAATTAGATGTTAAAATTATATATAGCATATGTTAAATTCATTAAACTGAGATAAGCTAAAAATAATAAGTATAACTATTCTAGATATGGAAATGCCAAAGAAATAATGTACTTATCTTGTTCTAATGCTATCAAAATTTTAGATCTAAAATAGGTAGGAAGTATATTAGAAGAGGATTCTAGAATAGTCACCAAATTATAGATTGAGTGCATCTGGAGCTGTAGACACTAGCATCAACCTTGGATTGTTGTGTTGAAGCTACTTTCTAAACCTAATGCATGTATCTAGTATCAAATTCATGTTAAAAAAAGATGAAACCACCTAGATTCTTATGGGTTTATCTTCATCTTCAAGCTAGTGTATTAAGATATGGGTCATATAATATCATTCCTCATGAAATTGTAAAACCTTAGGTCCTCATCTTCATAGTGACCTTACATAAAAATGGGTTAGTGGGTGTATGGTGTCAAGCTGAACCCAAAGACCCATCTATTAATGATTACTACCTACATATCCAATACTTTGAAGAGAGACATATATTAATGTTGTTATCCTTTATGTGTTGGCTTATGTGTGAATCATGTCATATGTGTAAAGTAATTACAATAGTGACCTATCTTGTAAATTAGAAAATATAGTTCTTAGGATACTCCTTTAGTACTTCATATCTGTAGATGTGTAGTCCCTATGATTGAGATGGAAATATGAATAAATAGGAAAGCTTCATTTAATTTAATTCTATTTTGGATGTTATTTGGTATGAATGTTAGGTGAGGAATAAATGAAGGTTGATATTGTATTTATATCAATCAATTTGGAGATATAACTTGTACTAAATCACTTAGGTTGACAATTAGGATATGTTTCATTTTCGAATGAGATGAATTTAGGGCACTAGACACTTTCATTAGAGTAGGACACATATGTTGAAATATGTGTTTATCTGTTATGCTAGTGTCCAAGGAATAAGAAAGTAAGTATATATTAAACATTTAAAAAAGTGTAAGATAATTTAGTTTTAAGCATTATAGGCAATATAGTATGTCTGGGTTATCAACATAAGACTAATTAGACTAAGATATAGGTCATGAGGCAAAATATAGAGTAGATGAGAGACTTATTAAAGTAATAAAGGTAAATAACTAAGAGTAACAACCAAGGTCTAAGTTTTCCATGTGTATAATATTAAGGTGCTATATAATCCATAAAAATCATCTACAAACATAAATCAAGAACCTCATGAATAAAAAATTGAATGTCCTTCTTAGTTATGGACTCTCCATTTCAATGAAGTAAGGTTAAAAACAAGGTTAAAGCATTATCATGGCCTTGGTTGATCTAGATGGGAAGAAATATTTGGATATCCATAGACTAAAGTTACCCTACATTAATAATATATTTGAGTGTGAATATTTATTCCTTAGCCTATAATTTATGATAAAGGATAATGTCAAATAATTACAAATCTTTAAATATTTAGGGTTGGTTATTATCCAAATCATAAAGAAGTATTAATTCAAGTTCACTATCTTAAAGAAGTATAAACACTAAGCATGGGACCTGATTGAATCATTTAAGGCATTCAACATTAATCCAATCCCAAGGGAACAAAACCAGATGATATATTCACTAGTAGCTTCATATGCCAATCTAGGATTACTCCAAGAATCCAAAATGCAAAAAATTTCTATGGATATAGTTCCTTATCCTTCTATCTAAAATAATATCAATAACTTCTTGGTATTCGAGGACAATCATTAGAATATATAGTTTATCACATACATTTAGGGATGGTTTACATATAATGTGATTTCAATATATATCTATAAGTTCAAAATAAAAAAAAACTTAAATAAATTAAATCAAATTTCATCAATGTGAATCTGGGCACTGACCAACATCTTCAATACATGAACATTGGTTTGAGTTTCACTATAAGTGAGAAACAAAAGATGAAGATTTTGTTGATAGAATACAAATATGAGATTGCCTAGACATATGAATGTTTGAAATTATTTGACCCCAAGGTCATCACACATACCATCCCATTGAATCTAGAACATAAGCCCTTCAAGTAAAGACAAAGGCTAGTAAATCCAATAGTATAACCTCTCATCCAAATATAAGTGTATAAGATATTGGAAGCTAATTTTTTTTCCCAATTAGGCATTTTACCTATGTAGACAACCTAGTACTAGTTAATAAGAATAATGGAGAAGTAAGGCTTTGTCTTAACTTTAAAAATATAAATTGAGCATGAAAAAAGGAGAACTATCCTTTTCTCTTTTTAGACAGGGAAACTCCAATGGTTAGTGGGTTTGAGATGATGTCCTTTTTGTATGGATTCTTAAGCTACAATCAAGTATTACTGGAATCACAAGAAAAAATAAAGACTACCTTTACCACCAAGTGGGGAAATTTTGGATACAAAAGGACTCCTTTTGGCATAATCAATGAGGATCAACCTTATAGAGAGTCATGGAAATTTATTTTTAGGTACTTATTATAAAATTCATCATAATTTATATGGTTTAATGGACAATATATTCCAAAGATAGAGTTGATCATGAAATCCATATTTAAAGGGTATTAGATAGGTATAGAAGGTATGGGGTATCACTCAATCTAAAGAATAAAATATTTGAATGATTGAAATAAAACTAATAGGCCATGTCATCACCAAATATGGGATCTTCATTGATATAGAATGATCCTAGGCCATTTATAAGATAACACCTCCCAACAACATGAAATCAATGAAGTCTTTCTTTAGTAATATAATAATTGTAAGGAAATTTATTTCTAGATTTGTAGAGATTGTCAAACCATTAAATTTTATGCTAAAGGAAGATTCCAAGATAGAGTGGATAATAGAGGCTAGGAGAGATTTTTAGGACATCAATATTATCATTTATCAAGGTCTAATTTTGAGATTAGACTTTAACAAATACTTATACCCTTATTCATTTTCCTCAAAGAACACTATAATAGCATTACTCACATAAAATATATATGATAATGAAATAATAAATTATATACATACATACAAGTATGTGTGTGTGTGTGTGTGTGTGTGTGTTTATATATGCACTTATTAAACACATGAATTTTATTAGCAATTATATTTTGAGGAACAAGATGTATGCCATCATCCTATACCTAGCTATCAAGCTCACACTCAGATAGAATGAATTGGGAGAAAGAAAAGGTAAGTGGATGGCAAATTCAAAGGAGTTTGATCTTCAAATTAAACTATCCAAGATTGTGAGGGGATAGGGAATCATCCATCTCATAGTATAAATTTATCTATGAATGTGTATTGAATAAATCAATTAGACACAAGTAGTTAGTGGTGAATGGTATGCTTATATCATCCATTATATACTCGCCAATACATGTCCCCCTAATCTAACTAGAAGCTAAGACAAACCCTTAGGCCCAAATTAGCCCATTATATGATAAAAAATGGAATCCTATAAAAAATAACTATGAGGGCATCTACTTGAGGTATGTCTCAAAATAAGAAGCTAAAAACACCTTGAACAATATACACTAGAAGATAGGTAGTGTACATCTCTCAAGCAATGAAATATCTCATAATATTTTGAGAATGGGATAGTACTGGCCTAAAATCCGTAAAGATACCCAAAACCATGTCAAGACCTACCATTAGTTCCATGTGTTTGGGAAAAGGGAAGTGAATGTTGCCATGTATTTATAGCCAATCATTGAAGGATTCCATGTTTTCCAATGGCTTCTAGAATTCATTGAGGTGATCAAGCCAAACTCTTCATCAAGGCACAACTTTATCCTAAAAACTACTAACTATTACACTAAATGGACATAAGTTATGGCCATAAATAATTATAAAACACTAGATGTCATAAATTTTTTAGAAGAAAACATACTAACCAAGTTTAATTCTCCGATTTATTTAGTTTATGATAATGGTCTAGATTTCAAATACACTAAATTATAGAATGGGATTATAAAAACTAAATCACCATCAAGTTCTCTTCAAAATATTACCCATAAGGTAATGGAGTGGCCTAATCTAAAGAAAAGAACATGATGGATGCCATCAATAATTCAATACAAAACAAACCATGAGAATGGTATATGTTACTAGAGTATGCATTATGGATAGATTGAATGAGATATAAGAAAACCCTCAAGGCTTCACCTTTTATAATAGTGAATGGTAAAAAACTAGTTTTCCTCATTAATATTAAAATCCCAATGTACCAATTTATACAAGACAACATGGGAAAATATGAGAGAATCTAGTCAAAACTAATTGACATAGTCCATATGGAAGATGTATGAAATGAAGCACTACATAGATTCAACAAATACCAAGACATAGTTAGAAGGTGGTTTGACAAGAGATATAAAATCAAAGATTTCAATATTTTAAACCTAGTTATTCTATGGGATAAAGCAAATGAGAAGAAATGGAAACATGATAAGTTCACTCCTTCATGGATTGGACCATATAAAATATATGAGATTCTAGGTAATAATGCCTTCCATTTGAAGGACCTCCAAGGTAATGACCTCATTTTTCCAGTCAATGGATAGTTTTTAAAACATTATTTCATGGATAATCCATCTGAAGATGCTTATGAGTGATGGTAAGTGGATATATATATGTAGGATTACAGTATGTTTAATTCTTTATAGAATAAATTTCTTGATTTATAGATTAGATTTACTACTTTTTAGTTTAGTCTTCCCTATTTTCTTAGATTAATATTTCCTACTTTTAGAATTTATATTGGGTAGATCAGTATTTATGCTTTCTATATTAGTTTTCTAAAATTTCAAAAAAGATTAACTAATTCCCTATGCTAAAGTTACAAAAAATGCTCTAAAAATAAGGGGATGTTATAATAGAAAGCATAATTGGAATTCATAAGGATTTTTTCTGATGCTACTTGAGATTTTGGGATTGAGGTATATGTTATTACTAAATTAGGTTATAATTAGACTAAATGAGTTTGTCATACCTTTGGGATTTACTTGTATATAATCATGAAAATTTTAAAAAGACTTTCCATTTCTAAATACCAACTACACTATTACATACTAAAACTTGTATGAGAGATAATAAACATATAAATGGATGTAAAATTATAGGGATGTATTGATTAAAATGAGTTTTATATACATACACGCAACCAATGGTTATTCTTTACCCTTCCTCTCTTTGTGTTTCAAAAAAATCACCATGCAAACTTATATAATATGGGTGATTCAATTAATCTCTACCAGGGCTATGGATACCTAGATGGTAGTAGAACAAGGCTTGGACTAGAATTAGAGGTATTTATATGGATGATGTGGATGCTAAAATGGCAAGAGTAATGCCCAAGTTACAAAATTTGAATTCAAAATGAAACCTACAATGTCTATCCAAGAATTTTTATAACTCTCATAATAAAGGGAAAATAAATTTCACAAAATTACACAAAGATCCAAGGATTGAAAAGGGTTAGTACATTTCATGAGGAAGGAAGAGTCTTTTTATAGGGAATGGTTTTCTTATTTAATTATTTGTGTGTGTGGATAATTTTTTTTTATGATGTATTTCTAAGATTATGGGTTCTCAAATACTCATGACTATTTTCCTTACCAAGTCACTATTTATTGTGCCCTAACACACACCCACACACACACCCCATATGAATTTTAAATAGGGGACCCACTAAAATTTAATATCCTTGTTCAAGGTCTTATGAACTTTATAAGTCTATGACATTGATTATGAAAATCATATATATCATGTTTCAAATCTACAAGAAGAGGAATAAAAGATTTGAATAATCCATATAAATTATTTATTGTTTGCCTTTGATTCTATTTGAAATCAAAAAGCTTCTATGTACATGTCATATTTTTGATTTAAAGGCTAACTAGACTAACATGTTTTTTTCTAGTTTCTTATTTTCTTATGATATGTCTTGGAAAGGATATTACATTATTAAGTGTTTCCCTAGGACACCTATGAACTCACAAACATTTTTTACATGGCATCATTATAATTACTTAGATCCCAAGTGAAGATTATGAGTCACCTGAACAAGCAAATTATTGGGATCCTATGAAATGTCATTATCCCAATAATCTAGAAGTTTTCAATATTTTCAAAGTGTTTAAAGCCTAACTATTAAGTCAAGAAATGAGATAAGTACATGTGTCACCATACCATTAACTATATGTGATGTCAATAGAGTTCTTTTTATGATCATCATAGGCATTTAGAGTAGTTAGAGTCATCCACATGCAACCATCCCACTAATCTACATGTGACATCAATAGATTTATTTGTATGATCATCCCACATAAGAGGAGCAATATTATATTTCTATATGTCATCATCCTACTAGCTTATAGGTGTTTCACTCCCTAATAATAACTTTTAAACTTTGGGAAAGTGGATCATTGGGATCCTACCACATGTTTCCCTCATGTAACATGCCACCATCCCACTAACCCATGACCATAATTATGAATTAAAATAGGGTAGATATTATTTACAAGTATGGAAATGATACTTATACATGTGTTACTCAACCACATAAGTAAATAATAAATACATAAATATCCCAAAATATTAGTAAGGAAACATCTATCATATTATGTTGACTATGTACCTAGTAGCAAGTAGAAGAAGCCACATGATAATAAAATCTTAAAAAATCAGAATTATGAATCAAATGATAAAATTAGATAGGTAAGGGAGTGAAATATATTATTATCATTAATTCATGTGAATTTGTGACTTAATGCATTTAATTTACAAAGCTAACAAATCTAGAGTAATAAAATTTGAGTCACCATACTTAATGTGATCACATTACCTCCTAGTTACCAAGTGCAAATTGAGAATTTGAATCCCCATAATGGCCAATAGATTTAATTATATTTATACAACATACATATTCATACTTCAGTTTCAATGGCTTCCTCATCTCACACTCCTCTTCATTATGCATATTCAATTGTAGGACCAACTGAGAACATAGACATAACATTCATTCAATAACTCTTAACCATGATTTAAAACAATATTCAGCTATTTGGGATAAGGTAGATGGTGTGGAGCCATACAAGGTGGAAAACTAGCTTTCAATTTTCACATAGAGATATAAAGACAAACTTCTAGCAATAAAAGTAGTTGGCCTACACAATGTTATAGCTAGGCCCAAGGTAATTCTCTACATTGATTTATTATTTGATTTATTTTTGAATAGTAGAATATCTATAAAAAATACTACATTTATGACTTATTAATACTCCTATATAATACATAACATAAAATTATTTCAAAAGGTACTATAAGCTTCCTTTTCTAGAGATGACCTATAGGTAGGACATGGTCAATTTTTGTCTCCTTAAAAACAACATATATATTAAATTAAAAGAAGGGGTTGGTAACCCAATCAGCTTTGTGATTCTTTGACCTAAATCTACCATTCCCATATATGTCAAACCAAGAATAAGGATTTCCATGGCTTTATTGAATAGAGTATATGGCTTCCTAATCATTTCTTATGTCAATAAGATATGGATCCTTTTTCTATATATCATATTGAATTTCAACAATATAATCACCCTTGGGGTGATAATCATCTCCAATTTGATTCAATGAATCACCAATCCAAGGAGCTTACCATATGATAACTTCTACATGATGTCTTATCTAGTATATGTTGTGACTTCAATAGTGCATTCAAATGATGAATAACCTTGGCAACCATCTATAGAATACCCAAAGAATAAGATTTATGATGAGTTTAACATCCTCCATGTTTATAGGTTTATGAATAAAATAAAAAGGTTGACATATACCTTTTATCCTATGGTTTAATAGGCTATATATGAGAATAACATGCCTATGTTGTTATACCCCTTAAAGAAGACTATCTAGAAAATGGGTGTCTACTGGTTCAATCCTAAGTACACCATAATTAGGATAGAGGTCACAAAGTCACACCCTTTATATTTACCATGAATCATTCCTAAAAAATTGGATGAATAATAGATTATTTCTCAATTATATGAAAGTGTTGACGTTGAGTTATAGAGGTCTAAGTAAGAAAATACTCACCCAACCCATCTTAGCACTAGATGATTATAATACACAAGGTGGGAAAAATTATAGTCCATGGAGAAGATCATGGTGCACTATGAATTGAAATGGGAACCATTTAGACATTGGGACTCCAAAAAAATTTTAGGTAACATATAAATAGTTATGAGAAGAAGGTGAAAATTAGTTATGGGAACCACTCTTATAGTCAATACAGTGTATTCATGAATGTAGAGGATGACACTAAGGTTGATATAAGGATGCATAAGGTAAACATTTCAATAATTGTATCACAAATGATCCAATATTATCACATAATTATTGGGGTAGATGCTAAGAGGATCAAAAAGGAATAATGGGTTTCTAAACATATTCATGGGCTTCCTCCTCACACATAACTAGATATGAAAGAGAAATAAATCCCATCTAGGGAAGAAAATTTTTAAGATAGTGTTGATACTACGCCTACAAATTTAGTTATTGCTCCTTCTCCTCAGAAAATAACATGTATAAAGGAGACATCTACAAGTCCTATTGGAGTAGCTAGATTATTCTTCATTTTACCTCTACCTCCACTAACTATAGCACAACCAGTAAATATTTTTTCTTTCCTCTCTCAATTTTATATTATCCTCCTCTTAAATTACCATATATTATAATAAAACCACTAAAGGTAGTCATCCAATCTCATGGGTGACCATATTCACCTCCCATAATTACACTAGTGGTCACTCCCACTTCATTACCACATATTACCACTATAACCTATTTATATCCCACTCCACCTTATATAGGGATATCCCCCATTACCATTAAACCTATAATCACCTACAAGAGAATGCCTAATACTCCTCTAGTTTCACCCCAAAAGGTGTAAGTAAAGGATAGACCTATAGAAGTTCCTAAGGGAGAAAAGGATAAAACAAGAGGTTGAAAAAGATCATACCTAGTTTAAATATTTGATAGTGAAGAAGAGGATAATAAATGGGAAACTAAATAATAATGGGTGTCTAAACAACTTCTAAGGAAACTAAATCATTTATAGAAACAATTGAAGAAGATGAGTGGGTCGTTGAAGAAGATACTCAATCTAGACAGAGTGAGATACTAGGGGAATCTAAATAAGTTGATTAAGGAAATGTTAGTTTAGTGGCCACCAAGTTACTATCAGATAAATAGGGAGACCTATAAGTTAAGACAGAGTCAAAATTATAAGCCTCAGAATAGGGGCCATCATCAACCACACCCCTAGGCTCTCCATCTCAAGATACTACCATGAAATGTGCAACAATAATTGACCCAACTATTTCCTCCCAGGGTGTAAGTACACAATTTATCCATTCTTTGGTTACTTATTCAATTACTATTACTACAATAAATGTTGAAGTAACTAGTCATTATTTATATTATTTAAGCCCAATGAATAAGCCCTAGGTAGTTATAATGCTATTTTTTCCAATTATAGTTCACTTTTTTGTGAGTCCTGCTATTATTGTTACTATTTGGGATGCATACACATAAATAACATATTATTTGTAAAATATACTTAGCACCAAAATGACATATTCATTATTTAGTGGAGCTAGTCCTCAGTCTCCTAGGATATCAAAGCTACCTTTTAAAATCCTAGTATCTACCTCCATATTTGATACATAAGCCACAACCCCCAAATTATCTACATAGTTTAGAATGGACATTGGATAAGCTACTACAATAGATTTCCTTATGGTTTTCATGCATAAAGTAGTAGGGAAGACTAATTACATCATTTATACACCCAAATAAAATCAAATCACTAGATATTGGAAGGATATACCTCTTTCCCTACATTGGGGACATATTTGCCTACAAAAATTCAACCTATAGGATAATCTCATTATTTTACTCATGTAGTTACAAAACAAGTAGACCAAAAAGTTACATTGAGTTTTCCTTCATGTGTCTATCAATTTCAATAAAAGGAGGTAGGAAGGAAGGACCTAATGATTTCTAAGCAACCAAAGGCCAAGTTATTTTTTGATAGAGAAAGAAATGCCTTGAGGAAGGTCAAGAGGAAGAGTGTCATTACAGAAGGATATTAGATTGAATTAGAGTAGAGAGAAGGTGTATTTCCTCTAATAAAAATGAGAAAATAAATTCCTCAGACTTGGATCAATACAAGGAATATCGCTAAATTTTTTTAGATGCTACTTGGGGAGTAATAAAATAGATGTTTAAGAGCTATGATCAATCTATGCAAAAGTCACAAGAGAGGAGCACTATTCAAGCTCCAAAAAAGATTATAGATAATGTATGGGGTGAAACTAAGAATATTTATGACACCATTCAATTACTAAGTTTGTAAAGGCTACATCCTATCCTAAGTTGGGGGCTATAGTTAAATTATTCAATAAAATGAATGGTATGTGTGGTAAGCTTCATTTCCTTAGCCAATTTGAACCTAATAACATCACTAGAGGATTCATAGGTACAAAATTATGTGGCCATTAAGATGGATAACTTACTTGAATCACATCAAGAGATGTAGACTTTAGTGCTATAATTTTCAAGTCAATAAAGAGAGGTTGTCTCTATTTTTAAAGATATGAGGGTCACTGATGTGAGCACTCTTCTTGGTCAGTTATTTACTAAAACCATTTTTTAGAATATTCTCCAAGTTGTAGCTGATAGCTTCTATGCTTAAATTAAAGGAACAGTTTATAGAACCACTAATGAAATAATGTAACTAGTGAATTTTTTTATGGAAACAATTATAGGCACCAAAACACTTCATGTAGAGGTCAAAACTATATTTACCACACATAATTTTATGGACAATCTTATGTAATTATTCAAAATATATTTTCTAGAATTTGAAACTATTGATATGGATTTTTGGGCTCGACATGCCTTATATTTACAAATTGAGGTAACAAAGAAATCAATTTCAGCACTAAGGGTACAAATAGCACCTCCTTAAGGCACTAAGTATTAGCATCTAAAGTACACATTGGAATGAGACCTGAATATATGCCACTTTTGATATTCACTACTAAAAATACATTAACAACAACTATCATGACTCCAACAATAATATTTATTTCAATAATGCTAGCTCAAGTTATGTATCAAGTCATAATTAGAATTCCATATACATCAATGAGCATGTAAAGTCCACCTTCTAGTATTTACACATTAACACCACTATAAATATAAATAGGTATTTTCATTTTTTAGTTAAGTTGGCACTATTGGTTCCTAATTTATTTGGCATATATATATATATATATATATATATATATATATATATATATATATATATATATATATATATATAGACACACACACACACACACACATATATTTTCATTTTAGTTGAGGAATTCTATTCTGGGTAAACACTTTTTTACATGCATGCTTTTCTTGGTTTTAACCCACAACTATATTTTTAGAAATGTAAATTTAGACTTATATTTGAGGATGATGCCTTCCCTTCCCTAAGCCTATATATATTTGTATCCTCCCTATCCCAAAGAGAGGAGTATTTTGGCTATTAAGATTAATAATAAGTTTTGCATACTATTTTGTAATTAGTCTTGATTTGCAAATATGATTCTTATCTAAACCTATGTATCTTGTAAGAAGTTCTAACATTCTGGTATCTTAATCTTCTTTTTGTTTATAATTTATATTTTCAATACAACTATTCATATTATGTTATTATTAATTTGAATGTCTTTGGCATTTTAATAATAATCTCCCCATATAGATGTGCAAACACAATCTTACAAACACAACAACCTTTGATTATATATATTATTTAGTTTAGTATATTTTAGTTTCTTTGGAGTTTGAAATGTGTTTTATTATTCATGTGATTATAGTAACTTACATCAAACATAGGTTCCTAATTGCTTGTCTAACCCTTATTTCATGATCTAGCTTAGAAAAGTTTCATCTTGTTTGGTCCATAGGCCCTCTTTTCTTCCTTACCTTTCCCTATTTTTGAGTTTATTTTGGTTAGACCCACCTTAGGTTATATCCATCATCTATCCACCCATCTCAAGTAGATTTATATTCATCTATATCTAAACCATCCTGGTAAAAAACTACTCTGCTCACCACTATTCCACCAAGATGTTTTTTATGAAACCTAATACCTCATAACTCATGCCTTAGAATGAATATATTTCACTGAACCTAAAAATTTAGAGTCTAACTTATAAGGTTCCATGGTGTGCATAAAACCCACATCAATATCATGTTGTTGTCTTTGAATCTTAGATTAGCTTATGTTGTTAGTGTATGTTTTCTTTGCATGATGTTATAATTTTAGATACGTATTGGTTACTATAATTGGTTTATATATCTCTTGGTTATTTTTTATGTATTTTTTTATCTCTTTAGTTTTCTATTTTTACATCTTGGTTATATGTTAGTCATTTTTCATTAGTTCCTTGCATAAATTTCATAATTATATCCTTTATACCCTTCATATAAATATATTATATTTATAAACTTATATAGTTTTGTGGAGTGATGTATTATATTTATGTTTGATTTATTAATTTGTTCTCAATTTTCTTAGTTTAGAGGATACTTTTACTGTTGATCTTATTCTCCCTACATATTTTCTACTGAACTTAACATGAATCTTACCCCACTACTATGTTAAGTCATTTTCATGTTATATTTTTAAATCTTATCAGTGTTATCACTTTTTAAAGCAAATATCAATTTCTAAAATCCATATTCTCATCAAATTAGATTCACTATCATTACATTATGGTTAACCCCATGTGAAATTTAGCCTAGGATTGTGTTGGGTCATTTTAACTTTTTTACTTTCCAAGCTTCTTAGCTTTCTAATTATTCTCAATGATGTCTCCTCTTAGGGTTTTGAAAGAGAGCTTGAACCCATTTATATTTTATATGGGTAGTCCCTTTATCCCTCCCATGGAAAAAATTGAAGGAAAATCCTCATGGCGAAATTTTCCTCCATCTCGATCTCAATCTTTTCAATGCAATATGGTTTTAATATCCTGTGATAGTGATCTAGAAAATATTATCCAATATATCAAATTTATTGAGTCAAAAAACATATATACTTCTCCCAAATATTTAAGCCTAAAAAATATTAACAACAGCACATTAGTAAATAGCACATCAAACTTAGAAAATGGAATTAGTCCTCCTAGAAATCTTGTTGTTATCAACAATGACAAAAAAAATCTTACTCAAAATCTTGTTATTGATAGTACATAATTAATTAATAATGTGTTATACCAAATGGTACTTATTTAATCTACCAATAAAAAATAATTCTCTAAATACCAAAGCATATTTTTTAAATGGTAAACCAACCTCAATAATTTATTTGGAATCAACCCAATCAACATTATAGACTTAATCCTCTTAATGATGCTAATGAGAATCTTGTTCCCAAATATCCTATTTGTATTAAGATACTTACAATCTAAAAAATGGACCTCTATCTCCCTATACTATTTTTATAGACATTTGATATGTTTATAATACCATAACATATTATGGGGCTTTTGATGTTACATATAATTTCCCCTATGGATATTTTTAAGGCAGTAATTAGTGGATTATGTGGTTAATGATTAGTATATATGTTGTTTAATTCTAAGTTAGATTAGTATATGTTTTTTTTTGACATATATATTAATTATTTCATGATTAGCACCTATATAAATAGTTGTTTCATATGCTTTATTATACTTATGATCCTGATTTTTATAGATTAATTACATTCAACAGTTTATTATGGCTATATGTTGATTATTATTATGATTTGGGATAGCTAAAATTTTATTTTATGAGGTGTTTATATGAATATTCTTTCCTTATAAGTAGTTTAGAAGGATAGTATCCTTAGAGAGGGGGTGAAAATATCAACAATGGGGATTGAGAGAAAGAGCTTTGAAGACCTATCCACACACTATAATTAGATATTTGAATAAAATATATGACACCTGAACTAATTACTATATTTTTTTATTTAATTGAATTTTAAGTCATGTATTGCATGTGTATGTTAATCTTCTATTGTGTCATGATGTTTTTCACTGCTTTATAACTAGTATAAGCTTGAATGCATTAATTTGGTTGATTTGATTACATCATTTGACTAGTTAAAATATAATTTTATGATATACCTTGGATTAGGTTATGATGTTTGATTATCTCATTTGAATACATTTATATAACCTTGACTATATTTCTAATTATTAGTTATTTTAAGTGTTACTTGTCTATTGCTTAACTACCTTGATTTTGATATCACTATCATATTGGTAACAATCTAAAATATCTAATAGAATAGAAAATAACACCTCTCAAAGTAAGTTTATTTAGTTCAAATATTTATACATCATGTGTTATTTATCATACTTTGGTAAAAAGATAAAAAAAAATAGGTTTTTTTTAAGAAGATTCTAGATTATGCCATTATGGTGTTTCATTATCAAAAAAAATGTATTAGGGTTTAGGGAATTTATTTTGGATTAATGGTTGTGATTTATAATCATCATAAAGAGTTTGAATTTTCCTTGGCATAGTGAATGGGTTGTGCCCTTCCAACATTCAAGGAAGACTATGAGTTAATGAAAGGCATGAACAAGTTTAAATTTAAGGAATGGAAAAATGGTAAATTAGTAGAAGAGTAGGATATTTTTGTGGTCATGGTTATGATTGAAATATGGAAATATAATAAGAAAGGGAAGGAAATAAAAAGTAATAAGGATGTGATATAAAGGAAAAAGATATTAGATCTTGGCTAAACGTGAAAAATAAAAAATACTAACATATTATATGTTGAGAGGCAATCACCATATGATCAGGTATGTTTACCTTTTGTTGTTATGGGTTTAAGTAGTAAGAATAATTATGGGTTTTATTAAGAGTTTTAGTATGTATTCTAATTAGGGGAATGATTTATTTTAGTAAAAATATTAATTAAATCCTAGGGTTTTTGAGTCTATAGCCATGTGGATGGAACTCTGTTCCATCCTTAGGCCTATAGAGATGAGGACCAAACCACTCAAGATGTAAATCTAGATTTTTTGCTTAATATCAAGCTTTGTTATTGGTTGATCAGAGTGATCCATCTTCTAGATTGAATAATGTAAATATACCATTAAATTATTAAAATATTGAGGAATTTATTTTCATTATTTAAAAATTATAATAAATATATACAAATAACCTTTTGTGTGTGTGTGTGTGCATCTCTCTCTCTCTCTCTCTCTCTCTCTCTCTCTCTCTCTCTCTCTCTCTCTCTCTCTCTCTCTCTCTCTCTCTCTCTCTCTCTCTCTCTCTCTCTCTCTCTCTCTCTCTCTCTCTCTCTCTCTCTGTGTGTGTGTGTGTGTTTATGTGTGTGTGTGTGCGCACACACGCGCGTGTGTGTGTATGTGTGTGTGTGTGTGTGTGTGTGTGTGCATGTGTGCACGTGTGCATACACATGCACATGCATGCATGTATGCACATGTGTGTGCATGTGTACATGCATTCATGCACATGTGTGTATGTAGACTTGTGTATAAACTATTGAATGAGATATTTTGTATGTATAATTAGGTTGTAAACATATGAGTAAGAAATATATCATGAAAAGTTTAGAAATGAATAGTAAAATAAAGTTAAAATACCAATAGGGTACATAAGTAATTAGTTTTTATTTACAACTCATATGTTGTATTATTTTGAGAAGTTTGTACAATAAAAATTTATACCAATTCAAATAATATCAATTAGATGTAGATAACCCATAATTTGTGTATAGTGTATACTGGCATGGTAAAAGGGTGATAAGATCATAGACTTGGCTTAGCAAGAAAAATAATATTAACAATTGATCTTTTGGTTATAAATAAATTGTCAAAAAGTAATCATACTCTTACATGTAATTTAAAATTTGTATTACTTTTAGATTCAACTTAGTACATATATTTTTGAGTGAATAAATATTTATACTAGCCATATTGTAAATATTTTGATAATAATTATGCCCAGCTTCAAATGTAAATGTAAAAAATTAAATAAATTTTTAATCTGATCCTATTATCTAATAAATACAATTGAAGGAGTACAATAAATATCTAAACCTATTTATGAACTCTTGAGGACAAAATCTGAGTATGTATAGAACTCAATTATGGACCTGGGCAAAAACCATTTATTTTTTAGTAATTTCCTATGAACATCTTTTGTTATTATAACCTTTATTTGGATAATGGGTCTTGCAAGTCTGCAATTAGTATGATTTATATGAAAATTGCATTAATAAAATAAATAATAAATACATGTGGTCAATATATCCATAGATTATAGTGGGAATTGAAGGACCAAAGTGTTCAAGTTATTAAGTATAATGAAGTATCTAGAGTCAACTATTCCAGGTCATAAAAATTTAAGCATAAACTATTTTCTCTCAATGATAATAATGTGCAACTATAGGTTGATTTTGAGTATGACATGTTAAATATTCACATATTCAACAATAAGGGTAATTATTCAAAGTGTTATAAGGATTTATAAGTATATTAGGAGCAACCTTTACATGTTAAATGTATGTATTGGGATAGAACTTGCACTTTACTAATTGTGACATTTTTGTAGATACATTGATAAATCTTCATGCATGTATATTTATACCAAATAGAGTAAAATTTTTGACCCATGTTTACATGTGAAAACATTGACTGTTATATAAAGGAAGTTATTGAGTTTGATTCATTATGTATTACCAATATAAATTATATTTAGACTGTATGACTTGAAGGATAATTTTCTTCATACTCAAACATTGAAATAATTAAACTTATTTTATTTCCCTATAGGTGGTTCAAAGAGCAGACCTGCCTATCATAAGGTCATAACCATATGTTAATATGATCTTCCCTTACAATAAGACCATGATAAATTAATGATAGTTGTAATAAGGGACATAGTGTACTTGGATTCTTTCTTAGTATCCTATATATATCACATTTTGAATGTGACCTATTAAAACAAAAATATATGTCACATTTATGATTAAGTGAAAGATGACATTTTTTGTTATGATTTCTTGATTTAAAAAAATGAAGTTTCATGGAAGGAAGAAAATAAATATAGGAAAAACATAATTGAAAAAAAATACATGGTAAGATTACATACATTATTTGAGTTTATTGAACCAACTAAAAACTCACTTGATTTTGAGTTAATAAAGGTTTAGAATATTATTAATGGTATTTTGATTAAGATATAATAGGGATATAATGTTATAGAGATTGTTCTAGTCCTTTATTAACATTCTAATGGTGTGAATAAGAACACATGTATGGATTTCATATGTTAAAAAATAAATATTTGACTAAGTATTATTATCAGTTATATATGTTATGAATAATAAATGTGTTTAAAAATGGGACTTAGAATGATTCAATTCTCATTCTAGTCTCTTATATATAATTACTTTGAATACAGTTCCTTTGAATATCCTATGTTGTCACTTTATGGTTAAGTGAAACAATAAATGGTATTCTATATTTATGATTGATTATACTTGTTCATAAGTAGACCAAGTATATTCTAAAGTCTATGTTAATATTATTTTGAATATACTTATGTGATTACTAGACTACACTTGGATAATAGGAGATATGTATATGAGTATTCCAGTGGATAACTCATATACCTATCCCTTAATATCATATTATGTCATGATTCAGTAGCAGAGAGCTCTATGTGAGTGAAAATCAATTAGATTCTTAAATTTGAAT
>JARHVA010002235.1:1817500-1970000 GCA_037957365.1 Torreya grandis
TAGTTAACTAAGGCAACTTGTGTCTAAACAGTGAGATATATGTAAGTATAGGATGTTTTTCACCCAAGAAAGTGAGCACTTTGGATGGGTTTTTGTGCCTTCATGACATCAATCCTAAGAGAGGTAAACTTGAAAACCCATTAGAAGTTGATGCCACATAATTGGATGGGAAACCTCTTCATGTTAAATAATTTTTGTGATCAATTAAGTAGGTAAGTTTACTAATTAAATTTGTACTCCATATGTTTCCTTTGTTGGGAAATGATATTTTTATAACTTATAGACAAAATTGAAACTATTTGATACTCTATTATCACCTAATGACATCAAGAAAAGTTTACTGAGTGAATTTACATCGTATATGGATGCTACAATGATATTTTGGTTAAGGAATTATTTTGATAAGCTATTTTTTAAATAATCCTTAACCTTTGTAGGATGGTATCCTTTTCTTCTTGATGGATAGAGGAGCTTTATTAATGAAGTTGCTTGATATTTACATGATTAATCTTTTGTTGAGGAAATAAACTGTGATGTTTACCACTTATAAGTTGGTAAATTCATAGTGGGTTTATCATCTTGTTTGTAATTCTTCTTCATACTACATGAGGTTATTATTAGATGAGGTATTATCTCCCTACTCTCCACTTGTGGTCCTATAAAACCACACTTTTGTCCCAATTCAAATATAAACTTGTGAAATTTTACCATAAAAAGTGGTAGATGTTGAGTTTATTATTATTTTGTTTAGGATCTATAAGTTGATTGAGATTCCTTTTTTATGAATTACCATGTAAAATATTTCAATATTTGCTGATTAATGGAGCTTCAAATTTTCATTCTTACATTTTATTTTGGATTTAACAAGGTTTTTGAGCCATTTTCAAGCTTTATTTATTTTTGTACTACTTTGGTTGAGGTAAGTTTGGATTGTGTAATGATTTTTTTAGATTGAGATAGGATGTTGGATAAGTGTTTTACTCCTTAATTGGATAGATAATTATCTCATTTATCTTATATGATTTGTCTTAGAGGCTCTTGTTATGTAATTTACACCATTGGTAAATGTGAAGAAGTACGTGGAGAGCATCTTGATAGACAATATGGATGAGTTAAGCTACAACCGATTGTATAACTTGTTGCACAAGTAAGGAAGTTTTTTCTCATACATTAATTTTTCAAATATAGGAAAGATGGTATGATCCTTAGTATTATATGTTATGTTAATTATAACATTTATACTCCTAAGTATAATAATAATAATAATAATAAGGATGATTTAAATTAAGAAGATGTTCAGAGTTGAGGAACTCTTCTTAACCACTTTGGCTTTCATAGTAATATTTGTTATATCTTGTGCTATTTAATTGATTTTATTGTAAATAGATTAAAAAAAGGAAATAATAAAGTTATTTATGTAAAAAAAAGTGAAAGGAATATAGATAATAATTATCATGTTTTTTTTGGGTATAATTTTAGGTTTGGGATCCAAGGGTGATCATAGTAGAACCAATCAAAATGATTGATACTCATAAGTTTAGCTTACATAGCAGAAAAGTATTAATGCAAGGTCTAGTGGGACAATATACCAAGGATAACACCTTATAGGAAGTTTATGAGAAATTATTGATGTTGTTTCCTATAAGCATATAAAATTAAAAAATTGGTAACTTGAGTGTGGCTTGTGACACCCAACTCATAGGTCCCTCTTTCTTTCTCTCCTGACCCTGATAAACATCTTTTCACTAAATCGTAGTCATCTATAGCCTTCTAAACTTAATCCTATCTCAACCAAACTAATCTTTCCGTGAATAATCCATCCCCCTAGGCCTTTTTAGCTCAAGATAATAGAACCACACTTGGACTATAATTTTGGTGCCACTCCTATTCACTTTTGCTATTCCTATCCAAGTGCATTTTTAGCCCCAATGATTAGTTCCTTATATTTCCCCATCCTTCTCCTTATCATCCTAATGAGATCACACTCAACCCATGACCAATAGGTCCTTATAAAATCCAATTAAAATATCATTTGGAAAGTGTTAGCAATTATCATTATGTAAACAATAATGCAAGAAAGACTACTCAAGCAATCTTCCCTATTCTCTACATACAACTAACCAACACACTTACAAGATTATTCAAATACTTAAACCAGTCCATAGCCACCTAAAGCACATCTAGTTTATTATTTTTCATATTCATACACTCTACTTCACAAAGCACATTAAGTGGGAGAACTAATATGGCTTGATCCCTCTTCAGAGTATTGGTATGTAGGCAACATACCCACATAAGGGGTGTGGATACATGCTCAATGAATATTACACACACTAACCACCCCAATATTTATTAAAATTTGTCAAAAAATAATGGAATATAGGGTTTGAAGAGAAAAGTTTCTCTATAGGGAGCTATACAAACTTGTAGCCATCAAAACTTCATAGATAGGGTCACATGGGTACAACAAAAAAACCAAAAAGCTTAGATCTCTTAGATAATAATGGTAGAGGTAGAATAAAATGTTGGTGCCAATCCTATCTAATTTTGGTGCTCCTATATAATCATAAAATAAATATTAGATCCTAGTTTTTGATAGTGTCTCAATCCTGCATAGTGAATCTCAGACCCTATCTCATCTGTATCAGTCAGTTTTCAACTAGATCTTATTTTCTCCCTCTTATTACTATTTATAGAAAGTTCAAAATGGAAATATAATATACATAAATTAGTAACTTAATTATTTCATATTTATTTTCTAGTTTTACTACTCAGACCCTTTAACTAAATTAGGAATAATAATCTAATATTCCTAAAACTGTTAAATCATTTGGTGAACCTGACTTACTTTATTTGTGCATATAAACCCTAAAAACTTTAGGGTTAATTTCCCACTAATTTTTTCCTATATTTTTATATTTTTTTACCTACATAATACAATAAAAAATTAACATAAAATTTTAAAATTTCATATTAAGTATAAAATAATCTTCTTTCAAACCCTAGTTTCCCATACTAGGTCCAAATATTTTCTAAGTAATTTTACAATAATTTTCTAAGTTTTTACTATCTTATTTAAATTAGAAATACACTTCAAATTTAAAAATTCAATAGTATTTTTGAAAAACATTTATTTTTCAAAACCCTAGTTGTATCTTCTAGGTCTCTTTAAATCACAAATTTTCTAATAAATTCCTAATTTCTTACTTGCATATTTCACTCATAAATTCACTTTAAATTTAAAATTTCCATAATAAATTTTAAAATAGTCATATTTCAAACCCTAGTTGCATAAACTAGGTTCTATTGCTTTTGAGATATCACCTTACATTCTAAAATCAAATTTTAAAAAAGAATGTCACTTATTTATAATTTTTTCTTACATTTTTTTCACAAAAGAAGGAGATCATCATTATTCCTATCATGTACATGAATGATGAAGTTTACCATATCTTAATATAAATATTTTTTCTTTGTGTTTCATTATTATTTTTCATAATATGAGATGATGTTAAGAAAATTATTATTAAACATGCTAAGATATCTTTTGCATCACCTCCCTTGGAGCCTCCATCCCATGTCAAGTCATTTTGTATGGTCCATTTTTATCTTCCCCATGTCACTACCCATCACCAAAAATCCTAGTTGACATCCTTTATCCCTCCACCACCTTGACCTATCGATTATCTCTATTCTCCTCCTATAGATACTACTAGCCATATATAGATAGTAGAAAATGTGGTAAGAGTTGTTACTTAACATACCACCATGCCTCCTCTACCTAGTCAGGAGCCCCACCACCCTCCCATTCCTTCCCATCCCAATCCCAACCCACTAAAACAAACATATCTACACAAGACATATGATATTATTGATCAGTTGAGAAACACACTAGCTAATATTTCCATGTTAGAATTACTTCAAAAAGCCAATGTATTCAAAGACATTCTCTATTAGGCACTCACTCAAAATTTTATGCCCATTGATATAGAGCCTTATTAGTTTGCTTCAATGGTTAACATGCTAAAAAATATAGAAGATACTATTAATTTTGATCATGATGACATGTCATCTTAGATTGTTATTGATAACAATTTATCACTATTCATACAAGCTCAAGTCAAAACTAGTGTAGTTAAGAGAGTTCTAGTTGATAGTGGTTTTGGACTTAATATATGTAATATTATATTCTTATAGACCATGGGCATGGACATGGAATCCATGTAAAAATTATATAAGAAAATTAGTGTATTTGATGATATACCATGATAGACATTGGGAACCATTGCTTTGGATATCACTGTAGGACCAAAAACCCTCTCTACATAGTTCTAGGTTATGGCAGGTCCTCTTCATTATAATATTGTACTCATATGACCCTGGATACATTTTATAGGGGTATTTACTTCTAATTTTCATTGATGTGTTAATTTTATCCATGAAGGATACCTATACACATGCCCAACAGACAAACAACCATTTAGATTTTATTAACTTATAGAATCATCTTCAATTATTTCACCAAATGGGACACCACATATCATGGTTTTGTCACCACATCATTGCATTTATCTTAATTAGATAAATACATATGAGGTAGGAGAGACTAAAAACTCTCATACTCCACCTAAATTTATGTCTTTAGTTCCAGATATTCTGCTAATCATAGTAGCTTCAACCATTCTAGCTACTCTATCAGTCATGGTTCCCACACCTATTATAATTACATAATCATCGATAGTAGTTCCATTAATACTAGCTGATTATATAGATATAGTTCCTCCATAAGTTATAGATACTCACACCATACTACCATCTTCTACTACTATATTTGATGAAACTCTCATATCATAATTACCCTTTGTGGTAAATTTTAAACTACCATATATACATGATGTTGATACAAATTCCCAAGCTTCTTCGGATGATAATACGAAATCCATACTCATAGATGACTATTTGTGTGGATTGAGCTTCATACTAGTAGGCCTAAGTGAGTATCAAGATGACTCTAAAGCTCTCATTACATATCCTACATCACTCTTAGCATCTTGTACTACACTCTTAGGATATACAGATCACTTAGAACATGTAGTTCACATGGTTACCTCTATGAATATAGAGCCAATAATTTAGATTTAGGTAGGAATCATATAACATAAATTATATATTATTTTATAGATGTTACTTGATCATGGTTTAATCACATTACCTATAGTGTGACACATATTTAATAGTAGATTATCAAAACAAGATGATCACCCATTTTTTATTTTTCATAAGATTATAGGACATGATATAAAATCATGTCTAAATTTATAGTAGAGATTAGATAAACTATAGGTTCAAGGTATTATTCATATTAAAACACCACAAGCACTAGTTTCACCACTTCTACCACAACAATCTACTAATAGAGTTAAATGTCCCAGAAGAGAATCAACATCACAAATAGAACAACCTTTAGTTTGCCTTCGATAGGATGACACCATATACACAACATATATAACATATGATGATACTTATGATGATGATCTCAAGTCATTTTATGATGGTTGTGATCCCTTCCTCCATCTCCATCTCCAAAAAGCTCCATCCTTGGACCCTTTACCCCCTCCAACCTAGTCTTTGATGTCATTGTGTACATATTGCTTTATTTATATGATTGTATATAGCTTCATTTCAATTAATTGTAAATAGTTTATTTTGTCTACTTATACATAGTTTATCAGCATCTCTTATACATAGTCCTCCTATGATTAATTGTACATAGCTCAAATATTAAAAATTCAAAAATAATACAAAATATCAAAAACACCAAAAACATTAAATTTTTTCAAAATATAAAAACATGCAAATAATTTAAAAAACACCAAAAATATTTTGATTGTATGCATCATCCATGCTTTATATTTCTACTATCATTCTATACTTACATTTGTTGTTCTATCCAATTGTTTGTCAATTTGTCTACATCACCATACTTCACTTGATCTTCCTCGAGTGTGTACAGTAACATCCAAATCCTTGATTGATTCACTCCACCCACTGAGGGGCCATCCTAATTCTACATCGAGACATACATCAATATACATACCCACATGGGGCATCTTCTACATGACTACACTATCCAAGTTATGTCATTTCTACACCACACACTCTAGCTATCATGTTGATTTACATTAGTTACTAGCTTACATAGATTACTCTATCGATAGTCACTAGTATATAGCACTTATGTATTTCTTAGCATATACCTAGTCTTGTAATAACATGTATTGCATCATTTAACTTCTTGATTTTATTAGTTAGGTGTGATTGTATTTCTAGTATTTACATGCTTTCCTTTCTTGCTTTGTGTAACTAGAAGTGATTGCATTTATCAATTTTTGTTTGTCTCTTGTATGTGCCTTAAGACATTTACCAATGTCCTTTTCTTCTATGTCATATATGTGCCTTAGGATATTTTCCAATGTCCTTTTATTATATTCATGTGTATGCCTTAGGAAATTTTCCAATGTCCTTTGCTTGTACTCTTATATGTGATTATGGCTTTCATGCCAACCTTGCTTGTTTCAATTATATGTGTATGTGGCATTTGAACATGCCTTCTATGTTTTATTTCCAACTTAAGTTACATGTAACCATGTCCCCTTTTTTTTTGTCCCCTTGGCCACACTTGTACACTTATTTATTATTGCCTTGTGTGTTTGTTGTTTATTTACTTCTCATTGTTTACAATGCCATGATCCACATCATGCATTATCTTTTTTTCTTGGATGTCATGATGTGCATCATGATTTATCCATTCTTGAAAAATATTAACTAACTAGTCTCTCAATTCCAATTTAGTACATTTCACATGCTACTACATTTTTATATCCATCTAGGCATACTCCTTTTAATCTATCAATCTCCATTTCAAACATTGCTATATCTAGAGATATTTTATCAATTATCATTGTTATATCATGTATCTTTGTATCATAACACACTTGTAGGGATATTTATTTTCAGGGTAATCATTACAGGGTATTCATTCCTACCCTTAAAAGAGGGGATAAAAAATAGGGGTTTTTACATAGAAATCAAAGCTCTTAATATTCAAAAATCCAACATTCAAAACACCAAGAATAATAACTAGACATCAAACCAATCAGAATAGACCAAATAAATAGTGAAAATGTTAGAATAGTTACTAGATTTGGCCTAGAATAATAGTGTCGAGATAGGAATATAGTAGTGGTGCCACTATTATCCATTTTTGGCACTCTTATCCAAATAATAGAAAAACTAGAATTTTGAGAAGTAGGCAAAAAAGTAGGTTCAACTATAATTTTTGCATAGCTAGACCAGGTTAGAATAAATAATTTTCAATACACTTTTACTCAAAGAATCTAGATAGAAGGGGCATCATGTATAACATGATGGCTCTCACTTATAATTTCATATATGATAGTTGGTATAACTTCTAGATCAAAATCCATGTTCTAAACACTAATGTTAGGGGTATTGTGTACTGCACATTTCTTTTCTTTTCTTTTCTTTTTGAGTTTAGTATTACCCAACCATTTTCAATAGTTTTATGTTGTATTCCATATACAAGTGGTTGGTATCATTTTTGAGTGGCTTTCATACAAGCCTAACTTCCAAATTTTTGAGTGGCTTTCATATAAGCCTAGTGCATTAGTTCTAAAGTGGATTTCATACAAGTCTAATCTCCATTTTTCAATGTGGCTAAGAGTGGCCTAGTTTGTAGCATAGATTTGGATATTCATAGCAACATTTTTAGATCATAGTATAATAATGGGCTTTAATATCCATATCATACATCATACATTTCATACTAGTATCAGTTTATAGCTTCACTTCATTTGACAATAATGGAGCCAAAGGACTAGCTAGCCTTTGTATTCTTGAGCCACCTACTCAAAGGGATTTGACACATAGTCTAAACATCTATTAGCACATGAATGACCACCTATCTTCATTTAGTGGGAAATGATGGAGCGAAGGACCAGCCTTTGCATTCTTGATCCTCTCTCAGGGAACTAAGTACTCAGCTCTATTCATGATATTACTATTGGTATAACACACATCCAACATCACTCAACATCACTTAGCATCATAAAATGTTTTCTATTAGTTCATGTCTAGTTAGGTGTATTCTTCCTTTCTCTTCCTCTTTCTCTGACCTCGCTTTATACATTATTATTTTAGATATAGAATATCTAGTAAAAACTAATCTACTCTTTATTTTTCTTTCAGATCCATACTTCATAGCATGCTCTCTCTATACACACCCAACTCACATAGCTTCATGAGCTTCACCCTTATAGGTAAGTTGAGGTACACTTTTTATTTTTCCTTTATCCTAGTATTTCACTTTGGTTCATCACTAGAATAAATGTGGGGGGGAAATGTAGTCATATGAAATGCAAAAATGTAAACTTGAGTGTGGCTTGTAACACCCAACCCATAGGCCTGTATTGTTTTCTCTTATGACCCTCATATGCATCTTTTCACTAATTACCACTAATCCATATCCTTATAGACTTAATCATAACTTAACCATACTTCTCTTTCCATGACTAATCCATCCCTATAGGCCCCATAAACTAAGGATAATAGCACCACACTTAGAATACAACATTGGTGCCACTCATATACACTTTTGGTGCTCCTATCCAAGTGCATTTTTACCCCAATGGTTAGTTATTTCTAGTTCCCCATCCTTCTCATTATTAGCCTAACATGAGCACATTCAATCCATGACTAATATATCCTTATAAAATCCCATTAAAAGATCATTTAGAAGGGTTGGTAATTATCACTAATAAAGCAAGAATACTCAAACAATCTTCCCTATTCTCTACATAGTGACAACCAATACACTTACAAGATTATTCAAATCCTTACACTAGTCCCTAGCCACCTCAAGCACATCCAATTTAGTATTTTGCATATTCATAGTTATCAAGTGGGATAACTACATATGGCTTGATCCCTCTTTAAAGTATTGGTATGTAGGTAGCATGCCAACACAAGGGGTGTGGATACACATTCAATGAATCTTACATACACTAACCCCCCCCCCTCTTTCTTAAAATTTGTCAAAACATAATGGAGTATAGGGTTTGAAGAGAAAATATACTTTATAAGGATCTCTATAGACTTTTATCTATTGAAACTTCACAAATAGGGTCACATGGGCATAGCGAATAAAAACCAAAATGCTTAGATCTCCTAGATAATAGTGGTAGAGGTAGACTATAGTACTGGTGCCATTCCTATCCACTTTTGGAACTCCTCACCAATCATAGAATGAAGTTTAGATGATAATTTATGATAGTGTCCCAATCTTACATAGTGAATCTCAAATCTTATCTCAGTCGTATCAGTCAATTTTCAGCTAGGTTATTTTTTCCCTTTTATTACTATTTTTAGAAAGGTTAAAACTATTATCTAATTTACACAAATTAGTAGATTAATTAGTGTATATTTATTTACTAATTTTATTACTCAGACCCTTTAACTAAATTAGGAATAATACTCCAATATTCCCAAAACTTTTAAATCATTTGGTGAACTTGACTTACTTTGTTTGTGAATATAAACCCTAGAAACCTTAGGGTAATTTTCCTACTAATTTTTCCTATATTTTTCTAATTTTTTACCTACATAATAAAATTAAAAAAATTCATAAAATTTTAAAATTTCATATTGATTTTAAATTAATTTTCTTTCAAACTCTAGATGCCCATATTAGGTCCTAGTATTTTCCCAGTAATTTTTCATTAATTTTTTTATTTTTGACTAGCTTATTTAAATCAAAAATACACTTCAAATTTCAAAATTTAATAGTATTTTTCAAAAACATTTATTTTTCAAAACCCTAGTTGAATCTTCTAGGTCTCTTTAAATCACAAATTTTCTAATAAATTCTTGATTTCTTACTTTCATATTTCACTCAAAAATTCATTTTAAATTTCAAAATTTTATAGTAAATTCTCCAAATAGTCATATTTCAAACCCTAGTTACATAAACTAGGTCCTATTACTTTTGAGATATCAACTTACATTATAAAATTAGATTTCAAAAATGGATGTCACTTATTTTTAAAAAAATCTTATATTTCTTACACAAAATAAGGATACCATCATTGGTCCTATCATGTATATGAAAGATAAAGGTTACCATATGTTAATACAAAGATTTATTATTTGTTTTTCATGCTCATTTTTCATAATATGGGATGATGTTAAGAAAATTATTATTAAACATGCTAAGATATCTTTTGCATCACCTCCTTTGGAGCCTCTATCCCATGTCGAGTCATGTTACATGGTCTATTATTCTTTCCCCAAGTCACTACCCATCACCAGAAAGCCAAGTTGACACCCTTTATCCCTCCACTACCTTGACCTATCAATTATCTCCACTCTCCTCCTATATCTACTACTATTCTTATATGAATAGTAGATAATTTGGTAAGAGTTGTTACTCGATGTACCACCAAGTCCCCTGTACCTAATCAAGAGCCCCACCACCCTCCCATTCCTTCTCATCCTTGGCCCAACCCATAAGAACAAGTAGATATACACAAGGAATATGATATTATTGATCAGTTAAGAAACACACAAACTGATATTTCCATGTTATAGCTACTTCAAAAAGCCAATGTGTTCAAGGACATTCTCTATCAAACACTCACTTAGACTTTTATGCCCATTGATTTAGAACCTTATTATTTTACATTAGTGGTTAACATACTAAAAACTATAGAATATGATTTTACTTTTGATTATGATGACATGCCATCTCAGATAGTTATTAATCAAAATTTACCACTATTCATATAAACTCAAGTCAAAACTAGTGCAGTTAAGAGAGTTATAGTTGATAGTGGTTTCAGACCTAATATCTGTAATATTACATTATTATAGACCATGGGCACAGACATGACATCCATGAAAAAGTCATATAATAACATTATAGGATTTGATGATATACCATTACAAACATTGGGAACCATTGCCTTTGATATCATGGTAAGACCCAAAACCCTCTCTACATAGTTCTAAGTCATGCTAGGTCCTCTTCATTATAATATTTTACTTAGATGACCCTAGATACATGTTATGGGGGTAGTTACTTATACTCTTCATCAATGTGTTTAGTTTATCCATGAAGGATACCTATACACATGCCCAATAAACAACTACCCATTTAGATATTATCAACTTACAGAGTCATTTTTGATAATTTCACCAGATGGGACACCTCATATCATAGTTTAGTCACCACTTTATTACATTTATATTGATCAAAGACATACATAAGAGATATGAGAGACTATTACCTCTCACACTCTACCTATAGTTATTTCCTTAGCTCTAAATATTCTTCTAGTCATAGTGGCTTCAGCTATTCTAGCTACTCCATCAGTCATAGTTCCCACACCTATTATAATTACATAAACACCGATAGTATTTTCAACAGTACTAGTTGATTCTATAGATATATTTCCTCTATCAGTTATAGATACTCACACCATACTACCATCTTCTACTATTATAGTTGATGTGATTCTCATATCACAGTTACCCCTTGTGGTAAATTCTAAATTACCATATGTACATAATGTTGATATAAATTTCTAGGCTTCTTTAGATGATGAAATGACACCCACAGTAATAGATGACTATTTGTGTGGATTAAAATTCACACCAGTAGGCCCAAGTGGGTATCTATATCACTCTAGAGATCTCATTACACATCCTACATATATCTTAGCATCTTGCACTACACTCTCAAGATATATAGATCACTTGGCACATACAGTTCACATGGTTACCTCCATGGATATAGACCTCATCATTCAAATTTAGGTAGGTATAATATAACATCAACCATATATTATACTATATATGTTACTTGATCATGGATTAATCACATTACCTATAGTGTGACACATATCTATTAGTAAATTATCATAGCAAGATGGTCATCCATTTTGTCTTTTTCACAAAATTATGTCATGATATAAAATCATGTATAGCTTTATAGTAGAGATTAGATAAAATATAGGTTTAGGGTATTATTAAAATTATAACACCACTAGTAGCACCTTCACCACTTCCATCATAACAATTTACTATTAGAACTAAATGTACTAGAGGAGAATCAACATCTCCACTACTAGAGAAACTTTAGTTTGCATTTGGTAGGATGACACCATGTATACAAAATTTACAATATATGATGATACTTATGATGATGATATTGAGTCATTTGATGATGGTCATTATCCTTTCCTTCATCTCCATCCCCAATGAGCTCCATCCTTAGACCCTTTACCACCTATAGCCTAGTCATTGATGTCATTGTCTACATATTGCTTTATTCATATGATTATATATAGATTCATTTCAATTAATTATACATAGTTTATTTTGTCCACTTGTACATAGTTTCTTAGCATCTCTTGTACATAATCCTCCTATGATTTATTGTACATAGCTCAAATATTTAAAATTCAAAAATAATATAAAATATCAAAAATACTAAAAACATTCAAAATTTTCAAAATACAAAAACACACAAACAATTAAAAAAACACCAAAAATATTTCAATTATATACATCATCCATGCTTTAAATTTTTACTATCATTCTAGACTTACATTTTCTATTCTATGCTATTATTTTTTGATTTATCTACATTACCATTATTCACTTGATCTTCCTTAAGTGTGTGCAGTGACATCCAGATCATTGATTTCTTCACTCCACCCATTGAGGGGGAATCCTACTTCTATGTCAAGACATACATTGATATACATATCCATTAGGGGCATCTTCTACATGACTAATCCATCTAGGTTATGCCATTCTTACACCACACAATCTAGTTATCATGTTGTTGTACAATACTTACTAGCTTACATAGATTACTCTATCGACACTCACTAGTATATAGCACTTGTGTATTTCTTAACATATACCTAGTCTTGTACTAACATGTCTTTCATAATTTCACTTATTTATTTGATTAGTTAGATGTGATTATATTTATAGTATTTACATGGTTTCCTTTATTGCTTTGCATAGCTAGATGTGATTGCATTTCTTAGTTCTTATTTGTCTCCTGTATGTGCCTTAGGACATTTGCTAGTGTCCTTTACTTCTATGTATTTTATGTGCCTTAGGATATTTTACAATGTATTGTTCTTATATTCATGTGTGTGCCTTAGGACATTTACCTGTACTCTTTTATGTGATTGTGGCTTTCATGTCAACCTTGCTTATTTCAATTGATGTCTATGTGGCATTTGAACATGCCTTGTATGTTTGTTTTCTAGTTTAAATGATATGTGCCCATGTCCCTTATTTTATTAGACCTTTGGCCACTCTTTTACACTTCTTGCTTCTTTCCTTATCTACTTTTTTCTTATTTTCTTCTCATTATTTGCAATGCCATGATCCACATCATGCATTATCTTTTCTTTCTTGGATGCCATAATGGACATCATACTCCATCCCTATTTGACAACTAAAAACTAAAATCTAAAATTAACCAAACTTCCAATTCCATTTTAGTACATTTCACATGCTATTAAATTATTATATCTATCTAGGCATACCCTTGTTGATATAACAATTTCCATTTCAAACATTGTTATATCTAGAGATATTTTATCAATTATCATTGTTATATCATGTATCTTTATATCATAACACACTTGTAGGGATATTTATTCTAAGGGTAGTCATTATAGTTTATTAATTCCCAACCTCATAAGAGGGAGTAATAAATAGGGGTTTTGTCATAGAGATCAGAGCTCCTAACAATAAAAAATCAAGCATTTAGAACACCCAAAACAACAACCAGACATCAAACTAGTCAGAATAGACCAGGTAAATAGTGAAAATGTTAGAATAGTTACTATATTTGGCCTAGGAAAATAACATTGAGATTGGAATATAACACTTGTGCCATTACTGCCCATTTTTGGTACTCCTATCCAAATAATAAAAAAACCAAATTTTACATAAGTAGGAAAAAGGTAGGTTTAGCTATAGTCTTTACATAACCAAACCAGGGCAGAATCAATAGTTTTAAGTATACTTTTGCTTAGAGAATATATATATATATATATATAGGGGGAATTAGGAGTGGCATGGTGGATCTCACTTCTAATTTTAGATATGGTAGTTAGTATGACTTTCAAATAAGAATCCATATTCTAAACACTACTGATTGGGGGTAATGTGCACATCATATATGTTTTCTTTTCTTTTCAAGTTCAGTATTACTTAGGCATTCTTAGTAGTTATGTGCCTTATTCCATCTACAGGTGGTTGGCATCATTTTGGAGTGGATTTCATATAATCCTTAATTTTACATTTAAGATTGGTTTTCATATAAGCCTAGTGCACTAGTTTCAGAGTGGATTTCATACAAGCCTAATATCTATCTTTTGGAGTGGTTAGGAGTGGCCTAGTTTCCAACAAAAATTCAGCTATCCACACCAACATTATTAGATCATAGTACATTCATGGTCTTTAGGATCCATCTCATATAGCATACATTTTATACCAATATCAATTCATATCTTCACTTCATGGGGAAATGATGTAGCCAAAGGACTAAATAGCCTTTGTATTCTTGAGCCACCTACTCAAAGGGATTGGACACATTGTCTAAACATGAATTAGTATATGCATGACCACCTATCTTCACTTAGTGGGTGATGATGGAGCTAAAGGAGAGCCTTTGCATTCTTGAGCCACTCTCAAGGAACTAAGCACTTATCTCCATTCATGATATTACTCTTGGTTCAACACACATAAAACATCACTCAGCATCACACTAGGTTTTATATTGGTTTGCATACCTAGTGAGGTATATTCATTAATTTATTTTACTCTCTCTCTTATCTAACTTTGTATGTTCTTATTATAGATATAGCATATTTAGTATAAAATTATTTCTTTTTTTCTTATAAATCCATACTTCACAGTGTGCTCTCTCTATGCACACCCAACATCACATAGCTTCATGATCTTACCCTTATAGGTAATTTTAGGTATGCTTTCTATTTTTTCTTTATCCTAGTATTTCACTTTGCTACATCACTAGAATAAAAGGGGGGAAATGTAGTCATATAAAATAAAAAAATTGGTAACGTGAGTGTGGCTTGTGACTCCAAACCCATAGGTCCCTCTTGCTTGCACTCATGACCTTGATAGGTATCTTTTCACTAATTACTAATCATTCGTAGCCTTCTAAACTTAATCTTAGCTCAGCTAGATTACTCTTTCTATGACTAATCCATCCCCCTAAGCCCTGTCAAATTAGGACAATAGCACCACACTTGGACTATAGTGCCAATACCACTCATGTCTACTTTCAAAACTCCTATCCAAGTGCATTTTTGGTCCTAATGGTTAGTTCCTTCTAATTTCCCATCCTTCTCCTTATCGGCCTAATGTGAGAAGATTTAACCCATGACCAATAGTTCCCTATAAAGTCCCATTCAAATATCATTTGGAAAGGGTTGGCAATTATCACTAAGCAAGCAAGAATACAAGCAAGACTACTTAAGAAATCTTTTGTATTCTCTATATACAACTAATCAATACACATACAAGCTTATTCAAATCCTTACACCAATCCCTAGGCACCTCAAACACATCTAGTTTAGTATTTTTCATATTCATACACTCTATTGCATAAAGCACATCAAGTGGGAGAACTACATATTGCTTGACCCTCTTCAAAGTATTGGTATATAGGCAATGTGCCAACACAAGGGGTGTGGATACATGTTCAATTAATATTACACATACTAACCCCCCCTCTTTCTTGAAATTGTTCAAATCATAATGGAGTATAGGGTTTTAAGAGAAAATATTCTCTATAGGGAGTTATATAGACTTTTAGCTACTAAAAATTCATAAACAGGGTCACATAGACATAGACAACAAAACCCAAAAATATTAGATCTCCTAAACAATAGAAATAAAGGTGGACTACAACACCGGTGCCACTCATATCTACTTTCAACTCTCCTATCCAATCATAAAATGAAGTTTAGATCCTAGTTTATGATAGTGTCCTAGTCTTGCACAATGAATCTCAGACCCTGTCTTAGTTGTATGAACTAGTTTCTATCCAAGTCTTATTTTCTCCCTCTTATTACTATTTTTAGAAAGTTCAAAATTACAATCCAATTTACACAAATTATTAGATTAATTATTATATATTTATTTACTAATTTCACTACTCAACCCTTTAACTAAATCAGGAATAATACTCCAATATTCTCAAAACTATTAAATCATTTCCTTATTTATTCAAATACCATTTTATGTTGAACATTACTTATATATTTTTTTGAACTTTATTTTTATTTCAAAACTATTATTTGAAATAAGTGTCATCAGGACAATGACCAATTTTGGGGGGAAGGATGTTACATATAGTTACCCATATGGATGATCTAAGGAATTACTGAGTGGATTATGTGGTTAATTATTAGTAGATTTGTTGTTTATTTCTAAGTTAGATTAGTATATATCAATTGGTTAATAGATATATTACTTGTATAATGATTAATATGTAGATAGATATTTATTGCACATGTTTTATGATGCTTATGATCATGCTTTTTATAGATTACTTACATTTAATAGTCTATTATGGTTATTATATGTTGATTATTATCATTATTTAGTCTAACTATCAGTTTGTTTGATAAGGTTGTTGTAGAGTTATTTTTCCCTCACAAGAAAGTTAGATGGAGAGTATCATCAAAGAAGGGGGTGTAGATATCAACAATGAGGATTGAGAGAGATGCTCTAAGTACCCATGCACATACTATAAATAGTTTTTAAAAAGAAATAAATGATACTTTCATTGATATTTACAAATATTGTTTTCTTTGATTAAATTTTAATTCATGAATTGCATATGCATGCCAATATTTTGTTGTGTTATGATGTTTTTCACTACTTTGTATCTGGTATAATCTTAAGTGAATTGATCTGGTTGATTTAGATACATATCTCATTTGACTAGTTCTAATATGCTTTTATGATATAACTTGAATTAGGTTAGGATGTTTGATTTACTCATCTAAATACATTTCTATAACCTTTATTATATTTTTTGTTATCAATGGTTTTAAGTGTTACTTGTCTTATTACTTAACTATCTTGACTTTGATATCATTGTCATATTGGTAAAAATGCAAAAGATCTAATAGAATTAAAAAAACCCCTCTCAAAGTAAGTTGATTTATTTATAAAATTTATACATTATGCATTTTTTTACATAGGTAAATATTTTAAGAAATGGGTTTTATTTGAAGAAGATTCTAGATTACACCATTATGGTGTTTCATTGTAAAAAAAGGTATTAGGTTTGGGGGTTTTATTTTGGATTGGTGGTTTGGATTTTAAATCATCACATAGAGTTTTAATTCTCATTGGCATGGTGAAGGGGTTTTGTCCTACCACCATGCAATGAAGGTTACAAGTTAATGAAAGGCATGAATAAGTGTAAACTTAACGAATGGAAAAAAGGTGAACTAGTAGAAGAGTAGGATATTTTCATCATCATGCAGGTCATGCATGAAATATGTAAAGAGAATAAGAAAGGTAAGGAATGGAAAATGAAGAGGTACATGACATAAAGGAAAGAGATATCAAATCTCAGCTAAAGGTAAAAAATAAAAAAGGCTTGCATATTATATGTTGAGTGAAAATCACCAAATCATTAGGTTGGTTAATCTTTCATTATTATGGGTTTAAGTAGAAATAAAAATTATGGGTTTTATTAAGAGTTTTAGTATGTATTATAAGTATGGTAATTATTGATTTTAGTAAAAATTTTACCTAAAACCTAGGGTTTTTAGATTTATAAACCTGGGGATGGAACTTGCTTCCATCCTATCCAAGGATTGAAGAACACTAGATGTAAATATGGATTTTTTTTCTTAATATCAAGATTTTTTATTGGTTGATCAGATTTGTCCCTATTTTGGATTGAATAATGTAAATATACCATAAAACTAGTACAAGATCAAGGAATTTTTTTGAACATTTAAAAATTATGATGCTATATATAAAAATTCCCTTGTGTGTGTGTGTGTGTGTGTGTAGAGAGAGAGAGAGAGAGAGAGAGAGAGAGAGAGAGAGAGAGAGAGAGAGAGAGAGAGAGAGAGAGAGAGAGAGAGAGATATGTTTTTGTATTTATGTAGACCTAAATATAAAATCTTTGATGAAATAATACACACACACACACACACACACACACACACACACACACACACACACACACACACACACACACACACACACACACACACACACACACACACACACACACACACACACACACACACACACACACACACACACACACACACACACACACACAAACACACACACACACATGTATGTATGTATGTATATATAATTAGGTTGTAAAAATTTGGGTAAGAAATGTATCATGAGTAGTTTGGAAATGACTAATAAAATAAATTCAAAGTACCAGTAGGGTACATAGGTAATCAATTTTTATTTGAAACTCATATGTTATATTATTTTGAGAAGCCTATACATTTTTATTTTGTAGCAATGTAAATAATAATAACTAGTTATAGATAACCCACAACTTATGTATACTTTAAAACAGAATGGTAAAAGGGTGATAGGATCATAAACTTGGCATAACAAGAAAAATAATATTAATAGCCACTCTTTTGGTTATAAATAAATTTTCAAAACATAATCATACTCCATGTAATTAAAAAATTATAGTATTTTCATATTCAATTTAGTATAAATATTTTTGAGTGAATAAATGTTTATACTATCCATATCATAAATATTTTGATAACAATTATGCCCAGAGGTAAATGTAAATGTAGAAAACTAAATAAATGCTTAATCTAATCATATTGTTTAATAAGTACATTTGAAGGGTTATAGTAAAGATCTAAACATATTTATGAGCTCTTGAAGACAAAATTTGAGTATGTATAAAAGTCAATTATAGACTTGGGGGAAACCATTTGTTTTCTAGTGATTTCCTATGAACATGTTTTCTTAGTATAACCTTGTTTTGGATAATGAGTTTTACAAGTGTGAAATTAGTATCATTTATGTGAAAATTGCATTGAGAAAATAAAAAAAAAAGATGTGGTCAACATAGCTCTAGATTATAGTGGGAATTGAAGGACCAAAGTATCCAAGTTATTAATTATAATGAAGTACCTAGAGTGAACTATTGTAGGTCATATAAACCTAAGAATAAAATATTTATCTCAAAGATAATAGTGTGTAACTATAGGTGATTTTATGTATGGCATGTTAAATATTATCCTATTCAACAAGAATGGTAATTTTTCAAATTATTGTAAAGATTTATAAAGAGCTTAGGAGAAACCTTTTAATGTTAAAGGTACATATTGGGATAGATATTGAATGTTTCTAATTGTGACTTTGTTTTAGATATATTGAGAGATATAAATGCATGTATATTGATACAATATCAAGTATATATTTTAACCCATGTTTAAGTGTGAAAAGGTTGTTTATTATATAAAGGAATGTCCTGAGTTTGATTCATGATGTATTACCAAGACAAATTGTTGTCTTTAGACTGTATGAGTTGAAACGTAATTTTACACATACTTAGACATTTTAATAATTAAATTTATTTTAATTCTACATAGGTTGTTCAAAGAGCATGCATAGATATCATCAAGACATAACCATATTTTTTTATTGTCTTATGTTACAATAAGACCATAATAAATTAAGGATAATTTTAATAAGGGACATAGTTGTACTTGTATTCTTGCTTAGTATCCTAAGCATATCTAGTTTTGAATATGACCTATTCAAAAAATTTATATCTATCACCTTTATGAGTAAGTGAAAGATGATATTTGTTTTTATGATTTATTTATTTGAACAATGAAGTTTCATGGAAGGAAGAAAGGAAGTCTATAAAGAACTTAATTGACAATAAAATATTTGGTAAGCTTAGATACATTATTTTAGTTTATTAAACTAATTTAAAACTCACTTAGTTTTGAGATAATGGAGTTTTATAATATTATTTATATATACATGAAAGGGATTTTGATTAAGCTCTAATAGCGATATAGTGTTCTAGCATTTGTCTTAGTCCTTTATAAAATTTTGATGGTATGAATAAAAACACATGTATGGCTTTAATATGTTGAACAAGAAATATTTTTTTGAGTAATATTATCCATTATTTATGTTATAAAAAAGAAACATGTTTGAAAATGAGACTTATAATGAATTGATTCTCATTCTTGTCTCTTATGTAAAATTGGTTTGAATATAGTTCCTTTGAATAACCTATGTTATCACTTTATGGTTAAGTGAAAGAAATAAATGGTATTATATATCTATGGTTTATTATACTTTTTTTTTAGTAGACCAAGTGTATTATAAAATCTATGTTAATATACTTTTGAATCTATATATGTGATTACTATTTTTCACCTGGATAATAAGAGATGCATATACGAGTATGGCAGTGGGTAACCCATATGTCTATCCACTAATATTGTATTATATCATGATATAGTATAAAATAGTTATGTGTGAGTGAAAATGACTCAGATTCCTAAATCTAAATTCTATAATGAAAACTTTGGCCAAAATAATGTTTTAGCTGAGACATTGTCATTTCAGTGTACTCTTAGTTTACATGCAATTTTTTGATATCATTTACATAAAGGAGTGTATTCCATGGTATATTTTATTTTTTCATGTAATAATGTTAGTACACATATATGTTTCAATTGTTTTTTCATATCCACACTATTCTTATTTACCCCTATATGAATGGTAGGGCCACTCCCAATGGTGAGGTGTGTGGGAGACTATTGGTATGTGGCTAGAGGTAAATCAATTAGATCATGCTCTCCCTTTGTCAGTTAATTCAAACTTTAGGATTATACTTAGGCTATGTGATAGATCATGGAGCTATTTGTGTAGCTCATTTTGTACTACTATACCCATTATTTGTACATTTGGAATTATAATCCATTGTACCATATTATTTAATGTATATTTAAAATAGTAGTGGATATGTCATTTATTTATTATTATAAAAAAAAATAGTAGTGGCTATAAGTACATATATGTCTAATTTATGGATATGTTAGTAGTCATATTTTTTTCATTTTATTATACTTGATTGATAGTTATTCAACTTACAAGCTAGTTTATTACTTAAATTACTAAACAGATTTGATTTATCTAGTGGGTTAATGTTATTACAACATTTAATGCTTTAGATAAATTTAATTTTCAAACACTAAACAAAAATTTGTAAATAATCTTATTAGTAATTACATGTGGAAAAATAATAATATGATTGTGGGCTAGCCCAATAGGTTCTAATAATAGATCTTACTACATATCTTAGAGAATTTTTAATTATTTACAAATAAAGGATTAAAAATAAAAATTATGTGAATACCAACCCTAATATATATCTTAGAGCATTTTTAAATCTATAAAAACAAAGGATTCAAACTAAAAATTATGACTACCAAGTTTCTAGTCAGAATTATCAATGGAGATACATTAGAATGGTATAATCAATTTTAAACCCATTGAATTAGAAATCTATAATAACTATTCAATTATCTACTTAAATAATTCAAATATAATGATATTCCCAAATGTATACTTGAAAACATTTTCAATTCAAAGAAATTACCTAAATAATTGGCACATGATTTTATCAAACAATGGAAATATTTGGCACATAAGTAGGATCACAATATGAGTGAATAAAATAATTTAAATTTTTTTATTTATGCTTTAAAGTCTCAACTTCAATAAAATTTAATGTCCTTCTATCCTATAACATTGAAAGAATCCTTTCATCAAGCTAAAAGAGAAGATAACCTTATGAACCAATTTTAACCTTTTCAAAATTTATTAGGGAATATTTTCAAACATCGACTAATGTAATCAACACCAACACATCACAAAAAAAATACCCCAATCTAAATTGAGAGTATCATTTTCAAAAAATGAAAAAATAAAAAATCCTTCAAGCCTTCCCTTGAGTCCTTAATAACTGAAGAAAAGGATGACTCCTTATATGCCCTTGAGTTTTAACCCATCCAATCCTTTCCCACCATGGTACAATTTTGAACATTTTTTTTGGTGTCATGCTAATGTTGGTTATTCTTTTGAATATTATCATGAAATCAATAAACTTGATTATCACCTCTTTCTAGATGAAAAATGAAACCACAAAGCTATATTTAAATATCATTATAAGTAATATCTCAAAGCTTCTAAATCTTAATCAAACCATTTTTTAGAACACAATATTTATGAGGATCCATAGATTAATGATAGTGGCCCCTAAATAATTTGTAAGTCTCATATTACAAAATTTAATCTTATAATAAAAAAATAATATAGCTGGGTTAGATTAATCTTAGGTGATATTATAAAGAAAGCTTTATAATTACTAATTAAATAATAATTAGATAACTATAAAGGTTAGTTTATAATATCTAACTAATTAAATATAAATTTAAGATTTTTATAGGTGATGATTTCAATCCCCATACCAACCTAGGATGAACAATTGTGACTCAACCATCATCCTATTTAGGGGAATTAATAAATAATGGAAAGAGAAGAATAAGAATAATAAAAAATGTATTGTGTGTATGTGGTTGTGTGGAGTGAATCCATTGTTAGGATAATAATAAAAATAAGGTACTAATCCAAGATTTATTATATTATGTTATGGTTATAAAATATTTTAAGTTTCCACATTATAATTAATATAATAGATGATGCATTTATTGGGATTTTTTTTACTTAAAAGGGTTTTGGCCATGTTTATCTTGTAAACTATGTAAATATTATTTGGTTATTTGTATATTATTTTCAGTTATTATTTATTCCATATTTATTTTATTCTTATTTTTTATAATTAAAAATTATATTTAATGAAATATTTCCCAATTACATTTTACGTGAACTCAAAGTTTCCTCTTTCCTAAAATGTAAGTAGTTAATTTTTTTATCTTCCCTATTATAACATGTTTTTATTTTTCCTACTTTTTACATGCATGTAACTCCAAAAATTTGTAAGCATTCCTATTTTTTTGGAGAGCCTTCATGCATCCTTTATATATAACATGCATGAATGTTTTTTACAATTAATCGAAAAATAAGCAAAACATTAAATCAAACCATTAATGTTGTATTTTATATTTCCCCTATGAGCTTATTTTGATGATTTAAATATTCAAATATTGTCACTCTTATAAATTTTAGCTTTGTTAAATTACCTTTTCATAAGGGCTTTTGTGATCGTTTTTCCGCTTCAGTGCTGAATTTTCATTCTACCATGAGAAATTTTATTTTCCCATCCATTTTATTTAAAGTGATCTTCATTTATTTTGAGATTTTTTATTCTCATAATTTTTCCAAGGGAGTATATGATAACACTCCTTCCTTAGATTCCTTATTTTTATCGATTGATTCAATTGTTGTGTGGTCTAATGTGGCTCCCTTCCACTAGGTATATTTTTCTTTTTTCTTTATTTGAATCACTTGGAAACCATTGTCACCTAAGGTAAAATTATTATCTAATTAATTTTCACATGAATCCTACAAACATGGACATGTAATATCCAAGTTTCCATATTTAAAACATTTCCTACATCTTTAAAAAATATTTTCATAGTATACCTTTTGGGTTCTTGTTGAACCACCCCAAACTAAATAGAAATTAGTAGGGAAACCTTTAATCACATCAAAAAACACATAAATATGGGCACATGTTTATTTTAATATATCCTCTATTGATGATTCTTGTGTACAAAATACACATAACATCTCTAATCTATTTCATGGTTGTTCCAAAAATACAAATGAAAATTTAGAAGCCTCACCCAAACTAGAGTGTGAGAGAGAGTTTAAATCAAAGGCTAAAAGTTTGAAAACCAATACTTTGTGAAAAATCCTAACCTCTTATGAAAATAGGGTCCCTTTTGGTAAATCTCATCTCATTCTGATTGGTCCCAAAACAACAAATGAAGAACCCATGGGAAAAAGGTAATATTTACACTTATTTAGTATTTGTTAAAATGGTTAATAGTTGATTATTTATGACTCTAATCCCATGTTATGATACTAAATATTTGGTTTGGTGGTAAATCATTTTATAGGTTGATAGAATCTTGGAAGAGATATGGAGGAAGAAATAATTTAAAAAAATGAGATAGGGTTCTTATCCTTTAACTTTTATTTTTTCAATTTATATATTTTTATGGCTTCTATGAATGTGATAGTATTATTTTATAAGTGATTTCAAGGGAAAATGATAAAACAAATGTATGGGTAAAATTTTAATGTATCACTTCTAGGGTTTTGGCCATAAATTTACATTTTCCTTACACATAAAAATGTAAATATTTTTTGGGATCAATAAATTAAAATTTGAAAATAATTATAACACCATAAATACTTTAAATTATTTATACCTTGTGTATAATAAACTCAAAAAAATTATTGTTCTTGTTTAGATGCATTTTTAAAGAAATAAAATAAAAACATTGGTAGATTTTTAAGAAAAGGTAATTTTTTATTTTGGGAATTTATTAATATTATATTTATTTATTAAAATGGCTATATGGAATTTAGACACTAATATTTAATTATTAAATTTTGAAAATTCTTATCCTTGACATCTTTATCTTGTTTGGCCAACTCATCACTCCAATGACCATTTATATATATGAAAGACTTAAAACTAATACAATTACTAAGAAAATATTTTGGATTTCATAATTTATTCTTATTAATGTCTAATAAATAGACACTTCACTACCATTCAAATTTCATAATACTCTATCCATTTTAGACAAGTACACACTAGGTAGATATGGACACTCTAAGCATCCACCCACTAGTTCAGACTAATCCCCCATGCTCTAACAAGAAGTTTTTTAAAATGACACATTTCCCAACAACTTTCTTGGACATTAAAATATGTTGGTTATTGAAAAAAACCAAATATTATCCTATAAGATGACATAAAGTATATCACTTGAATCCTCAAGTTATTATATCTACCACTCTCTTTAAATAAGTAATTTCAAAATCATCTATCTATTTAGCAAAGAGTTATATTATAGTTCTATTGTAGTAATACAATAATTGGCCAAGTTAATATTATTTTATTCTAGGTTGAGGACACCCTTTTTCATGAATAAATATAATTTTTTTAGTTATATCTATATGACCTTCCTTAAAGGGACAACTACATCGACCTAAGGTCCACTAGGACTATGTAGGAAATAATCAATCAATAAGGGGTTTTTGAGGATAGTTTGACCAAATCCCACTTCCCCACTTTTTTCCTCCTAGGCATTTGATATTTTTTGTTTCTTCGTGTAGGATAGACTTTTTACTTTGTAAGATATCCAACCTTAAAAATAGACTCCACAGAGGAAAAAATATTTAGATAGAGGCCAGCCAATCTAAAACTTTAGATTATACACACATTAAACACAACCAAAGTCACACTAGAAGATAATGACATGTTGTGACCCTATCTAGATATTATAGAATTATCCCATAATATAATAAGGCACTATTTTTTTAGATCATTACTAGGGAATTAACATGTCCTTGGACATTTTAACAAAATAGGATCAAAAATAACAATATAGGTCTAGCTTAACATTTAACCATGTTAAGGAATTTGGACCAACCAAATTAAATTTTTTTTTAAAACCATACTAACTTTCAACTAGTTATGAAAATATTTCCAAATTTTTACAAACTTATTCTTGAAACTAAAAAATATCAAACTTTAACAACTTACTTTAAAATTACCAGTTCAACCATTTTTCCATTACTAGGCACCAAGTTGATTGCCTCTACTACCTAGCCAATCCCAAAACTGTTGTCTGACAAAACATCCTAAACCTTCCTAACCATCATGACTCCAGTCTGTGCTCATTTCCTACTAACTGACTCACCCTCAAGATGCTTAAATGCTAAGAATATTAAACATTTTTGGACATGACCCAAGTTTACTGAAGTTGCTTCTTCCCCTTCCATGATGATGGTGATTTGAATGAGCCACATGCAACTCCTTTACCTAGCCACTCGATGGCCTTAACCATTTCTGGAGAATAGCTAAGAGCCTACCACTCCTCTAGCCTGGGGATGGGTTTTAACAAATTTTTAATGTCTAGAGAACTTACACCCTTTTGATCTAATTTTACCATCTAAACCAGACAAGCCACATCCACATCTCTTGCAAAATCAACCAAATCTAGAAAGTGAGACTCCAGTGCATGGAACATTGATAGAGGAACAAAACCCATAGAATCCCTTTTTTAAAATGTAAGCATTGTGAATGGCCCAAAAGGAAGGGAATCTAATTTTGATAACAACTCCAACCTATACTCTGGCAACATAAAGAACTCCACCATAGCTTGGACTTTTCCCTATCTGACATAATTAAACAAAGATTCAAAGCAAAGAATGATGTTAGGTACAAATTCACCTTGACTCTTCTACTAATCACCAGAATTACCATACCCAACACCTTCTCAATTTTTTCCACCACCTTTGATATCAAAATACAAAACATTGAACAAACATGTTCTAAAAACCAACCCCACAAAGCCCATTTCCCTACTCTTAGCTCAACTAAATGCTAGAGGCTAACCTACCAATTTGATATTGAAAAGATCCATCTAGCTAGAGATAAAAACACAATGAATCCATGTCAAAAAAAACCTCAAGAAAAAACCAACCTACTATAATAACTCGTCAGGTAATCTTTATCATTAAATGCACATGTTATAAAATCAAGAAAGGCCACTATGAGAAAGATAAGCCCATCCAAATGCTCAGATCTCAAGAGTCCAAAACCATAAAAATAAAATTCCACATGCTCAGTCTAATGTCACTTGTAGCACCTACAAGATAAGATAACCAAATGAACTATTTATCCTTGAAAATCTAATTTCCATATTTTTGATTTCTTCTTTTTTTTCCTATTTTTTGCTTTTGCTTTTTTTATTTATTTTTTGATATAATTTTGAAAATCATTTCAAAAGACCCTATATTGTAATTGTTTCTATAAAAACACTTTACAATATTGGCCACACAATAATTTATTAATATTTCAAAAAATATCAATAAAACCAAATTTATCAAGACCATTTCTTCTATTAGAGCCTTCTAAAATTGTCCAAGAATCCCCAAACAAAAGAAAAAACTTGAAAAACCTTCTTGAAAGAAACTATTAGAAATTGATCTGCTCAAAATTCTTATAATTTGCCCATATTTCACTAAAATTATCTAATATTTCTTCTTCCCTTTGATCTATTGCCACATTTTCCAAAAAATCTGCTACTTTATTACTTTCTTAGAAATAACTAGAATAATTCCAGCCTTCAAAAATTTCCAATTTGGGCCAGATGACATCTAATATATTTATAATTTTCCATGATTTTACTCTTTGACTTTCCAAGGCTTGTATCACCACCTGTGAATCCCCTTAAATTTATAAAAAGGAGGTTCCATAATCCATAGCCATGAGGCACTATTTTTAATTAACACTATGTTTTCAAGTTTTTATAAGTAGTTTCAAATAGTCATAGTTAGTGCTTAAATAACATAGTTTGAATAAATCAATTTTCAAGGACATCTCTCTAACCCTAATAAGAATTTCTATTTTTATAAATTTACAATTTATTTAAATTATATATATATATATATATATATATATATATATATATATATCACTTTATTTCTACATAAGGATATCTTATTTATATTTATAGATCAGATTTTAGTTTTACATTATTTTAGAATTAATTTTCATTCTAAATAATTCTAAGGGTAAACATCTTGGTGAACCTAATTTTAGAATAGAACATTTCTTGTATTGCATGTTGAATTTTTTTCTAGGGTTTTAATTTAATTTAGTAAATCCATGACATTAAAATAATACAATCCTAAACCTTGGATATTATTTTTAACATAATAATTAAAAAATTTGAACCTTGGAGTAATAGGACACTAAAAAGGTTTATCTTCTCACATTAGATAAAAAATGATACATAGGCTCTTTCTTTCATCTTCCGGCTAAATTATGTTGTATCCTATACACAAAAATATTTGGCTTTGTTTTTTCACTTTTTTTTTTCATTTGGTTTTAATTGAATCTTTTATTTTATTATTGAAAAATATTTACTTACTTTCTCCATTCTATTATTACATTGTATGCCTCTAAGTCATAATTCTAGATTAAGTGGTACTCCTTTTTATATATGAAACTCCCTTTGGTTGTCTTACATTGGTAAGTGATGATGAAAATTAAGTCTAAATTAAAAATAATAATAGTATTACTAATGAGGAATATGATAATGATCAATAAGTACACCTTGATACAAATGAGCCTAATGAAGTAGATCAAGAGAAAGTGAAAGATTTGTCTAAATTCTATCAACGTCTCCAAACATACCCTCATGAGGTAAATAATATTATTTACATAATTTTTTGAATATAAAATTGATCATTATGATAATTTACCCTCCTTATCATCTCAACCATTTCCTTTTTGTGTTCTAAATATTGCTACCCCTAATATTAATATTTTTACCATTGAATGTATTCTTATTTTTATACCCTTAGTCACTTATACCCCTTTTAATCTAGGAGCATTGTATGTTTTCCATTAATTATCTATGCCTATTCCCACCCATGGTACATTCACCCCTACCATCACTAAAACCAATACTTCTCTTGATTAAGCCCTTATCCTCAAGTAAGCCAAGCTAGCTAATAATGAATAAAGCATTTATCATATTAGTCCTTCCTTAGATTTTATTACCTTACTACATAATCCTTTGTATCCTTAAATTACATCATACCATCTCCAAGTTGGATTTGTGGCTCCCAATATTTATATTTATGAAGGAAAAGGTGATCCTGAATAACATTTTCATACCTTCCATGCAACTTATCTAGAATATACACATAGTGAAAGATTAATAACTAAGATCTTTCCACAATATATTAGATATTACGATCTTATATAAATGTATGATATTCCTCTCCAAATAGTTATAAATTTCAATCCTTTGGTAAATTAGTTTTTGACACATATTTATATCAATATTGGTGATATATTATCTTATTCTCAAATATAAAAGCTCATGCAAGGTCCCAATGAGATACTTAGAGTATGTATTAAGTTAAAAGACTATGTTTTCCAAAATTTCCAATTAAATGGAAAATAATGAGCTTTAAGACATTTTCATTCAAATCTTGCGTACTCCTCTTTAAGATTTCATCATGTTTGATAAGCTTAAATAATTTGATGGGATATGTCATATAATTAAGAAACATGAGGTCAAATTTATTACATTGAAAAAACTCAAGTATAGCTATAATTCCCCTTCTACATCTACTATCAAGTTTCAAGGCAAGCCAAATTACAAGACCAAACCTAATGAAAGAAAAAATGAGACTAAAGCTACAATTAATGCCATGTCTCAACAACAAAAAAACATCTAATTACATGATCCACCAATGAGGAAATGTTCATGGTTACCTCCACCTCTTCATGTGTTACTAAAAAATCTCATTTAATGTAATCTTATTACACTTAATCCACCATTGGAAGTAAATTTATCTAGACCTCAATCTATAAACTTTGATATACATGAATTTTGTGATTATCATATATGTGTGGGACATTCCACTAATATATGCATGAATCTCAATCATAATATTCAATATCTCATTTATGGAAACATTATTTACATTGGCACGCCTACTTAAGAGGTTAGGCCATGAGTAAATGAGAATACAAAGATAAAAATGTATCAAGATATTTTTATTAATCATAGGGCACAAGATAAATAAAAAAGTTATGAAGTAAATTATGCATATAATTATCATCCTCTTCCATATTCATATATAGATACCCTTGATATCATTATTGGTATAATCACAAGTACATTAGCATCTCATCCCTTTATTACATTTGTTGATTTTGAAATTGTCGATGATGATTCTAATAAACATACATTATTCATTAAATCATATAATGGCATGCATCCTATTCATAGAGTTATGATATACAATCTATCAAGTGAAAATTTTTGCACCATAATGCTTTTACATTATCTTGGCTATATGAAAAAGGATATATAACATACATCTAGATTTGTGAAGGCATTTTATGGCCATACAAAAGATACCCTTAGACACATAATTTTTCATTTTGAAAGTGGGAACTCTCATATTTCCCATTTATTCCTTAGTGTTACCAAACATGTGTCTTTGATATTTTATTGATAAGACCTTGGTTACATAAAACTAGAGTAGTTCCTTATATATTTCACAAATGTCTAGAGTATATTCATGTCAATCAAGTGGTTAAAATTCTAGGAATTAAATATAAATATCTAATATAACCTATAGCACTTGTTAATATTACACAATAATTGATTGATATATTTATGGATCAAATTGGTAGTGAGCTAGTCTATACTACTATTCATGATAGTGATTCACATGCAAATAGGTATGCTCCAAAATCACTTTTTACATGTATTCATGAACATGGGTATATTCTAGTTTTTATACAAACTAAAAAGCACTAATATATTTTAGTTTTTTAATTTATTAATTGATATTCCCTTAACCTATAGTGTGTATAGGGATAAGTGTGTCTGACTTGTGGCTTACATACCTTTCATATAATATTATTGAATTTTTCTATGTTCTTATTTTAGTCAGTCTATGGAATAACCATGGCTAATTAGAATATATAGGAGGTATTTGTTAGTTTTTAATTATCATATTTTTAACTATACTCTTATATCAATATTTTGGATGTCTTCCCCTTCAAGTTTCTTAGTCATAATTATCAAGTATTTTAATCTTTTGTCAATTATTATTGTGGATCTAATTATTCTACTCTTAATTATATATATATATATATTTCATTATTATAAAATATCCAATTAATCTCATTAACATTGGTATTAGATCATAAATTAGGAATAGTCTCTACAATGTTATTTTTTAAATTCTAGTATTATGAAAATTTGAAGATCTAAAGGATCGTAAAAACATCACTTGTAATCTAGGAAGAATTTAATTTTTTTACCACAATAGTATTTTTTGAAAACAAGCATGGAATTTTTTTTCAAACCCTTTTAAAAATTAGTAGTCATTATATTCATCTTATTGAGATTATCATAATGGTATTATATACTGATACACTATTTTATGGTCTAAAACACTCCATCCCAGCATTTGTGTATTGATGTTCCTAACACTAATAGACTTGAGAAAGGTAAAGACACTCAAAAAAATTCTCACAAGGATAAAATGGAGTCCATAACTTTAGATCTATCAGTTCTAAGGTGGTTCAAAAAATTTAATTTGACATACATAATATGATGAGAAACTATGATCTTGATGTAGGAGAAGGGGGAATAGATTCTATGAAGGGCTAGTTATCAATTATGAGTGTTCATTTGACCACTATTGTGGCTTAGATTTATAAAATTGGTCCTTAAACACTCTAATTTTGTTTACCTGATCCAAACAATAAAAAATCCAATACTAATTTGAAGCACATGTTATCAAAAGTTTAAGTGCTCAAGTTTGATGGTAAGGATCCACTACTTGGATCAATAAAATAGAAAATTTATTTGATCTACATCAGACCCCATGTGTGAAAAATGTGATCATGAAATTTATCTATATTTAACATGAGTAATTAATTTGGTATAGGAGGTTGTGTGCTCAAAGTAAAATAAGAACAATCTTATTACCTGGTTGATGTTTATCGAGGATCTACAAATTCACTATCATAACAAAATCTAATAAATCTACTTCAGTTAGTTAGAAAAGTTGTGATAAATAGTTCATGTTAAGGATTATATTCCAAAATTACAAAATCTATCCTTACACATAGATGACATCAATGAGAAAAACATGAGTGACCTATTATTAGGGTGGGGGGATCAAAGATAACATCAAACTTGAAGTTCACATGTTAAATACAGTAACCATTTTTGAATCCATGTAATTTAGGCACGAAGAAGATTAAAATGGTTTCATAAAAATAATGGATTTCACTCATGGCCATGAACATAATTTAATCACATCATCATTTACACAACATAAAATATTAACCCCTCAACAAATTGAAGAGAAGTGTATCAAAGGATTATTTTTTTGCTATCATATCAAGTGGAGCAAAGGACATACATGTGTCAAAAATTATCTATTATACATTGAAGGATCCAAGGAAGATGAAGATTATTATGAAGCTTCAAGTGAGGGTATGTAATATTTATATGAGGAATCATAATATTCTCACCTTACTTTCTCCTATCATGCCCTTTTAGGTATAATTTATCCTTAGATTCTTAATGTGGTGGGATTCCTCAAGAAACATAAGGTGACAATGTTGATTGAATCATGAAGTACACATAATTTTATCAATGTTAATCTAACTACTCATTTGAATTATTTTATTTATCTGGCACTATAATTTCATGTCCTGAATGTAGATGGTGGCACACTAAATTATTCTAGAAAATTACATAGTATTAAGATTGCCATGGAGGACTAACTACTTTATTCTCTTATATTTTCTATTCCCATGGGTGGGGTTGACATTTTTTTGGGAGTACAATGTCTCATGAATTTTTGAAAAATATAGATGAATATATAGGAATTGTTCATGTGCTTTAATTATAAAGGTCTTACTTTTGAACTATGGGGATTATGTGAAATATCTCCCCAATTGGTTAGTTCACATTAGATGATGAAGATTATTAAAAAATGGGATGAATAATTTTTAGCATGATTTTTTCCATAGAATTTTTGCCCAAAAATGTGTCTACACATCCTAATTTACAAATTATTCTTGATTACCACCCAATAATTTTTGGCACCATGTCAAAAGGTCTACCACAAAGTATAGAATATGATCATGCCATAATATTGATTCTAGGTAAAACACCACCAAAAATTCTAGATGAATGGACTATTAGTAATTGAACAACATAATATTTATGAAAAACCTTCCAAATTTGATTTTGGAGGCCATGGGGTGGAGTAATTGGGTCATATTGCTTCACATGAAGGAATCAAAGTCAACCGAGGAAGATTAAATCTATAATGGAGTGGAAAGTGCCAAATACCTTCAATAACCTTTATGTATTTTTGTCATAGCATTTTTTTTTTAAATATTCCTTCCATTATACTAAACCATTTACCAAGGCATTTTATAAACTAAAGGAGGCTATGTGCACCACTCTAATTTTTGTGACCCCTAATTGTTACAAAAAATGTATGGTTGAATTTGAAAAATTATTATATCACATGGGGGACGTAATCATGCAATAAGGAAGACCCATTAAATTAAAGATGAATAAACTAAAGATAAAAAACAAACTCATTCCAATCTATGAGAAAGAGATGATGGTTATTATTCATACAGTCAAGAAATAAAGACTGATGAGCAAAATTTTACCACTAATTAATCCTAACAACCTTTTACAACTTTACCCATGCTCATAGAACTAAGTGGACACTTAATGCATAAAATGGATACTTCATTGATTTTCAACCCAAAGGAATTTTATATTAATAAGGTGACATCACTATATGTGCACACTTATTCACTCATTGACTGTATCAATTGTATATAGGCACACTTGAAATGATGTTAAGTTGTATAAATGTAAAATAATTGAAATGAAATCACACTTGCATAAATGAAATTAATAGACTTGAATGGAATGTAATACTATGGAATCTTCTTTAAGAAATTAACATGCATTCATAATACTAAAATATTTTATGATACTGAATAACATTTACAAAATTAAGGAATAAAAATGAATACATGGAAATAGAATCTACTTAGTTACTCTAACAAGTTAATATCTTCCATATAAGTCCTCCTAAGGGGGCCCTCCTCATTTTGTATTGATATCCAATCCTTCCCATGCAATAAAAATGTGTTTACTGGAAAGTGATGAATTTATTCGTATCATGTAGTAATTAAATATTACTAAAATAAGATTACAATAGTTAGAATTGATATTACCTAGTCACACTTAGATTATCTATCCTATTTTTAGATTATTTACCTAACTATCCTGAATATCTATCTTAATATATATAGAGGAGGTTATGATTATTTCTTAACAAGAAATTAAAACTTTAAGAATTTTTATATTATAGAGAATGTATCAAAAAATGGATATAAGACAAAAATAGGGGTGATGTTCTTGGGAAGTTAGAAGGAATGAAATACGGTCCAGTAGGAAATATCTATGTTCCAACTTATCCTCATAATGTATGCTTATATTGAGTAATGCATGCTCATTCTCTAATCTTTGTCATTGGAATATTATAAGCAAAAAGGTCGGTTGATACAATTGTTGCATACTTAGGTGAGTTGTAGGTAATTATACATGTTTTTTATTGTAATTCATGGTGGATTCAAGTTGATAGACTATTGGATATGGGCCATGAATTCCTCATACACAATATGGTGTTAAAAATATGCATGTCCAAACTTCATCTCATTGATTTAGGACACAACCATCTAGTTTCTACATATAGGTCCTATTAATCAAGTTACTCAACACACAACATAAGAATTATAAGCATAATAATAAAAGATAACATATTAAAATTTTATCTCAATAAAAAAACTAACTTAATTCTTATAAACATAGTTAATATATATCATTATGATTTAGATTAATTTAAACTGGGGAAATATACAAGGCATCTGAGAAACATTAAGAATTAGAATCTAAAAAGCTAGATAAGTAGGGTTAAAATTATGCCATTTATATGGCTCATCACACCCCCAACTTAATGTGTTACTTGTCTTTGATAAATGGACTTATGCATTTTAATGACACATACAAGCCTGGATTCCATTGATTTTAATGCAATTGTGCTATATTTTCCATAAAATCCATGTTGAGCCTTGAATTTTTTGCATATATTATCTTATTTTTATTTATTGCTTGGTACTTCCCATATCCAATCTTGAATGGAATACCAAAATGGCACTATCTAAAAATTAATAGCCAACAAATTTGGTCCCTTCCTTCTTGCAATTTTGATGTAAGTATGAACTCTATTAAAGGCCATTTTGAGATTATGTGGAGATGATGGTTCCTTTCTCCTCAACTTAGGATTTATCTCATCCCATTTATGCCCACAAGCTCTGAATACATATTTTACTATGGTAGTTAATAATCCCATGTAATAATTTTAATCTTCTACTTACTTCCTTATAAATTAGGAAGATACTTCCTTTCTTTTCATTAAAGAAACCCATTTGTGTGCTATCACATTAGGCTTAGTGGCCTCTCCTGTTATCATCAAAGTAGATTATTTTTATTTCTCCTTATAATCTAATAATTCTGGACCTCTACTATTCTCATAAATTAAATATGAAGAAAAATCCTGAAGTATTCCATCCTCTACATAAAAATTAGGGTTCCATTCTACATTATGAGGCATGACATAATTATATAGATATAATTCACATAATTGATCAAGTTATTTAGGGGTGACATTATTATACATAGAAAATAAATAATAAGGGTTTATTACCAATCATAGAAGATCAAAGTATACTCTCATAAACTATAATTTCAAACATTGTTCTTCAAGGTAGGTAGAGTAAACTTGGGTAGGCAATCTACATCTTAATAATAGATATATCAACAGAGCCAACTCTTAAAAATTTGATTCTAAATTCATGAGTTGCTTTACATATTTTTGAGTTTTCTTTTTCAATTCCATGTTTTCTTTATTCATCTAACCATAGTGTTTGAACCAACTAAACTATGAATTTTGAAACTACTCATCCCACTATAGATACATTTCAAAGAAAATAAATGTTAAGTCAGGTTTTTATATTTGTGTAGAAGTGGTTGGAACATATTTGAAAAATAGGAATAACATGATGTTCTTATATTTTTAGTTTTTTTACTGAAAGTTAAGACATAGTTGATAAAATTGGGTCTTGTAGTTGTGAAGCAACTTATGCCAATGTATCCAATATGTTACCTTCTTCAAGCATCTATAATTTCCAAATTAATAATTTTATTTCCCTAAGAGCTTACTTTAGGGTCTAAAATTCTCCTCATAAGGATGTTTTAGGATTTTCATCTACCTTCTCTTCATGCATTTATTAATCCTTCTAAACTAAATTCTCTCTCTCACTTCTTTCAATTTATTTTGATTCCATGATTCCTTTAGTTGATTATGAAGTCTTAAAACCAAAAGAAAAATAGTCTTCCTCATTACTTATACTAGATATAGAAACATTAGTTTATTCAATTTCATTTTTAGATGAGTCTTCACTGATATGGAGTATATTAGGAGAGGATGAGATAGGCCTTTTTAGTGGTTTTCCCCTTAATTTGTGTGACTAACTCTTATAAACTTGAGGAATTGTAGGCCTCTTGGTAGGTTTAAGGGTTGGAGGGGATTCTTCTTCTTCTTAAAATGAAACACAGGAAATAATAAATCTTATCCGCTTTGTTTCCATCCTTTTTCCTACTACCTCAGCTATAGGCACATCTGATATAGGAGGCTTGTTTTCTATAGGAGGTTCATCTTCTTTGTTTTCTATAGATTCTTCCTCAGCTTCTACTTCTTCTTCAACTTCCTCATTTTCTTCATTTGTTTCATCAACTTACTTATCTTCTTACTCTACTTCCTTTTTGTCTACCTCTTCTTCTTCATATGATTCTTCTTCATCATTTGCTTCTTCTTTATCACTTTCTTCTTCTTCATCACTTAATTTTATCTCCACTTCAACATTTTCTTCCTTGTCATGTTTAACCACAAATGAAAACTACAATAATTCATCCCAAGATACATTGGTTCTTTGTCTTCATAATCAAGTTATTAAGAAGATAGAAATGTCCACCATATAACATACAATATCTTCCCACACAAGTGAAATACTTTAGAATAAACATAGTATCTCTTACCCATACTTATGGTAGAGATAGATGTTTTGTACCTTATTTAGATAATATTAATCACTCATGACCTTTGTTTAAGGTTTCCCTTCCTACAATGGTGTCAAAATTTTCATTCCATAGATTGCCTATTCTAGAAAGGCTAGTAGTTTTACTTAGAGATATTTCAGTTACCTTTACTAATAATCTCCTTATAGTGGTTTTGTTAGTGTCAAACTAACTAGTGAATTATTTTGATATCATTTGGTCAAATCCTATTATTTTTTTAAATCGATCCAACCATCCTATATCCTTGAAAATAATGGCGATATCTTGTTTCTCTAATAGTGGTGTCAAGTTAGTAGCCTCCCTTCTAACACAATCTCCTCCCATGGTGGTTTGACTTGGTTGGTAGAATAATCAATAGGTTCTGGATATCTCTTTATTATAATAGGAACAAATTTATCATTGTTAACTATTAATATTTGTTATTTAATTTTAAAGATTTTAATAATGATTATCATTCAACATATTGAGGAATATAACTAGTGTACCATTAATGGAAAAACTTCCCTTAACTATCATGTCATTCAGCCTTAAGGGGAGGACAATTTAATTATATGTGTGAAAGGTAGGGAATAATATGACAAGGACATGGAATTGGTGGTGGGATGGGAAAAATGCCTTGATGTGACAATTAGATGAGAATTTTCATAGGATATGCCCATAGTAATTATGGAAAAAATCCTCCAACATGATGATCATATTAACCATAATGAACAATAATTAATTAATAATGTTCCTCAAAATAAGTGAATAATTACCTTTATTAGATGGGTTACCACATCATACAAATGTGTGCAGATGTCAAGAAAATGAATTGTAGTGGGATGATGTAGATCAAGATGTTAATATCATTATGGAGCAATGTGGATGTGATTTGGAGGATGTCATATGTTTCCTTGATGAATTTGGATGAGATGGATGCTTCTGATGTGGATGTTGTGTCCTCTAGACTAAAGGAGATGTCTACTACTACCAACTGTGGATACAGACAACTTATTCATGGAGTCTAGAGATGTACTTTTTTCTCAACAAGGGTGAATAAATTGATAATGAAATATCCATATGGTTACCTAAAAAATAATCCTTTCAAATATACAAAATGAAATTATGTAACAACCTATGAATAATCATATAATAATGGAAGACATAATTTGTATCTCAAATTATAAGCTACAATACAAATGGCGTATCTTGTAGCACCAAATTTAGATCTACTAGCATAGAATTTGTATCTTATAGCATAGGATATGGATCCTATACAACATAATTTCCACCTTGTAGAATAGAATGTGGATCATGTAGCATAGAATTGGCTACCTTAGGTAGCTAAAGACAAAAGGGATGATGATGCAAAAGGAGCTAAAAAATACATGTTTATTTACTTTTATGATATTTATTATTTTTTTAATATTTTACCCTTAGATGGTCATTAATCTAATTTTCCATGTAGGGGTTGGTGTTACACATATATTGACAAGTGCATATACCATATATCTATGTATGCATGTATCACACTTGAATAGAAGTGTGAAACATGTGCGTATGTAAAAATAACTAATATATTATCCATCAACATGAAACTAACACAAATGCCAAGGATCCAATAGAATATGTAGATGTTGGAAATATTTTGGTTTTTTTATTTTTATTTTTTTTAACTTTTTTGTATTTTTAAAATATTGGAAATCTCACGTAATATATCTATACAAGTGAATAATGTTCATTGGGATTTTTATAAGTTTTCCTTTGAGTGTAGTAAGGTGGTATATGCATTTTTCCAATACTTATATAAATATAAATATAAATATAAATACGTGTTTTACATTTACAAAAAAGCATGATGATGTAAAAGGAGCTAAAAAATACATGTTTATTTATTTTTATGATATTTATTCTTTTTTTTAATATTTTACCCTTAGATGGTCAGTAATCTAATTTTCCATGTAGGGGTTGGTGTTATACATATATTGACAAGTGCATATACCATATATCTATGTATGCATGTATCACACTTGAATAGAAGTCTGAAACATGTGTGTATGTAAAAATAACTAATATATTATCCATCAACATGAAACTAACACAAATGCCAAAGATCTAATAGAATATGTAGATGTTGGAAATATTTTGGTTTTTTTTTTTTTTTTTTTTTTTTTTTTTTTAACCTTTTTGTATTTTTAAAATATTAGAAATCTCATGTAATATATCTATACAAGTGAATAATGTTCATTGGGATTTTTAGAAGTTTTCCTTTGAGTATAGTAAGGCTGTATATTAATTTTTCCAAATTTTATATAACTATAAATATAAAGACGTGTTTTACATTTACAAAAAAGGATGATGATGCAAAAGGAGTTAAAAAATACATGTTTATTTATTTTTGTGATATTTATTCTTTTTTTTAATGTTTTACCCTTAGATGGTCAGTAATCTAATTTTCCATGTAGGGGTTGGTGTTATACATATATTTATAAGTTAGAGATTGGTTTTTAACTAAAACCTATTAATAATGATCAAAGGTTTTTATTACTAATTTTTTTAAATATTTTTTGACTCTATTTAATTACTTAGTTAGATGATTAACTAGAGTTTTTTTTCAGTCATTAACCAGCCAAAATACATGACTAGATTAGATGTTTCAAAGTGGTTACTATTTAAAAATGGAGAGTAAGGGTACATTATTCTACCTTACTCAGGGAGTAGCAATATATATAACATACTAAGAAGAAGATGAGGTGTGTTAATTCATAATCTACCAAGTGAATCTCTCCTTGGAAAGGGGATTATAGTATAACTTGAACCTATAGACATTTACTAGTAGGTAGAATAATATAAGATCAATGCTATGTAAATTGATAGATCCATTCTCAAAGACTTACTCTATTTCATAAGTCCCAAGTCATTTAGTTCTTAGTTTTCCTTTATGATCTTTGTATTTAGAATAAAAATTGGGACCCAATCTCCTGGCTGAAACTCTCTTGTCTTTATATAATTATCATGACAATGAATCCTTTATTGTTGTAAGACTTTAGTATGATGAAATGCTTCCATTTGAAGTTCATCCAAGGTATTCAGCTACAAGACTCTATCTGTCTATGCTTGTGATAAATCAAGGAAAAGTTATAATGTTGTCCTTAATGTCTTATGTCCAAATTCAATGGGAAATACATGCTTCTTTCCATAGACTAATTTATATGGAGTGAGACCCTTTTTGGTCTTCCACATGATTTGATATGTCAAAACTACTTCATGAAGATGATCTTCCCAATCTTTGTGATGCACATTGACTATTTTTATGAGGACATTCTCTGAATCAATGTTTATGACCTCTACCTAGACATTAGATTGAGTATGGTAGGGTGTTGTTTGATATCATATCCCTTGACAAGGGAAACTATGGGATAAAATGTAAATTTACCTTAGTCTACAATAATTTCTCTTGGTACCTCATAATAGGTGAAAATTTCCTTATATAAAAATTGACCTTAGTAAATTGATCAAATATATTCATTGACAAGGGAAACTATGGGATAAAATGTAAAATGACCTTAGTATGTAATAATTTATTTTGGTACCTCATAGTGAGTGAAAATTTCCTCATTAAATTTCTATCACCTTATCATATCTTGCATGGGTTAAGGCCTTCACCTCATCCCATTTAGTGAAATAATTCATGAAAACTAATATGTACTCATTATGATTGGATTTATGATCTTTGGAACCCATAAAATCAAGTCTCCCTTGATCAAATGGTTCCATAAATAGTTTGGGTTGTAGTAGTATTTAATTAGAATGTGCAGGTTTTTCCCATACATTGGAATTGATCACATTGATTAGTGTATTAAAATGAGTCCTTATGTAGAGTAAGATAATAGTATTTGGTATTTAAAATATTTATGGTAGTCCTTTTTTACATCAAAATAACCCCCATAGAGTTCATCATGAAATTCTCAAAGGATGTCAACAAACTCATCTTTATGGATACACTGATGCATGATTAAATCAAGTCTTGTGTGAAATAGATACCTAGACATACATGAGTATAGACCAATTTTTTATATTAAATTATACCTTTATTTGGGAGAAAAATGTTTTGGCAATAATGTTATAGACAAATAGTTATCAATATCTATATACCAATGAGTATTAGTTGTTAATGCAAAAAGGTGTTCATTATGAAAATAATCATCTAGTATGTAACTTTGATGATTGGATTATAATCGAGATAAGAAATATGTAGCTATATTATCCTTTCCTAGTCTATCAAAAAAGGTTATATAAAATTATTATATCAAAATAAACCATCTAATTATCCTACTAGTTACTATAGGAGTATTCATTAAATATATGATTATTGCATGATCAGTATGGATGAAGACTTGATACCCAATAATATAGTGTCTAAACTTGTTAATAAAATATACTAAAACAACAAATTATTTTTATATTACCATGTATTTGAGTTTAAATCCTTTGATATTTTTCTTGATTAAATAAATGGTTTAGCTTAAGGACTAGTCTTTCTAACCTAGGACAACTCCTAGTGTAAATTCAAAAGCATCTGTATGGATATGAAATGACTATGTCCAGTTAGGACCTCTTAACATAGGAGTTGTTATTAATAATTTCTTAAGTTATTGTAATGGATCCTAAAATGCAGTAGTCTAGAAAAATAAACATCTTTAGAAATAAAAACAAATAACGGTGATGCAATTTTATTAAAGTCCGTGATAAATCTATAGTAATAACCAATATATCCTAGGAAACTTCTAACATCCTTTTGGTTTTTTGGAATTGGTAAGTCTTTGATGATACTTACCTTGGAAGGATAAACCTTAATATATGTAGGTGAGATGTGGTGTCCTAACATAATACCTTACATCATTAACATGTAGCACTTTTCATGACTTAGGGACAATTGATGGTCTTGATAATGTTGAAGGTATTTCTCAATGTTTTAAAGGGATTCATCATATATTTCTCCATAAATAGTGAATTCATCCATATAATTTCCACATATTCATGATATAAATTAGAAAATATGCTCAAGACAACCCATTAGAAGGTAGATGGAACATTTCATAAACTGAATGGAAGTAATACATATGGATAGGTACCCCAAGACATGCAAAGGTAGTAGTATTTTCTTGGTCCTTAGGTGCTATTATGATCTAATTAGAGCCACTAAATCCATCAAGGAATGAGAAATTCCTTTTCCCTATCAATGTGTCAAGGACTTTATAAATAAAAGGAAGGGGGAAATGATCTTTCCTTGTAAATGCATTCAATTCCCTATAGTCTACACATATACACTATTTACATATTTTTAAAGGTACAATCACAAGGGTGAAACCCATTAAATGTCATAAATAGGATAGATGAACCATGCATATACTAGTTTACATAACTTAGTTTTGAATATATCTTTAATAGTAGGGTTCATCCTTCATTGTGGTTGGTGAATGAGTTTGCATTCCTCTTTGATGTAGAGGTGATGGGTGAATAAATCTGGAGGGATATCTCTCATATCATAATAATCCCAAGTAAAAAAATTCTTCTAATTTTGGATCATAGTGACTAACTTGGTTTATTATTAGAGTGTCAATTTCTTCCTAATATTAAGGGGTTTCCCTAAGAGTATTTCCACTTGCTTGGATAGGGACAACATAGATTCAATATTTTATATCAGTGGGGCATAAATAAAATAATGTGGCAATAGCTAATTGAATATTCTAATATATTGTGTAAGCTTAGAGAGACTACTCTTATAAAAATTATTTTCAATTGGGCATGTTGTATATGGTAAGATATTACTTAATTTAGGTTCCTCTTGTTAAGTGTTTTGTATAAAATGAGAAAGGAGTGTGTCTTCCTCTTGATATTTGATGGATGTGTTACAATCAAGTGGGCATGAGGTGTGTAAATAAATGTGGTGCTCATTTACTTACTCTACCTAAGGAGGTTGGTCTTACTCATAGTAAAGTGTGGATGGTGGATATAGGACTAATTTATTAGTGCCATTTATGTATGAAATCAACATTTTTATTGACTTGTAACCAATTAAAGCATTGGATGTGGCTATCCATGGCCTTCATAAGATGATTGGGTAACCTCCTAGGTTAGTTTTAAGTTGTAGAATGATAAAATTTGTTAGACATTCCCATGAATCTATAGTGATGACTAGATATGAAATCATCCCCTCAGGATTGATGGTTGATCTATCATCCATTTTCAAGAGAGTATGTGTTGGGAAAAATTAATTCAATCTAAGTTGTTACATAGTTTCCATAGTCATTACATTGATGGCTGCCCCTAAATCAATAAATGTATTTGGTATATGTTATAAATTAATGTTGACATCGACTACAAGACTACCTAGATTAGAATACTTGGGTGAAACTATTTTGCCTAACATTATGTCTACAAGTTGACCAACTACTTGGATAGTTTTAAGATACTTTCTTTTATAGCTAGGTTTATTTAAGTATAATTCATGGGTAGTTTTTGTATATATGGGATCATCTTTAATGTGTTGAAATAGTGTAATATTGGCATGCATTTTAAATTATCATAGTATATCAAAATTAGTTTCTTGGGTAAGACACATATGTATTCTCTTAGGAAAATGAGGATTAACATGCCCTTATTGTGTTGTAGTGGAATTTGGTTCAAGAGTAGCAATGGGTTTGTGGTTTTGTGGATTATTATGGCTAGTTGGAATCTCCTCAAGAGGTTCTATCATCATGGATGAGGTGGGTTATTGAAAAAATCATCCTAAACAAATATGTACTTCATTGATATCTAATTTATAAGTTAGATATCGCATTATTTGAGTGGTCTATGTTGGCTAAACCAACTTATTTATGGGATTTGGTACAGGTTGGGTAGGTAGCTATTGTTATCTAGGAGGTGGTTGGGTACTTGTAATTAAATCTAGCTGTGATTGTGGCTATATTTATTATTTATATAGGAAAATAAAATTATGATTAAACCAAGGTTGGTTAATTCCCCATGATTTTTTTCTATGGGTTAGAAGGATAAGACCATTTTTGGTTTTGATGTTGGGGTTGCCAAGACTACTACCAATTGTTTTGAGTGGGATACCAACTACTTGAGGTTGGTTATTTTGTTGAGACCAATTTTGATTTTTAATTGGTGTTCGTGAATTAGGTACATTCTAATTAGTTGAAATTATGAATTTGGAAATACAAAATTAGATGGCATACCTTGATTAAATATCCTGGGTGGCCATTTTTTTTTTTATCCACATAGAAACTCTACTCTCCATATCTGCCAATTAAATGTAATTATGTTATCTTAGGATTTTCCTTCATTATGCTAGCCAATTTTAATCATAGATTGAAATTTGTAGTCTACTTTATTTTTATATCAATCTAGATAATAAACCATCAAGGCTTGCTCCATTTCTTCTTTCTTCTTCCTTGTGTGTAACATATCTAGCGAAGCAACTATATGGCTAATTATTTCTTGCTTCATATCCTATATTAGATTTCTTACCTTGATTTTTGAGATTCCATTTATAGTTGATGAAGGAAGTATCTTGATATTAAGGTTTTTGTTCATTACTAATCTTGAGTGATTCTTACATAAAAGTGATAAATCATCAAAGGATAATATTGAAACATCTCCTCTAGTCATTAGGTTTAATGCTTCCAGGTAATATTCTCTATTTCCTTTCAAAAATATCAATTTGATGGATCCATCCATTAAAATTTTCATGGATATTTAAAGGTTGAACATGAACCTTTCCATGTAGTCCTCTAATGATTAATCTTCTTGTTTTAGCATGAATATGGCATCCCTTATATATTTTGTTCCACGATAATAGTCTTGATATTTGGACATAAACTTCTCCTTCATTTCTTCCTAGGTAGAAATTACATCTTTCCCTAGTCCCATAAATCATATAAGGGTTACATTTTTGAGTGTTTCTATAAAAAATTCAACTTTTGAACATCTTAGTGATAATAATAGCTATGACATAAGATATCAGACATAAAGAGGAATGTATCTGGGTCTTCACTTACATTTTGCCTAAAATTAGGGAGGGCAAAGGATATTCTTCATGGGTGAATTTATCCTAGGGGTTTGTATGGGGACCTCAAATTTTTTTGACTCATCAGAAGTATTCTCTTATTGATGGTGCTCTATAAATACTCTTTTTGAATGTAGACCAAAATATTCTACCACCCACGGTTCCAATTATTTGTTAATATTTATATTTTATATTGTATAATAAATGGAAATTTTGGATTTTTATAGAGGGATAGGAGGTATTATACATAAAGGTGAAGGAGTGGAACCTATTAAGGATTAAAAAAAATTTAGAGTAAAAATATTTTCTAACTGAATAGATTTTGTAGGCATATTGTCTCTTCTAGGAGCTATAAGGGATTTAAATGCTTCCTTATTAAGGAGCTTGGGTGAGGATGAAAGGAACTGAATACTATATTCTTGAGTGTGATTTGATAGAGTATGAATTATTAAATATGGTATATATTAGTCATTCTTAAGTGTATAAGCCTCTTCATCTTCTATATTTCTAACTTGTGCTACCAACCTAGCCAATAATTATTCTTTTCTAGTTCTTATATTGATAATTGTAGATGATCTCTAAGACTTTCCTCATATTCCTCTATTTATAGAAACTATATATCCATTCATGTATAAAAGGTCAATTTCCTAGGAAATAATCTACCTAGATGATCTTGTTCTCTCTATATGCAAATCAACCACTTTTTATTTTTACTTGCCCTACCCTACATAGGGTTAGTATAACTTGTTGTTTTTTTTTTTGAATTTTACTACTCTACACTAATAAAAAGAATGAATATATATATATATATATATATATATATATATATATATATATCATGAATTATTTAATCTAGGAAACCAAAAATGTTTAATCTTGGAATGTAAAATAAATTTTCAATCTTGAAATTTAAAGTGTGTGACACCTTCCCCAGTAACAGTGCCAAAATGATGACTAGAATTTTACCAATAATTAAACCTAAAAACCTTGTACAAATTCAACTATGTTCATACAATGAAGTGAAAACTTGATGCATAAAACCACTTTTTTAATTAATTATAAACATAGGATCATTTTAGCATGATAAGGTGACATCACTATATATGCACACTTCACTCAATGTTTTATTGTGTCGATTGCATATAGGAACAATTACATGAATGGAAAGTTGTATAAATTTAAATTAATTGAAATCAAATCATGCTTGCATAAATGAAATAAATAAAATTGAATGAAATGAAATACTATGGAATCTTCCTTAAGAAATTAACATGCATTCATAATACTAAAATCTTCTATGATACTCAACAACATATACATAATTAAGGAATATAAATGAATACTTGGAAATATAATATATTTTGATAATTTAATGATTTAGTATCTTCCCTATAAGTCCTCCTAAGTGGTCCCTCCTCATTTGGTCTTGATATAAAATCTTTCCCTTGTAATAAAAACACATTTATTATAAACTATTAAATTTATTCATATCCTATAGTAATTAAAAATTTCTACAACACGATTACAAGAGCTAGATTCAATATTACTTAGTCACACTTAGATTATCTATCCTCTTTCAATAATCTCTCCCTATTTGTTTTGCATATATATTTTAAAATATATACAGATGAGGCTATGATTATTTCTTAATAAGAAATTATAGCTTTAGGAATATTCATATTATGGAGAATGTAACTAGAAATGGCTACTAGATAGAAATATGGGTGATGTTGTTCGGAATTTGGAAGGATAGAAATATGGTCTAGTAGTAATACACAAGGTTATAAATTATATTCATCATGTATTCATATATCAATCCATGCATGATCATTCTCTAATATTCATCATTGGAACAAAATCAATGAAATGGTTGGTCACTACAATTGGTGCATTCTCAGGGAAGCTGCATGTAGTTATACTTGTTTTTTACTACAGATCATGATGGCTACATGTTGATATATAATTTTATTTATGCCATGAATGCCTTATATGCAATATGGTGATATGAATACACATATCTAAACTTCATCTCATTTTTTTAGGACATGACCATTAGGTTACTACATATAGGTCATGTTACTCAAGTTACTCAACACATAATATAAGAAGTATAATAATCATAATAAAAGATAACATATTCAACTTTAATATCAAGATAAAAACTAACTTCACTATTGATGCACTGGCCTTTCTGCATAATGCTTTGATACCAAATGAAGCAGGCTACTCATACTGAAATTCAACTTCATATATATATATCAAAATGATGACCCTACAGAGTTTGTAGATTTTCCTTTCTCCTGCATAGTCTGTAGATTCAAGCCTATAGAGTCCTTAGCTTCAAGCCTGTAGAGTCCATATATTTTCTTAAAAGCTTGGAGGAATTAGTGCATTGTATATCAATATCAATGCCTTCACTGAGGCTCAGCTTTATGTGAATACATACCAATATTATTGTCTTGTGGGCTCGGCTTAAAATATTCCTAAATACTTTTTTTTCATGAACTTGGCCTTTGCCAAACAGGCACACTTCAAATAGACTCAGATCTACATAATACAAACTTCTCCCACCTATCGCCTATAGTTATACACCATTTTCTTGTGGTTTTAAGATCCCATGAATTAGACAAGGTGACCTCCTTTTCACCGTGACTCAATGACCTATTAAATAGGCAATCTCTCCATACTATCTTTAAGACACTGCCACCTTTTATTGATTTTGCATATGCATAGCCTGCATCAAATGTCCATGCCCTTCAAAATTGAATGCACTCTTCCATGTTTGGCTCACATTCATGGATTGTGTTAAGGTTCCCGACTCGGTCTGCTATGTCCATTCTAATGGATCGTTAACCTCTCAGCTCGGCCCTATACAAATACACAGACTCGAAAATATATATATATATATATATATATATATATATATATATATAACTTGGCACTTGTATATACTTGTGAGCTAGTCCATGGCTCTACAAATAGGTGTATCTCCCTGTATCCATGGACAACAGGCCCTTCAATGGAGATGCACTTTTCATTTCAGTCAAGGAACTCGATGAATCCTCTATGTTTTTCAATAGAACATCCAATGGAAAGTCAGCTTTCTGGCTGATGCATGCCATGATTTCAACAAACTCATAATACTATGCTTTTATCTTCATTCTTATAACTATTTCTTTTTATACTGATCTCCTTTGCATAGTCACATCTAAGAGCTTTCTAATATTCAAATCCATATTGAATTCATGAACATGCCATAAGGGCTTGGTTCTCTATTCGAAAAGATCAATAATACACAAATAATTTTGAAAGCACAAGATAAAAAGACTCGAACACACCTGATTCCAAAATACAATTTGACTTACAATTATAAGCCTCGCGGAATTCTTGACTCCTTTCTCTAAAGGAGATCCTCCTTCCTTTTCTCTCTTGTTCATAACATCTTCATTTTGACTTTCACACTCTTTGCCTTCTACAGATGCATGGGTCCCAAAGGAATGCCTTATGTCCTTCTCCTCTCTTTTCTTCTTACTTTTTGATCAGATAAATTCATTACATATAAAACTCTTTTCTTTCTAACTCCTATGTCCAACTTTGGACTCTAAACAAACATACATGATTTCCTCAAACAACCTACTAATTGAGAAAGATTATCTAACCTATACTTGGGGGATTTCAACTATTCCCTTGATCCTCTCCATAAGCCAAGATTGTCTTCCAATGTAGGAGATTCAAACTAACTTCCATTTTTTACTTTTTCACCTTTTACATTTACATTTACAATTACTCCTCCTCTAAGACAACATTTTTGAGGGAATCACAGTTTGTATTTAATCATGACCATGTCTTCATGTAGCCATTGTAGATGCTCCTACATCATACTCTCCCTCTAGAAAGAATTTGAACCTTAGTTCAAATGTAATGCTTCCTCCATGCATTAGTCTTCATTATATGCCTGGATCCCAAGGTCTTTTTGCCAATACCAATGCTTGTCTTTGGTAGTCTTTGTTCTTCATTTTTCTTTTCTTCCTTTTCTAGTATGTTTTTCTCCTCATTTCTTTCTTAGCTACCATCTCTAGCTTCCATGCTTCTTCAGCTTCATACATGCCTTCTAGATATTTTTGTTGTTCTTCTTGTTTCACAAATTTGTCCATTGAACTATGGATTTCATTCATCTCCACAACTTTGACACCTGCATTCAAAACATCAAAGGCAATGTTAAAAGTAAAAACTTGAGACCATAAGGTCTCTTGGCTGCCTCCACTTTTCTGCTCTTTGGCCAAAACTGCCCTTGCCTCTTTAGTATGCTCTTTTCTTGCTTCATTCTTCCCAATGGTGTTCTCACCATGGCTTGTATATTCATTCATCTCTCTTTAATGACCAAACAGCTCCTCCAACATCTTCAACTTTTCCTTTAGTGAGATCTCATCTATCTCACCATCTTCATCAAACTTGGGCTCATCACTCACAAGTATTACTTGCCCTTTACTAGCCTTATTCTTCATTTCATCCTTCCTTGAGCTATCTTCATGCAAACCAACTTCTTCAATATACTCATCAAAAACAATTGGAGCAATATTACCTTGTGTTTCCTTACTCTTTTCAATCATGTGAAATGATTTCACATCTCCACTTTCATCATCCATTCTCTTGGAACTCTCTCCTTGATGCACATTAGTCCACATAGCCACTTTCCATTTTCCATTTCTCATGAAAATATCATTGAAGGATTCAAAAACATCATCTTCATAAACAATTTGTTTACCTTTCATATTTGTATCCTCATGCCTTTGGTTGCTTGTGTCAGCTTTCACCTTTCCCCACTGACTTCTTGGTGTTGTTACCTCAACACTCACATATTCACTCTTCACCTTTTTAGGCACCCATACTTGTTTTTTATTCTTATCATTTCTCTTCACAAACCATGTAGGCATCCTGCATCCATGCTCTTGTACCAGTACTTCCTTTTGCTTGGGAGTTTGCTTCTTCCACCATTTAGGCATCACATATCCATGGTTAAATTCTCTTTTTGAGGGCTCTATCATCTTCCTTAGCTCTTGCACCTATACATTAGTAGCTTCATGCTTACAATAATGATCAAAATTAGATTTTAACACTTCATTTACCTCTTTGATAGCTTGATCCATGGAGCAATATTTCTCTCCCTTTGTGCTTGGATGTTCTCTTGCCTCTTCTTCTTGGCATTCAATAGCATCATGGAAGTCATCTTCATCTTCCATCTCTCCTCTTGCTTGTAGGGGTTCCTCAACACCTTCCACATGTATTAACTAATGCATATCTTCTTCTTCATCAATAGTATCAAACTTACTTCTCTTTCTTACACATTCACTTGTGTACTTGGTGTCTTCTCTTACACCAATTTCTTCACTCTCCAAGGCCCTTCTCTTGACCTTCACAAAGTTGCTCATACCTGCAATTACCCACTCAAAGACAATATTAGAAATAAAAACAAGAGACCATAATGTCTCCATGAGTGCTCTCTTCATCAACACTCTCATCTTATCAAGTGCTCTTCTTGGAAATTCATCTTTTCTTTCTTCTCTTTCCTTGTTCTCCACAATGAGAACCTTCTTCTCCATTTCTTCTTCCTCTTGTTGCTCACTTGGCAACCTTCTTATCTTCTTCAAGCCTCTATGGGCTTCTCTCTTCTTGTAAATCTCATTTTGCCTTCTTCTCCTCTTCATTAGGAGGTCAATTGGCCACTTCATCCTTCTCCTCATTGGCCATACCCATGCTTGCTTGTCCATCTACATCCAAGACTCATATCTATCTATAAACTTAGCTAAATCTCTCTTCAAATTAGCAATCTCTTTATCAATTGCAATACTGTCCATACCTTTCTTCTTTTGGATACTTGCTTCCTTCTTGGTGCCCTCATGTACCTTACTGCTATGCTCTTTTCTCAACAATATCTCCATTTCTGAGATCTTCACCCAAGTCTTTTCCACCTTGGCCTCTTGATCCCTGTAGGTCCACTTGTCTCACCCAAGCATTTTTGCCTTGACTGGTCTTTTGACAATCTCTTTGATCTCACCTAGGCCTTTTGCATCCTAGTCTTTTGATCCTTCTCAATGGCTTTTCTTAGCCTCACACTGAGTCAATGGCCTGTAAAAACTTTTTATACAACACTTCAACAAACAAAAATCACAAATCCAAGCTTACCTTGCTTTGGATCTTCCTCTTGTGCATTCACTTGCTCCCTTACTTTTGAGCTTCTCCAAGCTTCTCTTCACAATTCTTCAAAATCCATCCTTTACCTCACCTAAGTCTATTTCACCTTAGTCCTTTGGAAAAATATCCAATATTCTTCTTGGATCTTCTTCTTCTTCTTGAGCAATTCACTATGCTCTTCTTTTAGATCTTCTCTTGGCTCTTCACTAAGCCTTCCTTGGCTTCTTCTCCTCTTAAGCCTCAATGGCTTGACTGCCTTCATCTAAACTAGTTTACTTCTCAACACAATAAACTTAAATAAAATATAAAAGGATATACATACCTTTCCTCAAAAAATCCCAAGAGCTTCAAGCTCTGATACCAAATGATGCATTCGCCTTTCTGCATAATGCTCTGATACCAAATGAAGCAGGCTACTCATACTGAAATTCAACTTCATATATATATCAAAATGATGACCCTGTAGAGTTCATAGATTTTCCTTTCTCCTGCATAGTTCATAGATTCAAGCCTGTAGAGTCCGTAGCTTCAAGCCTGTAGAGTCTGTAGCTTCAAGCCTCCAGAGTCCATATATTTTCTTGAAAGCTTGGAGAAATTAGTGTGTTGTATATCAATATCAATGCCTTCGCTGAGGCTCAGATTTATGTGAATACATATCAATAGTATTGTCTTGTGGGCTCAGCTTAAAATATTCCTGAATACTTTTTTTCATGAACTCGGCCTTTGCCAAATAGGCACACTTCAAACAGACTCAAATCTACATAATATGAACTTCTCCCACCTACCTCCTGTAGTTATACACCATTTTCTCGTGGTTTTAAGATCCCACAAATTAGACAAGGTGACCTCCTTTTCACCATGACTCAATGACCTATTAAATAGGCAATCTCTCCATATTATGTTTAAGACACTGCCACCTTTTATTGATTTTGCATATGCATAACCTGCATCCAATGTCCATGCCCTTCAAAACTGAATGCACTCCTCCATGCCTGACTCACATTCATGGATTATGTTAAGGTTCCTAACTCAGTCTGATATGTCCATTCTAATGGATCGTTAACCTCTCAGCTCGGCCCTATACAAATACACAGACTCTACAATATATATATATATATATATATATATATATATATATATATAACTTAGCACTTGTATATACTTGTGAGCTAGTCCATGGATTTACAAATAGGCGTATCTCCCTACATCCATGGATAACAGGCCCTTTAATGGAGATGCACTTTTCATTTTAGTCAAGGAACTCGACAAATCCTCTGTGTTTTTCAATAGAACATCCAACACAAAGTCAACTTTCTGGATGGTGCGTGCCATGATTTCAACAGACTCATAATACTATGCTTTTATCTTCATTCTTATAACTATTTCTTTTTATACCAATATCCTTTACACAGTCACATCTGAGAGCTTTCTAAAATCTTCAAATCCATATTAAATTCATGAACACACCAGAAGGACTCAGTTCTCTATTCGGAAAGATCAATAATACACAAATAATTTTGAAAGCACAAGATAAAAAGACTCGAACACACCTGATTCCAAAATACAAATTGACTTACAATTACAAGCCTCACGACCTTCATGAATCCTTTCTCTAAAGGAGATCCTCCTTCCTTTTCTCTCTTGTTCATAACATCTTCATTTTGACTTTCACACTCTCTGCCTTCTGCAGATGCATGGGTCCTGAAGGAATGCCTTCTATCCTTCTCCTCTCTTTTCTTCTTACTTTCTGATCAAATACATTCATTACATATAAAACTCTTTTCTTTCTAACTCCTATGTCCAACTTTGGACTCTAAACAAACATACATGATTGCCTCAAACAACCTACTAATTGAGAAAGATTATCTAACCTATACTTGGGGGATTTCAACTATTCCCTTGATCCTCTCCACAAGCCAATATTGTCTTCCAACCTAGGAGATTCAAACTAACTTCCATTTTTGATTTTTTCACCTTTTACATTTACATTTACAATTAATCCTCCTCTAAGACAACATTTTGGAGGGAATCACAGTTTGTATTTAATCATGACCATGTCTTCATGTAGCCATTATAGATGCTCCTACATCAACTATTATAAACATAGTTAATATATATCATCATGATTTAGAATAATTTAAATCATAAATATACAAGGCATCTAGGAAACAATGTGAGTTAGAAGCTAACAAGGTAGATAATAAGGGTTCAAATTATGTTATTTATATGTCTCACTAGAGACCTTATCTAATGGGTAGACACTTTTAGGTAAAGACTGATCATGATAGTATAAAATACATTTTAGAACATCTATTATCATCAAAATAGAAATAGCAATGTGTTACTAACATTTTGGGATATTACTTTGAAATAGTATATAATAAAGGAAAATAAAGTGTGGTAGCATATGAACTTTATAAGAGGGATGAATCAGTTGAGGCATTGTTATGGATAAGGACCATTTGGAAAGTAGATTGGTTAGAAGAAGTAAGATCATAATCTGAAAATTATAGGGATACATAGGCTTGATTCAAAAACTTCAACATTATTTTGGTGTTTCTAAAAAATTGAGTGGAAAGGAAACACATTGTGGTATAAATACATCTTGTACCTATGTAAGTATTTTTTCCTCAAACACAAGATCATTTAGAAGCTTCATGCATCTCCAATAGGGGTCACTCGGTATTTTTAAAGACATATCATTTAATCAAGAAATACTTATTTGTGAAGGACTAAAGTAGGATATTAAAAAAAATATGGTAGAATGCATGGTGTGTCAATAGAAAAAATGAGAAAAATTAAGATGCCAGGTCTTCTATAGCCATTACCCATCTCTAGCTAGTGATGGGAGGATGTCGTCATGTATTTCATTATAGGCTTTTTGAGGTATGAAGGTAAAAATGTCATCATGGTATTTTTGGATAGAATATCAAAATATGCTCATTTTTGTTCCTCATCACAACCATTTGTAATAAGTACACTAGTTACTGCTTTTCTCAATATAGTTCATAAGCTACATGGTGTTCCCAAATCATTGTAAGTAATGATGATCCTATCTTCATCAATAATATTTTAATTTATTTTTTTTCATGTTTGGGTACTTAATTGGCTCATAGATCATCTTCTCATCCTCAATTAGATGGAAAAATAAAGGTTTTTAATAAATGCGTAGAAGCATATCTCTTTTATTTTGTAGAATATATAAATAAACATTGGGTCCATTGGCTTTCACTATAAAAATGGTGGAACAAAAGTGCTTTCCATACATCTTCTAAAATGTCTCCCTTTTTGACACTTTACAGATATCATCCCCCATCCATCACTTCATCTTTGAAAGTGCAACCTAACATTAAAACTATTGAGGAACACATTCAACATAAATAGGTGGTACTATCTAGTTTAAGGGAGAATTTAGAAATGATGGAAAATATAATGAAGTATCAAGTTGATCAAGACCATAGTGAGGAATTTTTATATTTTTGACTGGGTATTTGTGTGCTTGAAACCATATAATAATATGTATTTCAATCAACATAAAAATCATGACAAACTTTCTTCTAAGTATTATGTCCCTTATCAGATCCTACAAATTATTAGTATTATGGCATGTAAGTTGGAGATACCCCAATCTACTAGCATACATCATGTATTTCATGAATATTTATTGAATAAGGTCATTAGATGGAGATTTTCTACCTACATTGAGTTATTTGAATAGGATGAAGAAGGCAAAGTCATTTTAGAGCCTAAGAAAATACTCCACTCATGTAAAAAAGACTTTGAATAAGATATCTTAATGAATATTTGATCAAGTAGAAAATTATAAATAATAAATATTCCATTTTGGATTATGAATATTTATTACAAGATCCAAATCTGATTCAACATTGAGAGAAATTTTTTTTTAATGGAAGGTGAATGTTATGCTCTTAACCTATAGTATGTCTCAGGATACATATTTTAAAATTGTGTCTTACATAACTTCCATATATCTTATTGAATTTATCTATGTTATTATTTTGGTCTACCTACCAAATAACCATGTATAGTTAGCATATAAATAAAAGGTAGTGGCTACTCTTTTATTATCATAATACAAAATTTACTCTTGTTACATTATTTTGAATATTTCACCCTTGAAGTGTCTTAGTTATAATTATCAAGTATTATACTTTTATATAAATTATTTTTGTGGATAAAATTATTATTCTTTCAATTATGATATCTATTTACTTATTGAAAAACATCAAAGTAATTTCATTTTATTTTTTAGCATAATATGATTTCACATGAGCATGATCATTTGGCAAAGAAAATAAATATTTATACTCCTACATGTATAGGTTATTCATGAAGATACTACACATGTACATGTTTTTTAATACAACAAGATCCAAATCTAATTCAACATTGAGAGAAAATTTGTTTTTAATGGGAGGGGAATGTTATGCTCTCAACCTATAATATGTCTCAGGATACATGTGTTAAAATTGTGTCTTATATAACTTTCATATATCTTATTGACTTTATCTATGTTATTATTTTGGTCTAACTACAAAATAATGATGTATAGTTAGCATATATATAAGAGGTAGTGGCTACTCTTTTATTATCATAATAAAAAAATTACTCTTGTTACATTATTTTAAAGATTTCACCCTTGAAGTGTCTTAGTCATAATTATCAAGTTTTATACTCTTATTAAAATTATTATTGTGGATAAAATTATTATTATTTAAATTATGATATCTATTTACTTATTGAAAAACATCAAAGTAATTTCATTACATTATTGAGCATAATATGATTTCACATGAGCATGATCATTTGGCAAAGAAAATAAATATTTATACTCCTACATGTATAGGTTATTCATGAGGATCCTACACATGTACATGTTTTTACATCATCTCTTATTATGAATGAGGATATAGGTTTGGAAATGTATATAATAAATGATTCATAAGGTTAATTTACAACATATGGTTCTTATTTAGATTTATAAGCTTTTATAGTTGGCACTACTTCTCTGACACCAAATATCACTTCTTATTATCAATATTTGGATATACATATGAGCATTTTATTTATGATATAATTGGTTGGAAACATTATAGAATCCCATCCCACTCTCCTATTCAATTTGAGGACCTTGATTACATTCCTTGCCTAGTACCTACTTGTATATAGCTTTTTTGTTACTAATTTTTTGTTGTTTATTCTACTACACCCAATCCAAACTTATTTTGTCCCTTGGATTTATATTTTCATTTTGAGGAACTTTATCCTTATTTTAATTCAACACCATTTTAATAACCCAAGACAACCATCTTACTAAGCTTTAAATATACATATCTTTCATGACAACTCATTTTATTATTATTTCACATATATACATTCTCTAAGATATTGTATGTACTTTCATGTGCACATATATCTACTTTTACATTAGTCTATATGGTTATGATTTACATATTTTCTACAATATATTTACATTTGGGTATCTCACATGTCTTCCTCCACTCTATGATTTGATTCAAAACCTTGTTGACAATTTTTTGAATCTTCCCCTCTTTTTACTTTTACAACCATGTTTATTGCTTTTTGTAGATTTGTAAATTTTTAAATTATGAATGCTTAGCTTTTTAAATATGAAAAAAAAACATTAATATATTTTATAAACATAATAAAAATATTATATGTTTATAAAAAAAATTAAATAATGACATGTATGCATCTTTTCATGTTGTTATATATGTCTTTTCTTATGTCATCTATCTTTATATTTTAATACATAGAATATTTTCAATACATAATGTTTCTCACAAGGTATTTGAGTGTGCAATAGGATAATTTTCAAAGTAAAAAATAGTCTTCATAAAAAAAAAATTAATTATCATAAATTTCTATATAATGTAAATTTGAATGAAGTCACAATAAGAAGATAATGATGTGAAATGCACTTGTTCCCTACCATGCACCTATCCATGTGCATCTTTGCTCTCTTTTTTTAACTGTAACATAGTCACATGGAATTATTATATTATTTTTTCAAACAATAGAATTCAAATTCAAATATAAATCAAGTTTCAATCTAAGTCATAATTTTACATGGTTTTGATGTTGTTCAAGCCTTTCAAATATATATATGGTTCCATGATACACATCATGCACATACTATCTATGTGATTCGATGCTTACAAATTTCAATATACCATGTTTAAAATACTTATGCAATAATAAAAATTTATTATATGTTTCATTCATTATCATAATGTTATATCAAACGTACATGATGTAAAGAAGTTGTACAAAATTTTAAATTACTTCAATGTTATATCTATAATATTTTAATTCAAATTTGATGTATGTAAATGTTATTACATGTTTATCTATCTTTTATAAATGTTCTCAATTTTTATTTTAAAACAAGTGATTTTTAGGAAATACCCCTCATATAAAAAGGAGGTACTCATAATGGGATTTTAAAAGTAATATTTTTTTATATTTGATAGTTTATGAAGTGAAAAAATTAGAATTTTTAAAATATTGGGGGATTCATCTTGCTTATGCACTTCTCTCATCAAGCTACTTGAGAGCAAACACATTTGTGCAAATATTGTTACAAGGCTTCAAAATTTTTCCAAAATATAAATTTGACACTCTATACATTATATGGGGAATGATATACATTTATGACTAAGTTCATACTTTATAAGAATCAGATTTTCTCTATTACAAAAATAAAGTATCAAGTTTCAAGAATTTAGATTTTAAATATATATTTGTCTAAAATAGTATGATTATTATTTTAAAATTAAACCATGTTTGAGATTAGTGATTCTTTGTATTTTGGATGTACTTAAATGATCCATGTATTGTCTCCTACCTCTTTATTTAAAGTGAGTCGTATGAGAGCTTAATGATGATCGGTGTTTGGTTTCATTATAATAAACCATTTTTGGGTCCATATGTCTTCACACATTAAAATTTATCTATAAGTATTGGATCATACATCTTTCCAACTCAAGTATCTACACTAATTATTCAAATTGATACTTTGATCACTCTCAATTCGACACTTCTTCACATGCCTCAACAAGGGGGCATGCATGTATCCATGATAAATATGAAGTGTGTACACACACTCAAGTACCATATTTACTTTAATTTAGTAATTTATGCAACACTAGAGTAAGGGGGTAAAATTTAGATAATTAAATTTAATAAATAAATGCTTGATAATTTTTTTCCTTGACATCTTTACCTTAATTGGAAAACTCACCATTTAGATAACCATTTATCTATATGGAAGCCTTAAAATTTTTAAATTAATGAGAACATATTATATACTTCTATAATTTATTCCTATTCATGCCTAATTAGAAGATACTTCACTATCATTAAATTTTTATAAGCTTCTATCCATTCTCAATAAGTGCATACTACGTAGATAGGGATGCACTACGTATGTCCACTAGTGCAAACTTGTCTTCCATGTTCTAATGACTAGTTTTTAAAAATTGACACATTAATTAATGTCTTTCTTGAATGTGAAAATAGCTCACATAATAGAAAAAAATCAAATATTCTCCCATAATATCATGTTAAGTGTCTCACTTGAATCCCTCGATTATTCCATCTAGCAATATGTTGTAAAAATTAATTTAATATATATAGAAAATATCCCTGCTACAATTATGATGTAGTAATAATTTCATTGGCCAAGTTAACATTTTTTTCTTGTATATTGAGGGCATCCTTTGGAAATCATTATAATCAAATTTACTAGTTATATCTATATGATCTTCCTAAATGGAAAACCACATCATCCTGAGGTACACTTGGAATATGTAGGCAACACTCAATTAACAAGGGTTTTTATAAGGATAGCCAAACCATATCCCACTCCCCCCCCCAAATCATTTGATCTTGTTTGTATCCTTACATAGGCTAGGGTTTTGTTTTTACAGGTGATTCAAACATCCAAATAAGCCCTGCATAGAAATATATAATATTAAATAGAGGTGAACCAATCCATAATATTAGATTCAACACATAATAAAAATAGATAAAGTTTCACTAGTAGACAATGATGCTCTATGACCTTATATAGATACCGCGCACTTGTCCCTAAATACAATGAGACACTATTCTAAATTAACACTATATTTTAATATCTTTATAATAAGTTTTATAAATTATTGGTTAGTGAGTGAATAAAATAGTTTGAATAAATCAAATTGAAAGGACATATCTCTATCTATAACCCTAGTTTCCCTTTTTTTTAATCAATTTACAGTTTCTATAAATTCTATATATCACTGTATTTTTATAGTACATTGTCTTATTTATATTTGTAGATCTGATTTCAAGTTTACATTAATTTAGTGTTAATTTACTCTCTAATTAATTATAATGGTAAACATAGATTATATTATTGGTAAATTTAGGAAGTGAATAAAACCCAACATAATTATGGGAAGTTCTATGCTTTTTTGGGTAAAATTCCTTATTTTATCTTGCCAAAGCATAGGAAACTTGAAAATTATTGCCAAAAAATGGAAAATAAACTTTGTATAACAGTTAAAAATCTAAACCACTAATTTAATCTATTGAAAAACATTAAGATTTTTCACTCCAATCTAGAATTAGTTTGTTATTTAAATTATGTGTTTATAAGATGAAAATATGACAATTTTATGATGTTGGTATTTGTTTGAGTTATCATAAACAGTCACTAAATGTTTAGATAAAGACAAAATATCATTGAGGATTGACGTAAAAATCATTTTTATAATTTCTAATTTTAATAAACATCAAACATTTCACTCCAAATTAAAAGAAAATATTGATTCAAATTTATGTTTAAATTTGAAATATAGAGACTATTTAGAATAGTAGTTATTTAATGTTTAGAATTTAATTTAACAAGTCCACACACACATACATACATACACATATGAATATATACATACATAAATAAATATATGCATACATACATACATACATACATGTGTGTGTGTGTGTGTGTGTGTGTGTGTGTGTGTGTGTGTGTGTGTGTGTGTGTGTGTGTGTGTGTGTGTGTGTGTGTGTGTGTGTGTGTGTGTGTGTGTGTGTGTGTGTGTGTGTGTGTGTGTGTGTGTGTGCGTGTGCGTGCGTGCGTGCGTGCGTGCGTGTGTGTGTGTGTGTGTGTGTGTGTGTGTGTGTGTGTGTGTGTGTGTGTGTGTGTGTGTGTGTGTGTGTGTGTGTGTGTGTGTGTGTGTGTGTGTGTGTGTGTGTGTGTGTGTGTGTGTGTGTGTATCAATTTATTGATTCAAATTTATGTTTAAATCTAAAATATAGAGAATATTTAGAATAGTAGTTATTTAATGTTTAGAATTTAATTTAACAAGTCCACACACACACATACATGCATACACATATGAATATATACATACATAAATAAATATATGCATACATACATACATACATGTGTGTGTGTGTGTGTGTGTGTGTGTGTGTGTGTGTGTGTGTGTGTGTGTGTGTGTGTACATGTATATAGACACACACACACACACACACACACACACACACACACACACACACACACACACACACACACACACACACACACACACACACACACACACGTATGATGGTTTCAATTTTAACCTTACCCAAGAACAACTTCTCTACTTTATTATAAAAATAAATACATATGACAAATTCAAGAATTTAATTTCCATTCTCAATTAAAAACATGATAATGATCATTTTATTATTGAATTGTCAATAATATATAATTTTATTGTATAATAATTAAAATTAATGTTGAAATTTTGTTCCAAAGATAATGATAGTCAAGATCCTCTTTTCTAAAAAAAATGGAAACTATGTTCCCAAGAAAGGTGAAGCTTATAAATATAATTCAAGTTTCAAATCCACCACTTATGGGATTAGGCTGCAATCTATTATTGAGGTTTGAGTAAACATGAAACAAAATTATTTGTAATATGTGAAATAAATTGTGAATAAGAGATACATGTTTTAAAAGTGAAATCAAACATGAGCCAAAAGAAGATTGTCTTCAATAATTAATAAAGTCAATTATTAGCATTAACAACATTAAATTATTCATTCAATCATTAACCAAAAAATATTTAGGAAAGGTATGTATATATGTGGAAGAGAGCCATAAATGCACATCCTCCTACATGTGGGATTATCTTTCCAAATGACATAAAATATCACCAAAGTAAGGTAAACAACATGTGTAGGAAAAATCCATTAAATAGAATAAAAATTTACACTAAAACCCCCTAATCATAACTTAGGTGGGTAGTAAAATTGGGTCTTAGAAATAGGGCCTGAAAAGGTAATGAATTACATATAAAATCTTCCCATAAGAATAGAGAGAAGCCCCCAAGAAGTAGAGAGAGAAGAAATGAACTAAATCCCTCTTAGAAGATGATGTTGGAGCTACACTCTAAGTAGAACTCACAAAATGATCAATGGTTATGATTAAATCCTCTGCTTGAAGAGTAAAGAAGGTCCATATACATCAAATCATATTTCTTCCCTTTATAATATGATGAAAAAATAACTTCTTTGAAAATCTATCCATTTTAAAATGGATTATAAAGATATCAATATGCATATCTCTTAAATTGGTCTAAATCTAAAGTGTGACATAGGTATAAAAAGATCATGCATGGGAATTGAGAGTAATTCCTCTAAAGTAAAACAATTAGAATAAGGAAATGGAACATTCACTAAAATAATCCATGTGAATACCCCTCAAAATTGAAGAATGTAGATCTTAAAGAAAGGAAGAGTCACTGATGCTCTTTAAAAATATATAGGTGCCACATAACACAATAGGGACGTTGTCATCAATGGAGATGATATAATCCTCTGATAAATTTTTTATGATGGATATATAAGAGTAACATTATATACATGAATGAAACAAGTTAATTTAAAAATACATCTCAGATCTGGTAAAAGGTCATTTCATATGGGTGTCTCAACAAAGAAAAGAACACTATATGATATAAATGTGTCATCATAAGAAATAATAAGAGGTAAATTAAAATATTATAATAATAGTATTCAAGAATATTTTTAAGAATGATTAAAATAAGTCAAGGACACTTTATGTGTTCCATGTGGTGGTGTAAATTCATGGAAACATATAACAACAAGTAAACATACACCATGTCACATGAATTGAGTCAACCATTGAGCAGAATTAGGTCAATGAGAGTAAGAACTTATATATATATATAGAAATGGTAAAAGTCATATTAGTGAGAAAATGATCCATTCACAAGTGCCATGAAGCATAGTTTTTCCTTCTGATAAGAAGGAATGGAGATGAATATCTACTCATAGTGGTCTCTTGAATATATCTCTCAAAGATGGATGCCAAAATCAACTAAAAACACATCCATAAAGGATATAATTTTGTGGAATCAGTGACATATGTGATAATGTAATCTTTTAATATGAATGATATAAAACCAAAGATGCATTCATAAATAAGAGTAATCAATGTCATTGTGACATTTTAGTAATATAAGCATAGTGTGAAAGAGAGCAATAAAGAAATGAAACCCATATTGAAACTATATATAATGAGTTTTACAAGGCTAAAGAATAATAAAATTACATAAATCTCCAAAAAACATGCACTTAAAAAATATAGTGCCTCAAAGGGAGATTTAGGTTGAATGTTATGGGATTTTAATGTTATTACTCACAAAGGAAATATCCACTTTGAAGAATGTTTTGGGTGTGCAAAATTCAAGCCCCCTTAGGTTGGTTGTGACTAGGGGCTAAAATCTAATATGATAATGGGATAAGATCTAGGATGAGTCCCCTTACCTTGATATTCCAAATGAATAGTGTTTCAACTACCATGATTAAATTTGACATTCACATGGCCATCACGTAAGAAATGAAAGACGTGGAGACATGAGCATTTGAATTAGATGAGCCAAAGGTAGGGCATCAAAAAACATCTCATTAGGATCAAATTTAGTAGTTTATATTTTTATAATCAGGGCATCAAAGATCAACTCATTAGAAGTAGTTGTCATAGTTTTAATCATTAGAAGTCATTATTAGAGTTACAGTCATTAGATTCAATAATTAGAATTATAGCCATCATAAGTAGCTTTCAGAGTAACAATCATTAGAACTAGATTCACTAGGATCAACTGTGATAGGATTAATGATGTTGAGATCAGGATGTTAATATGTAATTTGATAGAAATAACTAAGGAAAAAATAATGACCCTGCCTACAATTGTCAGTATTATCAATAGTTGTTTTAGGTGTCATAACCTTTGATATTTTTGATAGTGTCATGATCATTGATACTTATAGCATGTGTTAGGATGATCATTGATACTAGTAAGATATGCCTTTTCCATTATTATTTTTGTAAATTTGGAGCAACCAAGGAACCCATAAGAATATAAAAATAATGATATAGATAAAGAGAGTGAATCTTGAATGTGCTATGTTAACAAATGGTATATTTATATCATTCAAATAAAACTCAAAATTTCACAATATGAGCTTCAACATTCAACTACTAGAAACCATGATTTGATGCCATGTTGGATTATGCCACAATCAAGGATCAAGGTCTGAGTAGACATGAAACACAAATATTTTTAATATGCCAAATAAATTATGTAGAAGAGATACATCTTGTAGAAGTGAAATTAAACATGAGCCAGAAGAAGCTTATCTTCAATAATCTAGAAATTTAATTAGTAGCATTAGCAACATTAAATTATTTATTTGATCATTAACCAAAAAATCTTTAGGAAAGGTGCATATATAGGTGGAAGATAGACATAACCATGCATACTCATGCATGTGTGATTATCTTCCCCAATGACCTAAAACAAAATCTAAGCAATATAAACAATATGTATAAGGAAAAAACATTAAATGGAATAAAAACCTAAATTAATGACAAAAGAAACTAAAAATTGGAACAATAAAAATATTAAGAAAATTTACACTGCTAATTTTTTTTTAAAAAAATTAATAAATGTGAAAAAGCCATGAGGAAGTATATTTTTATCACAATAAGAAAGGCAAGAAAGGGTCCAACTAAAAAAAAAGGTGAGATTTTTTTAAAAATATATAAAAACTATAAATAAAATAAAAATCAAACTTATCAAAACACAAATAACACTATCATTCTTTACAACACACTTTTCACATTGAATGATAACAAATAGATCATATTTAGTGGTGCCTCATGGAACATAATTTATATGTAAAATACCCTAACATCATAAATTTTTTAAATAAAACAATATATCTTGGAAAAAAATCTATCATTAATGAAAAAAATCAATGAAAATAATGAATATATAATGGAATCATTGGAGATGTATTATTTATTCCCAAGCTTAGAAATAACTTTCTCTCTATTTCAAGGTGATTATTATTAAGAAAAATTTGTTCATTAAATATAAATATGACACTATCATCATATAATGACTTGAAAATATTGGTATTTACATATTTAATGGTTCATTAATGATGCTTTAATCTCCAACAAAGTAAAAAAAAAAACATGAATTTGGAATGGGAGACTTGGTCACTTGAACATTAGGAGTATCACCAACATGGTTTGTGATGACCTTATGGTTGGCTTACCTAAAATGAAATAAAAAATTTAAACATGAAAATATTTCATATTTGGTAAGAAACACATGTTACCTTTCAACAAAAACCATATTGCTAATACTTCTTCTCCTTTATAACTTATTCATAATGATATAATGGGACCAATCCAAGTTTCTTCAAGATTTATGAAACAACTATATATGGATCATTGTAAAATGGATAAAATAATAATAAGTTATATTAAATTAAATTTTATTTCATGTATTTATTATTTTTTCACAAAAAATGTTAAATTACTTGGTTGTTGTTATGTTGATTATTCTAGTGATGTTATAGATATAAAACTAACAGATATGTATTTAAACCTAGTGTAAGTAAAATCACTTGGTACTATTTAATAAATATATGTTGAGTATAAATGTTTAATAAAATTTAAAATATAAACAATATACATTTAAATATTGTTGAATGAGATTTGTATGGGTACTAATGAGAGTACCACATTATTATGGGATAGCTAGAGTTTTATATCCCTTTCCAAGAATCCAGTTCACCAACAATGTAAAATAACATTAAAGGTAATGTACACTTAATTAGTTAAGAGTTATTGAATGGTGAGTTTTCTCTCCAATTATACCAAATATATGATCAAGTGGTAGATATCTTCATAAAACCTATGTGTATTTCTAGTTTTTGCATATTTAGAATACTTCTATGATTTAATTAGTTTCCACTAATGTGAAGTGTGTATGAGAATGAAATATCTTATTGGAAAACTTGATGTGTCTTCTCCTATGTACTTCCTCTCTATTATAAAAATTCATTTTATAAATCATTATATATGATATTATAACAAGAAACTAGGGGATAATTGTCTCTTGTGGATATTCCTAGCTCCAATAATACATGTTAGTTTTTTTTTACATCATCCAAAGGAAATGTGAGATATTATCATTGGATATATGATAGCATTGACACGTTAGTAAAAAAATTCCTAATTTTTGGGTTTTCAATTTTTTTATTTTATTAATTTATGGCATGTATCTCCATTAAATATTAATGGGGATTGTTAGAGCATAATATTTATGGGGATCTAAAGATTAACAATATTGGTCCCTACATATTTAAAAGCATACTATTATAAAATATAAAATAATATAGTTATGATTTATTAATATTATGGTAAATTATACATTTAATATTTATAAATAATAATTAGATAAATATATATTTAACTTTATAATATCTAATTAATGTTTATATATATATATATATATATATATATATATATATATATATATATATATATATGATAGTTACATGTGAGGATTCATGACCCCACACCAACCTAGGATAGAGTATATATGGTTGTGACTCAATTATCCTCCTATTTATGGGGAAACCTAAATAATTGAAGAAAAAAATAAAAATAATTATAACACATGCATTGTGTGCAAGGGTTATATGGAGTGAAGGTATTATTGAGAAAAGAAGAATAAAGTACTAAACCTAGGTTTACTGGGGTATGTTCTATATAGAAAATATTAATATGTTTCTTATTATAATTAATATAATATATTTTTTACCTAATGTGAGCTTTTTCTATATGAAAGTGTTTTCCCCTACATCTTTTGTACTTGTAATTCTTATCTGTTTCTCTATAAGTTATTTCTAATTATAGTTTCTTCCAAATATTATTTTTTATTCCTATTAAAATTCTTAAAATTTTATTATATATGATGATAATCCCATATCACTAATCAAATAAAGATCAATCTCTAATTTAACGTCGAAAATTTTAAAACCACACACCATAGTCTAATCCTACTACCATACCTATAACTAGCTTATTAGGTTGTGTTGATTGGAATTATGATGAATACTAAATTAATTATCAATATGTTAATGAAATAAAGGTTATATATATACATAATCCAAATCATAAATATCACATCATAATTCCTTATAAACCCACTAAAAAAGCATACTTCTCAAATATACAAAAACCTCTAATACAACAACTGACACACCATATAATGATTTAAGTACTTCCCCAATAGAGTCTCAACATAAATATCAACCTCCTAATATTATCAGAGATCAAAAATTAAACCCTACTTATCTACCTAAGTATCATGATATTTATTACAAAAAATAAATTGAGTGGAATTAATTAATAGAGCTCATCACTATGCCTTAAAACATTCATCTAATGGAACTCCTTAGAACATCACCATATAGTAGGAAAATTCTCAATTTTTTTTTCAAGATATAGAGGAATAACCTTCATAAAATAAAAAGGAACCAAATATTCAACCTTTTTAAGGTCCAAACCATACTAAATTATGTTCCATTTAAACCATATCCCATCCTCAACTAACTAAAAAATTATCTTTCAAGTTTCTAAAGGATGATATGATCAATGATGGAATTATCTTCTAAGCTAATGAAACACCTATATTTATTATCATTATGGTTAATTATGTTAAATTAAGGTTATTAATTTTGGATGAAGGTTTTAAAATTAATTTCACTTATTATGGTTATTTAAATAACCAGGATACTCCATAAAAGATATTAAACAAAAACTATACTTGTCATGGATTTTATAAGAACAAAAAAAGCTTTTTGGTTGCATTTGGATTTATCTCACTATAGGACCCATAAATATATGTAATAAGATTTATTTAACATTTAAATTTTTAAAACTTAGTCTAAGACTTGACTTAGATTCATTACATGAGAGGATTTTATTTTTCTAGTAGTGAATGCATAAATTTTGTTGATGAGGGTGTTCATTCCAAACGTGGAGATGATCATGACCAATGGGATCTCAATTACCAAATATTAAGACCTAAATTTTCATTCCTAATACAAAAAATAAATAATTCCCTATTTATTTTGTTTCTCAACATACATCTCAACATGAAAATCATCCTTATTGACTTTTATGAATATGATCATAATGAGATTCAAAATGCCTGTAGTATAACTAAGTTACTACAATATACCATTTAATGTATTCCTCCATATATTTTACTAATATATAGGTCCCTAAAATTTATTAAATATGATATAAAAAACTCTCCTTGCATTTCTAGTGAATATTCCTATGATGAATATCCTTTTGAATTCAATGAATGTGGGGTGGCTAAGATTTTCAAAGATCCACTACTACTCTCTCCTTGAGTTTTCAGTCAAAATGGTAAATATTAAAATTAAAATTATAATTAAATCTCTCAAAACCCTAACCAAGCATGAAAAAATTCACCATGTTATGATGAAGACTCTATTATTTCCTAAGATCAAGTGATACGCTTAGATTTTATAAATTATGTATATACTCTCACTAGAATTCATGATTTTGACTTGGATGTCAACTTATTACACATTTATAATGTCCTTGATCCTCAATATTATTTAAGTGATAAATAATAAGGTGTATACATAGTAGGTTAATTACCTCATGTTAATCCTACCCTATAAAATATTGGCTAGGTTTTATATAAAATCTCATTTTTTACTTCCAAAACTCATCAATGATTATCTAAAAAAATTATATCCAAAAAATCATAAAATTATGGTTATCTTGGCATAGTTTATTAATTTTATAAAACCTCAAATTCTAAAGACAATATTACCCTAGTTAATATTATTTATAAAACCTAATGAAAATACAAATATATTAGCTAGTGTGATACTATTATGAAACATCTTATGTATACCTAATTGCCATTACTAGGATGCCACTTGGATCTTATAAACACATGAATATATCACTAAGATAACTCAAAAAAATCCAAAAATGTGAAATTTTATTAGCCATGATATAACCCCAAATAAATAAATAAATTTAACTATATTGGCCAAATTATCCCCATTAGCTATAAAAATATTTTTTATTTGATAAGTAAATAAACACGTTTTAATGGATCTTGTAACCAAAATAGTAAGTGAAAGGTAAAAAAATACATATCAAATATAGGATAATAAAAATTCAAAGGCCCCCATGGCTACACCAGATATTTTCTAAGCAACCACTAAAACCCCCACAATAACACCATAATTTCATTAAACATAAGTAAAACCCATTACACAAAAGGAATAATCCCAACACAATATTAAAGATCTAGAGGGAAGATTAACTATAATACGAAAAATATACCATTGCCTTGGAATTATACATACTTTTCCCTAGTGTCATGGTGTTGTCTTTAGTATTATCTATCTTTACTTTGTTTATATGTCCCCTTATGTGTTTACTTGGTCCTTCAAAGCTAACTTTTAGATCTCTCTTATTACATGTGTATTTGTTGGGTCCTTCAGTGGTCGCTTCTAGTTATTTATTATTAACATGGGTAACTTTACATTTATTAACATTATTTTTATCCTTAAGATAAAATTTCTCTACTTTGATGTTGTTTTAATCAATGATCAAAACTCTTTAAATTTATAGAGCTTTCTCCCATATCATCCCTAAATTATTTTATTTCATTCTTTATTTCAATTTAAATTTCCAATTGCTTGGAAATTTTGAGTTCCAATTTTTTAGTCTTCATCTATAGCTCTAGAGGACTTTGATGCTTCTTTCCCAGTCATATCATCCTTTTTACCTTATTTTATCTTGCCCTTTCACTTTTCATCCTTATTTTTGGTGATCTAGAGTTTTATTTGGATCAATGTTACCATGCTTAAATTTATTAATAAGTGTTTCCAACATTCTGCTTACCTTTCCTTTTCCTCTTATCATCTGTATAATGTTGAATGGAGATGGCCTCATCAGAGTGGTCCTCTTCTTAGGTCTTCAGGGATTCTTCAAAATGCCCCTCTAAATTCTCCCTAATTTCCACCCCCTGGGTTGAGTAATTTATTTACCCCATAAGGTTTATTCCTTCTCAACTATAATAAAAATAAGACCATGATGAATGATATGATTGACCTTATTATAATGATATGTAATTCCATAAATATCCAAATACCTTAGGAGAAATTAGGGTAGGATAAATTTCCATTAGTATCATTTGAAATGATTCATCAATAGTAAATGGTTGGATTACAAAGTCTTGTACTTTCCCTCAAGGTTAAATTACTTCATAATTTGTAATCAAATGACTAGCCAAAGAATTGAAAAATTAATTCTAATATATCCTTTATTCTTAGTCTATATATCCTCGTTAGCCTTGAAGAAACTTTACATCAACTCACTCTTGTACCTATTGTACTTAAAGGTCTTCATAGTGTCTCAATCCATACCCGTTACTTCACCTATATCTTCCTTTGTGATTTTTATGATCAAGTCCATTAAAACCACCTACTCATCCTAGATCATGGTGAAGTCTCTTGAAATAATAGGGTCAAATCCAACTATCCTCATAATGAATTTTTTTAAACCTCCGCTCTTTAGAATACACTAAATAAATGGATCATATTTAAATTTAGCATAATAAATTGGTTCAATTATGTCCCCATCACCTCCTATGAATGCATATTTATCCTCATTTGTCTTCTAATTGAAACAAGATAAAAATTATCACTTGTAATTCTAGTACTTAGAATGCCATCAATATTAATTATTGATTTGGTTAAACCATGTGTTTCATGATTCAAATTTGTTTTTCAGTCCTCAAATGAATGACTCCATTCCAAGGTAGTTTATAATGGTCATATATAACCATTTATTAAGGGTAATTATTAGTGTGCGAACCCCCTTAGGGATTTAGGATTTTAGACACATCAAACATAATAGTTTATAAAAATTTACTAGGTATATCCTCTACTTTATGCTAATGGTTATAACAAGGTATTCCAACTCCTAAATTGGACATACCATCCATCCCCTATTTCCTTCCATATACACATGAGATATGTTAACCTCTTTGAACTATTGTAAGAGAGTTTTTATATTGTAAATTTACCTTTAGATGGTCTAGGTGGGTTTAGATTTACTAGACAAGTAATTTATATTATTAAAAAAATCCCTTTACACTATAATATTATCAATTTTTAGGTTCTTCACCAATTAAATACCCTATAGGTCAATTTTGGCCTTCACCACATGACTAGTTTGAATGCCATAGGTCTAGCATAAGTGGACACTAATGAACCCTCGTAGTCTTTGATAATTCCCCATCCTCCTATTAGGATAAGATTGAATTTATCAATGCCATCAAATTTAAATTTAATCCATGACCTTGATGATTTTGTCTATTTAACCTAACTTCTACTAGTTTTTAGAGGCTAATCACTCACCAAGGGATTGATCTTCTAGTTACTAAATATGATGGAATCAACTTCAAAGATGGGATGATTACCTTTTGAAGTAAAAGTATTATATTTTTCCTTGATATAATTTAAGATCCTTTGAGTTATGGACCTATATCAGATTTACTTGTCTTAAAAAATGCCTTCATTCCTAGCCTTCCAGCCCCCCACCTAAATGGGGTAAGGTTAGGTTCCATAAGAAGGACAAGGCTGGTACCTTCGAAGGTGGTTTTCATTACTTAACAAGGTAAAACATTGAATTTTTCAAACCAATAAATTTTAAACTTTTAGAGGACATCTGTAGTTTTAGATGCAAAAACAACCTAAAAATAAATGACTAGTGGTTTGCTCAATACATTTGCATATAATACACCTGTTTTGGATGGACAACCCTCTCTTAGCTTAATTATGAATAAAGATAATTTTTTATAATAACTAACTAAAATAAAATATTTAATTTTTGGATGAGGTTCCTAAACCATAATTCCTTCAAATAATTATTGTCTTCCTTAAGTTCTAGCTCCACTATGTAACCAAACTTAATAGATAAATCTCCACTAACTTCTGTTGTCCAAACAAGATCATCCTTTTTTAGAAATATACTAATGTGTGTTTATTGAAATTTTAGATTAAATTATGGAAACCTCAAAAAAGTGGCCTCAATATTTTATTCTCTTTATCAGTTATACCAATAATGTCTAGGATATATTTTAATAAAATTCACCCCAAAAAAATATCGATAAATATAAAAAAAAAAAACAAATTTTAGCAAACCTAACTATATCAGTTAGGTCAATATAATTAAAAAAACACATAAAATAATAACCACATTTACATGGCTAATACCATCATGAAAGACTTTAAAACATCTCTCATAGATCTAAAAATTATCCTAGATGCCAAAAGTATTAATGTGAGATAAATTCACATAGAATATGATGAAAAAAGTAACAAATATGTCAATTTTTAGGCTGATATCAGATATCATGATCCATTACCTCTCTTTAAATCACATGTTAGGATTACTATGATGTAAATAACTTTTAAAATAAAACTTCAAGTAATATTATTATTCCCACTCTCTTTTTTCCTTAAATTTGGGGGAGTGTTATGATTCATGGACTTTCTCAACATGAAACTCCCTTTACATTAGTCAATCATATTTTTTATCCATAAGTTATTTATTTCCTTCAATGGTGGAATCCTATGTAATCAAAATGTGAATAATCCTCAATCCAAGGATATGGGTGGTTTTAAGATGGATTTGAGAAGCTCAACTAAAACCAAACATAGGACTTAAAGGCTTACAAAATAAGATAAGAAGACCAAAGAGTTGGATCCTAAGACTAATGAGATGGATTTAAATGGGGAGCCTAGGGATAAAATTAAAAATTTATTTGAATTATTAAAGCTTTTGAAGGCTCATGGAATGAATTTCTTGAATAATTTCAATAAGGCAAAAAATTACAAAGGTAAGGAAAGGATTGTTGATGATTTTAATTATATTGTTGTTAAGCTAATAGATCAGGGTAAGATTGATTAAATGGTAGAGTAAATTTACTTACACAAAGAATTTATAAGGTGGTTTATTAAGTATCACAATAGTCTAAAATATTTCATTAAAAATACTAGTCAAGATAGATGGAGCATGTGCACTAAGTTAGATCTAGAAGAGGTTAGAACACAAGTTAAAAGGATAAAAGATAAAGTTAATAGCCTTGATAGAGAGTTTGAAACCCTCAAGGAAAATCTAGCTATAATTTTGATTATAGTATATATATTTTATATAATATATATGATGAGTATGAATGACCTAATTCTTTTGACTAAAAGGAAATAGGAAGATGAGGGACCTAACAAATGAGATAAGAAGGGTAAAGGCATGACCATGGAATTTGAAGCTGATCCTCAAATGTTGAAGAGTATGGGAAAATATTTCAATAAAATTAAAGATAACTAGGATGATTTTTTTGTGGGTGTAAGGCCCTATGATTGTTTCAATTTTGGACCCTTTGTTTTACTATTCTTCTATTTTTATTATGCTATTTTGAGTGTTTTTTAGCTTATTTATGTTTTACGTAGGCTATAATGTATTATCTAGATATTATAGCTAAGCCTATATTATGTTTGTAAAGGGTTGGGTTCCTGGTTGAAACCTTAGTATACCATTAATTAAAAAAACCTTAGATAGTCATAAATAAATCCAGCTTCTATAAATTTTCAAAGAGACAACACATTGTTATGTTTGATGGAAAATATTCATATTTATCATTTGTTTTACATATCTCATGATAATAAATGATTCATCTATATTTTTTTATTTGCATTCTTGTAGGTTTATTCTAACCTTCTTATGTTTTATTTTAACGTTATTTATACCTCTATGTTTTATATAACATACCTTAGCATTGCCTCTCAGCTCCCTTATCCTTATCCTACAACTTTGGGTTTTATATATTCTTATTTATATATTTGAGACTTTGGTATATCTCATTTACACCACTTGGGTTTTTAGTTTTTTATTTGCACGGTAAGACATTTGGGAATAAAATGAGGCCCTCCTCACAAATGCCCTACCCCTATGATTTTACCTTAAAACTCCCTCCTTGCACTATTTTATGATTCATGGATCTTTGTATACATTTATTAGACCTTTGATCTCCCTCCTATTTTCTATCCTCATGGAATTATCCTCCTTATAGTTACATCTTTTTTAATTTTTAGCTTGTGAGTTTCATGGTAAGACCTTGAAGAATATAACTACCGCCCCTCAAAAGTTCCCATCCTCTCATATTATTACCTAGTATATTTTTATTTCTTGATCATAACCTTAGCTAGGTGTTTTATTAAAAAGTTGAGGCAATGATCAAGAGTGGTGATTTTTCACCTAGAGTTAGTTATATTATATTGTGGAAAAACTATTTAAATCTATCTACATGTCTCTCATCCAAAATTTACCTTATCGTATGATGAAAGTCTCAAAATTTTTTACCATTGTATCATCGTCCCTTTATATTTTTTTTGGCGAATGTTTTCAAGCCTAATTATTACCATGTTCCATCTATTTTCCCATATTTTCACATTTTTTTGGCACACAAAAGTTAGTTTCAAGACTTTAATCTTTTATAAGGTGAAATTCTATGAGTTTCTAACCTTATTAGTCTCTAAGATCTCTTCTTTGGTGGGTGGTTGCAAGAACTCTTATGATAGTCATATTAAGTACACATTTTTGGTATTTTGAATATGTATAAAGATAGAAAAATCAATAAAATTAAAAAATATAAGATATAATAAGAAAATAAAAATCAAAAAAATAATAATAAGGAATTATAAAAGGAATGATATCCTTAAAATTTCAAAATCACACTAAAATATGTGATGATATTATTGGCACACCTCTTATCTTAATTGAAGATCAAAATCCATAGTTAGCCTCATGATAGTCATAAGGTCTATTGGAACATGGTAGGCAAGTATATTACATTAGGAATATTTAAATATATTTAATTAGTGTGACCTACATTTTTTTGAAAGCACCCAATCCTCACAGTTGACTGAAGGCTCCATTAGTGTCTTAAGGAATGAGGAAAACATTTTGGGAAGGTAAGATACTTTTAATTTTTATGCATATATCCTTCATGGGATGACATTTATGCTTCACTAGTTACCCTAAGATCATGATTGTTTAGTTGGTTTATATAGGGCCATTGATGTCAAAAAATCTTTATTTTTAAAAATTGATTGAAGTGTCTTGTTTCTCACAAAGAATATATTTTTCCTTGGTGTAGCCATCTTATTCTCCCTACATTATTTCTCTTTGATATAAAAAAATATTTAAAAATATATCCTATGTTATGTATCTCATTTTATTAATATATTTTATAAATTTTAGTTTTCTAATAGGTGTTAATTTTCATAGGATTATCATTTGAATTTGGATTTCTTAATCAAAGGTGCATCTTTGAGTTATTGTGATATGTTCTCTTGGCAATTGCATTATTTTTATAGGATTTATTTTAGTTATAATTTTTACTTTGATATTTTATTCTCCTTTTTGGGTCATAATACCTAATTTGTACCTACCTCTATGGATATGTTGTCCCATTTATACCACTTATGCTTTATTTTATTTTTTACCATTTTTTTCCTCTAGTCATCTGGACCTAGTTTAGAATTTTCCTTATGGATATAAAGCCCCAATTATCTCTTTTGTATTTTCATTTGGTATTTTATACCATATATATAATTTATCTCATGAATATAGATATTAATTTCCTTTTTACCATCTTTTCTAATATTTTTTCATACTTCTTTCTTTTCAAATCAACTACATATGCTCACATTACTTTTATCTATTTTTAGATTTATATAATTAGGGTTATTGTATGATATTTTTGTACATATCACAATAAAGATAGATGTATTTTTAAAAATATATATTAGAAAAAAGGTAAATTGAGGTATGTATATGTTACTTTAAGGTATTTTAGATATTCAAATATCATTATTTATTTACAACAATTTCATTTGAATTTCATGTTTCTACGTTATTTACCAAATCACCTTTCTACATTATAATATTATGATATGTGATGATACTTGGGTGGGGAATACATATACACCTAATATTTATTATTTATCTATGTTTATTCTTTAATTAATCATCAGCACATCATATTAATAATATGCATATCCTAAGGAGTGAACCAAGCTAGGTGTGGCCTTGCTCATGGCACTTTGTAAGATATTCCTCCAAGATCATAAATTATATTTGATAGTACTTACTATAATATTTTTTCTATCATTTTTGTCTCATATAGTCCTATTTTTATTTCCTTTACCCTCTTATACTTATTTTCTTGCCCTTTACCAACTAATTCATCCTTGTTGAGTTAGTTTTGAATTGTTCCTTATATTTTATACTATATCGACCATGGAAAACATGATATTATTCATGTTTTAGTATCTTTTTGAATGTATCAACCCTATAAAAACATTTTTATCACTAAAATCACCCTTTTATTTTATTTTCCCTATCTAACACAGTGTTTCACCATAATTTAGATTAAGATCAATTATTTGATATATTTAAGACATAAACTATTATGTGAATTAAAATTATGAAATATGAAACTTAATCATGAATATGAATGTAAGAGATTGAAATAAAATATTTTTTTACTATGAATTAATTTCTATATTTTAAAATATACTAAAGTAGGCATGTGATTTTTCAAGTTCTAAAACCATGTATTTATCTTTTAAGGTTAGTTCTATTGGATGAAAGTTAGTATTGACTATCAATACTAACCTGTAGTGGTTGATAGTGACCTATGATAAAAAAGGGTTTATAAGACCATATGATCATAATTTATTTTATATAAAATATTTATGTGTGTTAGTTAACCATAATTATGGGTGTAACCCCATAAATCTACCTCTTTCACTTTGAAACCCTAAATGCATTTGTGAGAGTTAGAAACCTACAAAAACCAAAAAAGTGTAACAGGATGAGATAATATCAATCACCTCCATTCATGATTGACCATTTCATACATATTTATACTAAAATTAAAATAATTTGGCCACACACAGTTATCCTACCTTGTGTGATTGTGAAATTGTGCTCTCTCACTATAGGAATGTAACTAATGATCTATATTTGATACTTAGAAATGGTTACTTTGACATGGATTTTATAGGATTCATATTTGGATTATGACTACTCCTAGTGATAAGGATGTCTTTTCCCATGTGCAATAGTGTATATAAATGTTCCAGATAAGTGCCAAGTCATACATACATACATACATACATACACACATATATATATATATGCATACACACAAACATATATTTATGTATGCATATATATATATATATGTATATATATATATATGTATATATATATATATATACATATATACATATATGCATATATTTATACACACACACACACACAAATATACATACATACATACATACATACATACATACATATATATATGTGTATATATATGTGTATATATATATGTATGTATATATATGTATATACATATATATACATACATATATATGTACATATATATATATATACATGCATATATATATATATATGTACACACACACACACATACACAGATATATAGTTTACACACACATACATGCATACATACATACATGTACATATATAGTTTACATGTATATATATATATATATATAGTTTACATACATGTACATACATGCATACATACATACATATATAGTTACATGCATGTACATATATACATGCATGTACATATATAGTTTACACACACATACATGCATACATACATGCATGCATGCATGCATGCACACACGCGCACGCACGCACGTGCGCGCGCGCGCGCACACACACACACACACACATGTGTCTAATTGGGAAATTTATCAGGTTACATTATCTAAAAGATAAATAATAACCTACAAGAATATATTAGATATGAAAATTGATCATTATTGGGAGAAGGTTGGTACTATCAGGCTCAAGTCAATGTTGACTTATTATATTGGTTTAGTTTGATGGTAGACTAAAATTAATATTTGGGCATGTCTAGGTAGGATAATATTTATGTTTTAAATTAATATTATATTTATCTTTGTTTCTAAAAATATAAAAAATGATTGGACCCATATAAAATAGAAGGATATGGTGATATTTCAAGTTATGATCATAATTATGTACATAATTCATTTTTGGTAAATTTATATCAATATTTTTATTGTCAATTAATTAAAATAACATTATAATGTCTAAAACTACCCCCCATTTATTCTAATAATGGAATTTATAGATTAAAAATAAATGGTATACCTGAGTGTACATAATACACTTTGTATTTATAAGAATATCCAATTGTGTAAGTCACTCCAAAGCAAAACCCGAAACAAAAATATGATAGTAAATGTTTATATATTTAAAACTAAAATCTTAAATCTAAATATTAAATTAAAGGTCAAAAACATAGTACACATGTGTATAGGTGAAAACCATGTTTCCATTGCAACTTTTTGGAGATGATGTTTCCTTATTGAAGCAATGGATAAGGGTGATTTCATTTGAAGCACTTATAGTATGGTTTTTATTATTTAACTATGGGCAATTTGAGGGTGATCAAACCCCAATTTTGTGTAACTATGAAATACCTTGGGTTGGGGATATGTATGTCCTAACCCTCGTAAATATGGAGATAAATACATAGTTTACTAATCAAAATAACTACTTAATTTGATAATGATGGGAACCACATGATGGGTTAACTAGAAGTAATTTCATGTCCACTGATCATCATTGAACCTCAATATATATTACATGTAAAAACATGAATTAACTATTTTATATATATTTTAGACTCAATATTGGTCACTACTTAATGTATATTGAAAAAGTGTTTGAAAATAAACAACTATAATAGTGCTCATTGTAAAATGTTCATGAATCAATATCATGCCCCTTTACATCTATGTCAACTATGCAATATCTTAGTAAGTATGTGCATGAACCATTATCATTTCCATTGAATATGCATAAATTGATATAGAATTCTATAGATATATATGTTAAACATGATGATCTATATCTAAATATATGTATATGTGAAAAAATTGTAATTTATATTACTTTAAACTATGTATATATTCTCATGCATATGTAATGAAGTGTGTATGATTTTTTACTAATGTATCATGCATGACATATGCCCCCATAATCTATATCGATGAGTATAATATTGATTATGTGACTAAACCATCTAATGTTTGAATCATTTTTAATCTCTAAAATTTATACTTTGGTTTCAAAATATTATTTTATGTTCATAAAGGCTTATATATCAATGACAAACCCACTATAATGTAACCATTTTGAGATGAGGGATGTGTCCTATAAGTTAATCATTTCAAAATAATATTTAATTATATCATGTCATGTATAAAAATATCATCATTAATAATCATGAAAGCATGTGGAGTATATGTCATCATAGTAATGTGTATGTTAATCAAGGAATGTATGTAATATATGTAATGCAAGGAACATAAGTTTCATGTCTAAATAGATGTATCAATGAATCATACAATAATAACTATCACTAAAAATAAATGAATAAGACTACATAGTAAAAGTGCATGATATAGATCATATATCTAGCCAATCTCAACAAGATCAAAACTAAATGTCACATATAAGACCAAGGGCCACATTAGGGGGAATGAAAATGTAGAAAAAATTAAGGCCAACGACCAAACACAAGGGATATTAAGATGATGAAAATAAAGGTCATAAATATGTTGAAATATTAAATATTACAAGGGACACATGCAAGGGACATAAAAATTTCACAAACAAGGGATATTAATATGTTGTAAACAATTCCAAAGGACAACACATAATACACAAGAACAAACTATCCTACCATCAGGGAGGGTAACAAAATCAATGAATCATATAACAAGTAAATAGTAGTATGCACCATCCATATGTATCAATGTCACATCATAGAAAATAACATATCCATGTAACACTATGTAAGATATGAGTAGATATAAATACGTGTAATAAATATATGTAACTGAGCATGATAAATATGCCAAAGAAAAATATATACTATGATATTGAAACTTGTGGAATAAGATGACCCTAGTATTGCGTTAGGATTTATGACAAGATTAAATTATTAACATTGAATATATTAAACATAATGCATAAAACAAAATTTTTACCATAATATAAATCAAACCATAAATTTTAGAGAGAAAATTTTTCAAGTGGAGAAATAATCAAATGTAGAAAAAACTCATATATTAGAAGTGTTCAAAATCATTGACCTCCAAGTATAATATCAAATAGAATCCAAGTAAAAGAGAAATCAAAATGAAATTAAGCCATGAAAAAACATCTCAATATAGAATAGAACAAGAGTGTCTCAAGGGTATAATGAGAGAAGAGGGAGATTAATAAATATATCTAATAATAAATAGGAATGTGTTCCAAATGTCCCTAATCCCCATAAGGTGACAGGGATATGAGTGAAAAGTATGGAATGAGTTACATTTAAATGTAATTCCAAGAATACCTAAAAAAGGACAAAATAATTATGATACCTACTAAATCCAAGATAAAGTTAATTTATTATAATAATAAATGAAAAACTAAAATATACTTAGGATTAAACTAAATTTAACCAAATAATATTAATCTAAGACACTCCCTCTTAATATTAATTAGTTTTTTAAGAAGTGAAAAAAACCTTACAAAAAAATAAGGGAGTTAACATTTCATAAAAAATGCCCTTAATGGAAACTTTCTTCAAGAGGAATGATAATTCTTATTTTTATAGAAAAATAATATGAGTAAGGTGTCACAAAATGTAACAAGGATGAATATGTTCCAAGAATACTCTTCAAACAATAAGGTCAATCTATAATGAAACAAAGACCAAGAAATAAGGATGTGACAAAGATGATAGAAAACCTGAAAAACATAAGCTTACACCAATATTTTTATTAAGTAAATAATATTGCATATCTAAATATAAAATGTAATAAAATCATATCTAATAAATGCAAATGGATAAAAAGACAAATTTAATCACAAAGTGTGAATCCTGCATGAAATATAAGTTAGTCAATAAATAATGACCTTGAATGAAATAATATTTCCTTTTCAACTTACATAAAATCAAGGAATTCATAAAAAGTTTTGAAAATTATGAAAAAGTAGACAAAGAATAGGTGTCATGTTTTTCAAAAGATATTATATGAGAAATAATTAATTTTTATTTTATTTTATTGGGTTATACATAAGTTTTACAAGGATCTTGAACCATAATTTTCAATGAGTAAACAATAGATACCAATAGGGAAAAAAATTAAATAGGCAACATGGGTCAACTAAAAACTAGAGACTTTCACCAAAACTCTATTAAGAACCCAAAACCAACAAATGACTAAACAAGACATAAGGAAATACATAAGCATGAATTACCCTGAAGGCTCCTCTAAACCTACCTAATTTTCCACCACAGAGTCCTAACTGATATTTTTACTCTCCTTGAGCTTAGTGTTCTTATTTATACCTCTTGTGTGAATGCTCAATTTTTCTTCCATTCATTCCTTCTATGCACTTGACCCTTTTGCCTTGGAGACCATCTCGATACTCTTGGTTTTATCATTACTTATTTTTTTTTAACTTGATCTTGATGCTTAATGTAGAGGTAACTTTATTCTTGACTTTCTTGATAGGAGTGACATCCAACCCTAAAATTTGGGTGCCATCTTCTACCAATTTTGGATTGCTTCAAACTTGCTTCAACTTATCAGATTCTACTTTCATAACATTTCAATCCTCTATAAGGGTGACCATCTGATGCCCTAGGTTATAAAATTTATCCTAAAACTCATGAAATTTTAGATCATAGACCATAGGGAGTCTCCAAATATTCTGATATCTTCCTTATTATTGATTTTGGTAACCTTCAGGGCTCAGATTTCAAACTTAGGTTTAGTTCTCTTCTCCCTTAAAAAGTGGAATCTTGGACTTTCATCTTTCTTTTGTTTTTCCACCTATTTTAACTCATGATGAGGAATCCTGAGGGGGGCACAAGGTGGGAGAGTGTTGGAGAGATGGCATCTGCTTCACACTCTTATGTAAGGTTTTCAAAGTCTTCCACTGAGATCTTATCCCTACTACTTTTGAATGTTTGGACCTCAATTCCCTCTTAGGGAGGAGGAAGATGAGACCATAGTGAATGATATCAGAACTATGATTAGATTAAAATTCCAAGACCATATTTTCAAGGGACATAAGTATAATATATGTAATGTTAATTCTATGACCCTTGAAACGGTTTAATAATAAAAAGTGGTGGGATAATATGTGGGTGAACTTACCCTCTAGAGTTAAATACATCATGACCTGTAGATAGACTTCTAGCCAATGCCTAGGTAGGATTACTATTAGGTATCCACTTTTATCTATTTATAAGTTGGTTTTAATTTCAAATAACCTTTACATTAATTCTTGCTTCCTTTTCTTATCTTTGTAAACTTTGTTATTTTTGCATGACATGCTCATGACCTCTCCTATTAGCTCCTCTAAGATTTCAATACTTAAGCCTCTAAAGTTCACACTCCTCTACCTTCATACAAAGATGAAATATTTGGATATCAATTCATCATGTACCTTAATTATAACCATAAACTTAATGAGACCACATTTATTTATCTTTCACCAGACCTTCTAGTTACTTTGGCTATCCTTATCACCTTCCATTGCTATAGTTCTCTTCCTACTCAGATTATGAAATGTTTTATAAAGACTCAAAGTGAGAACCAAATGGTTATAGTATTCATGAAAAAAATTGGTGTTAGTGAAATGATGCCTTAAAATATGGCATTAGCTATTTTAATACTTGAAATAAGTGTAGGCATCATAACAATTTATGTAATACAATCCAAGATTAGATATCGAACATATTCTCACATGTGTCCCCATCCCTTGAGATTTTATTAAATTATTGTGAATAATTATTAATTTGGAGGGTGATATGGGGGATTTTGTTTTTAATTTCATGCCACATGATTAGTTTTAGTTATGATACCCTCATGTTAGTTAGACCATCCATGACAAAGTTTCCTTCTTGATATATGTGACTAATGGAAAATTATTTAAATGATTGAAGGAGACAAATAGAGTCTTCAATGAGTTGATTTATGGTCTAATAAGGGTTCACCTTACCCAAAATGGCATTAAGTATGTTTAGTTAATTGCCTTTGATAGCTAATTTGTTGATCTTAGCCTCGAAGGCTAACTAGATAGCCAAAAGGGATGCCTTGGCCTCCACCACATGATTAGTTTGAGTGATCATATGACCCACATAAGTTATACCAAAATACCAAAGTAATTCCTAATGACCCATCTATATGAAATCATAAATGCATCATGTCTATGAATTGATCCTAGATTAGATAAGATAGATCACACCTACACTTCTGATTGGGATACACTTGTTAAGTGGGAGCATGACCAATACGGGGATTTACTGGACCCAATTAGGGGATCACTTGTATCACTTATCACAATACATCATTATAGGAAGGGTTTCAAAGCCTACAGTCTAACATAATTTCACAATAACCCTAATGGAGTCCTAAGGTTTAAAATGTTAACTTTATTGTAATAGCAAGAAAGTAAAATCTAATCTAGTGCACACCAAAGCTTATGGCACAAAGTGGCGGTTAGAAGAATAAAATAAAAAACTAAACTAAACATGTATTAGATGGCATATACTCATGTTAATGTATATATAATCCAAAATACATGGAGAGAAGAATATAAATACATTATTTATCTACTCTTACAAAGGAGAAATAAAGTTAGGAATACTTACCTTTGAATATGAACCCGTCAAGCCTCAATATCTCCCTTGGCCAAGGTGCTTTGCAAGATATTATTATGGTATGTAAGGATAACCAATATAAATCATCTCTAGGCTACGCAACCTATATAATCATCCAAAATACTTCTCCACAATACAAGATCCATATCTCCAAAGAAAGTATGAAACCCTAAGATTTATTCCTCAAGTAGAATGGTCAATAAGTAGATGTTCACTTAAACTTATTTGCTAATAATTCTTCTCTTATGAAATGGTGGGAAATGAAATTGTATATATAGGTGGATCTTGACCTAAATCCTTCTAGTAATTTTGGCTATACAGGGTTGACCCAGTCAACCCAGTGTGTTTTCATGGATAATTTACTAGGTTTTTGTTAGGTCAGTCAAAAGGCTAACAATTCAAAAAGTAAAGAGTACCCCTAAACTATACTAGGTTAACCCAATCAACCTAATACAATTGATAGTCAAAAAGGATGTTAAGGCAGGAAAAGGAGGAATAAAATTAGGAAAAAACTAGAATAGGTAGGACTAATAAGAATAAGCTTAGGTTAAATGGTTTTTAGGATACAAGTATGTAGTTATAAAGTGGTAAAAGGGACAACAATCTTATGAAGCATCGATGGTTTACCCACCCCTTTCTTGGTACACCCCTTAAGGTATGCACTTAGATACATTGAGACTTGATAGGTTCTTATAAGATACAAAGTGTCAGTAATAAATATTTTTTTTAAAATATTATGTGTATACATATACCCCACTCTAAGTTTACACGCGTCATGTAAGTTCAACATGAGATGGTGCTTTGAGATAGAACAAGATAACACATAACACTGATGTTAAGTAAAGTTCAATAAATAGAAAATAAAATAAATAAAAAGACTAAATTTAAAAACACATACCTTTAACTTAACTTAGTTTCATAGATAAAGAAGTAGACTGTAAGAGATGTGAAGGTGTCTAATGTAGAGAACACTAGATGAACCTATAGAAGTTATTGTAAAAAATAGCCAAAAATCATAAAAAATTAGAATATAGGCATATGATAGTGGAAAATAATCTCTACATCATCATGAATCTAACGTATTTTATGGTTTTCAAAATGGATGAGTAGAAACAAAGATATAAATAAAACAAGGAATCTATAGGAGAATAATTAAAAGATTTGCATTTTGAAAAGGAATTTTAAAATAGGGGAAAAGATAAGTCATTTGTAATTTTGACTTGTGAGAGAGGAGAAAGATATCTCTGGAGAGAAAATAATCTAGGATGGTAAGGAGATGACATGCTAGACAGGGAGAGGCTCCAGAGGAAGAAATAGGTGTACTATAGGTATGCATCTAAGAATCTCAAACCAAATTTTGAATTTTGTATTCAATTAAGTGAATTTCTAGTAATTTTGAATTTTAAGCATTTTTAGATGTCAAAATGAAGCAAAATAATAATATAGCATTAGTAAGAAGTAAAAAGTAAGAAAATTTCACTTTTTTCAAAAAATATAAGGGGTTAATAGGCAAAAAGCATTGGGTCAACCTAGTCAACCTAGTAGGCTAAAAAATAGGTAGAATCCATATGCCAAATTAGTAGGTATGGGTTGACCCTATACATTCTATAGGATAAAGGCCTAGTTTAGAGTTGTTAGGTGGTTTGAAAGGTCTAGAATAGAAACTAAACACTAGGGAAAATAAGATAAGGGGGGGTTGACTCAGATTTTGAGTCAACTGGTGAAAAGATAGGAAAATTTTGGTCAAACTAGTTTGACCAAAGAGCTAAAAAGATATGAAAAATTGTGCAAAAGGCTAAAAGAGGGATAAAATGGATTGAAATGACCAAGTAAGATCAAGAAGGACCAAGAAGGATAAAATTAAGATAAAATAAATAAAATAAGGTAATTTAGGTTTGTTTTTACTTGTAGAAATGTGAAAAGAATGTATTTTGACTATGCATGACATGGAGGAACTGATACATCATTTGTTATTTCTTGGGTGCAAGGATGATAGATATTCTGGTGACTTATAAATGTGGCATAGTTACCATATTTTCTAGATAGGATATTAGATGGAGATAGGGATAGACTAGGAGCCATTGGTCTAGGCAAGATAATAGAGATGTGTCAAATCCCACTCATTACTGACTTGTTAGTCATGTTCCTTGGTTATTAGGAATTATTGACTAACACCTTTAGATGGGACGTGGATGTGGGTATAGTAGAGGTGGCTATCATGTTAGAGTATGTTCATGCCATCCTAAGACTACCTATAGTAGGAGCACAAGTGATCATAGGGATATAATATATTCTAGAGGAGAGGATAGCCTTAACCATGTGACTTTAGAGCTTAGATATGATATTACTAGGAAAGAGGGTGAGTATGTTTGATTTTTATACATCATAGATTTTAGATATCCATAAGCCTATGATAGGCCTTGTGACATAGTGGGTGTTATATCACAAGTCAAATGACAAGGTACCACTATTAGTGGTAGCCTTGAGTAAGATGATATTAGAAGAGAAAGTTATATATGACCTACGCTTGACCATCTAGGCCCAGCTAGTACATAATATGTATGATATGCTAGTCAGAGGGTAGAAGACCATGGGGTTGATCATATTGTTGATATCTTAGATATATGAGGGGTTTCCTATATATTGGTTAGCTAGGTTGGCCCATGTGATTAATGATAAGATATATTGGGTATAGAAATGGAAGGAGGACAAGTTAACATGATCCATGCCCCATGTGATAGCATTATAGTCTATGAGATGTGCAAACATTATGTGGTAGCCATATGAGCACATAATAGCTACATGGGTAAGCTAGGACATAGTTGCACTAATGATAGAGAAGATAAAGGTGGTTAGACAATATTTTTAGTGGAGAGAGCCACATCTAGTGGCATGGTGCCAAGGTAGATGGGCTTACCTCATCTAGAGACATCAATATTGATGTTAGAGTAGTGGGCTTGCCATATGAGGGTGTCAAAAGGGAGGAGAGGACTTAGACCACTAGTAGTGAGGCCAACACTAAGGCCATGCCAAAAGTGACCATAGATTGGTTAGGAATGATGAAGAACTCATCAAAAGGATAGGTATATAGAGGTAGAGATACCAAATGTACCACTACTAGCTCCATAGTGAGATGAGTAGTGGTCATTGAGGACATGGAATTGATGGAGGTATGAGGTAGAGGAGAGAGTGGAGACTATTACCATACCAAATAACCCTATAGATGGGACAAAGGAGATGATAGAGAGACCACTCAAATGTAGGCTAAGACTAACATGAGCTATGATAGTTGGGTTTGAGCTGAGGAGGAAACTTGCATAAGAGGTGATAGGAACCTATGTAGATGGGGAGACTATGATAGGTGGTTATATAGATGGTGAGACCACAATAGCCAAGACATAAATAGGTAAAAGATGATTATTTTTTTTCTTAAATTTTATCTAGATAGATATTACGAGATATGATAATAATCTAATATCCATCTTGTGTGATTTTGTAGGTGTAAGTGATGATGAGGATGAGAGATGGGGGTCCCTAGTGAGGGGATCACTCCATGACATCCTAGTTGAGACTCCATAACCATACAACCCTACATCACTAGAGGATCTGAGTGTACCATCTACCCCAGCTCAGGCAAGCTAGTTTAGATTAGCTAAAAAGGTAATAAGGTAGATATGGGCATAAAGAGAGAGGATGCATCCACCAATAGTGATGGGTGTTAAGAAATTATAGGCATAGAATTCCCTCATAGATGAGAGAGTTACACATCTAGATATCGTAGCATAAATGATAGAGATGTGGACCTAGCTAATCGAGTTATGAATGTGAGCAACACACTTATAGGGGTAAGTAAAGGGGTTGATATCTAAAATGACCCCCTTATAATGTACCATTTGGAGAAGTTAGATTAAGGCCTCAATAAGTAATGTGGATAGGCTAGGAGATAGGTAGGATGGGACCTAGCCATAGAGATAGGGCATTATATATGGTTGTATTGTTGTATAAAACTCATGATGTGTGTGTGTGTGTGTGTGTGTGTGTACATACATACATACATACATACATACATACATACATACATATATATATATATATATATATATAGATCATTTTGAAATTTTGGTATTAGATGTGTATGTTTTCATCATGGTTGATTTTGGTTGTTTATTATGGTTGAGGCTATGGATGCTTAGGATATATTTGTTTCTAGCACATGTATTTATCTTTGTTGTATATGCTATAGGAAATATATGAGATGTGGTTTATTTTATAGAATTATGAAAAACATATGCATGGTTAAAAATAAATTGGCAAAAAGGACTTGGAAAAATATAATCAATCAAGAAAATGTATTACACACTATTTCAAGCTGAGAAATGTGTAATAACAAGAAAAATTATTAAGTATAAAAACCAATAAAAGGCAAGACAAGATGGTAAATATGAATTTGTTTTTAAACCAATGTGAAAGATTTTTACACCAAATTAAAACAAGTAAAATCATACTAATATCACTTTGGGAAGTATGACATACAAAGTAATAAAATGGAAGGTATGTAAAAAGGCACAAATTTTAATAAAAGACAAATTCATTAATTAAATCAATCATACTAAATCATGTTGGGAAGTATGAAAAAAAATTGAAAAATATTGGTCTTAAATTGGTCATACTAATTCAAGTTGGGAAGTATGAAAAATTTAAGAAGTGGTTGAAATCTTACACACACTCAAAAAATAAGAAGATAAAAAGGCAAAATAAAAATGAATTAAACATGAAACATACTAAATATCAAGATGGGAAGCATGTAAAATGATTTTTAACTTCATAATCAATTGAATCTTATCTCAAATTTGACACATGTAATTTGGATGATGACTTGGGTATTGGAAAATTTTGTGAGGAGGGTTGGGTCATGTCCATGGTCTTACACTACAACTCAACAAGGAGAAAACCACTAGGGTGGAATAAATAGAAAAATTGAGGGAAAATGATGTGGGTAATAGGAAGGAAAAGATGGTGATTTGTGAGGATGGCCAAGTCCTATCCATGATCTTATAAAGCAACTCACAAATGAAATTCCAAAGGGAGTGATCAGTACACCAAACAAAAAATTTCTCAAGAAGAAATATAAGGGAAATAAGGAATGAAAAATGGAGTGTAAAAATAAAGACTTAGGCATCTTATGAGAAGACCTTAGGAGGCAAGAGGCATACTAAGGACACAAGAAGACAATAAGTGACTAGTGGTTATCTATATACAAAGGAAACTTGGTCGCTATAGACACAAAGATTTATAGAAAAATAGGTGAGATACTAAGATAAAATCATGAATTTAGATTGGTACAAGAAAATAAAAATGGACCTACCTTCCCATGATGTGATTCCCCATTCTTTAGGACCCCTTATAGAGCTGTTGATCTAATGTGAAGATTGGGTACTTACATGAGAAAGTAGGTAGCACTAAAAGATTTTTTATTCTCCTCTTCTAATCTACTATCCTACCACACCCCAAAGGACCTTGGATCTATCATGAGGCCAACTATGGAGTTTGAGATTTGACTAGAATAAGGAGATGTGTTTTGAATCATGTCTTTTAATGTGATTAAACTTTTTAGAATAACTTTTGTCCTTTTATATCATTACCTTTTATTTAAATGATTTGGATTTTAACTTTCTTTTGAAGGATTTTTAAGACTCCTCCTCCATATAGATTTGGAATTACCAATCATGAGAGAGATAGTGATACACATGAATGAGTTCTAGGCTAAGGCTAAATGAAGCTAAGTAACCAAAGATAAAGACTGACTAGGACACTTAGTCTTGACAATGAACTAGCATGTGATCTTAAGTCTCAACCATGTATATGCTTAGTTTATGAAAAAGGAATAAGAAAAAAGGAGATCCACAAGTGGAATAATAAAAGGAGATGGTAATGAGATAGATTGTTTGCTAACTGATCACATGGTAAAGGGAGATAATAACCAAGGGGAACATGGTAATTATAACTAAATCACCATGACAAATTATCTGTGAAAAATAAGGATGGTAAAGAAAAATAATAATAAAGATATAATAAGAGATTTCTGAAGAAAAATTTAGGAAAAAGGAAAGGCAAAGCAATGATAAAGCAAAGACAATCATATGTGAACATATAAAAGGTAAGATAAACAAGATATAGTACAATAAGTAAGAAATGATGATATAAGATAAGCAAACATTTGACATAGCGTCAAATGATATAACAAATAGAAATAAGATTGGAACACATGTCCAATCTAAATATAAATGTCAAAGCACCATGCATGTGCTCATAAATACTAGTAAATATATCCACACACATTATCCAATACATCAGATAGGTCTCTATGAAGCTGTAATCGAAATGCTACTAAGGTTTCATGAATCTTTAATGAATACTAGGCAAATACTTCTTTTTTGATCTCCTAAACTAAAAAATTAAGAATTCTCAAAGGATCATGCTGAAGAGGAATATTAGGCAAAGGCTAGTTAGGGGAAAACATGGAAATATGATCTATAAGAGGAAAAAGAATCACAAGTGGAGAAGGATCCATAGGTAAAGGACTCATAGGTGGAAAAGGATCGATAGGTGAGGAAAGGTTCACCAGTGAAGGAATCATAGGTGGAGGTACATAAGGTGGTGAAGGGACCACAGGACGTAATGAAACCATTGGAGGTGGATCCATAAGAGAAAGAGGAGCCTTCTTGTAGGAATGACCTATGGGAGGAGTGGTAAAAGGTTTTGGAATGACTATAAGGTTATCTTTGAGATGTTATTATAGGATGCAATAATGATCATTGTGATGGGTACCACATAGATGCCATAAAAATATACCTCACCATATACTTAGGAAAATATTCAATAAGTACCTTTAGGGGAGGTATGGATTTGTTTAATGATAGGGAAGGATGTAATTTATCAAGATATTATCAAAACTTGCAACAATGGGTAGAAGAATGGTTATCTGTCCCATGGAAGAAAAAAAATGCTTGTGAGTGGTTTTAGTAGAAGAACTCATGGAAGGAGGTAAAATATGATTCAAAGAAGCTAGAGAACACTCATTAGCCCATTTAGTGGGTAGAGGAACTATCTTAGGTAAAGGAAGTAAACCATCACCAAGGGAAGGTGATGATGAGGAAGGAATAGAACTAGGCTCAATAGAAGGAGAAATAACATCAGAAGCAAGGGTAGGTTCAACAATAGTATGAGTAGGAATAGGATCAACTATAATAGGCTCGAGAAGAGGCTCAATTATATCAAGATCTACTATGAGAGGGGTGGAATCTATAGAGGGTCTAAGGAGGGTTCCACAAGCCTTAGGGGTAAACCAATGATGGGAGTTAGGGAAACTAGAAAAAAAGTAAGGCCCAATCATAACATGATCCATGGGCATAGTCCTACATGGATCATCAAAAACTAGATGTGTTGGCACCATATCTACCTTATGATAAAGGGGAAAAATAAAAAATTAGGAACTATAAGTTAATTAAAATTATGACATGCATGAAAATACTCAAGTAAAGAAGAATGACAATAGATAATCTCAGCATCATGAGCTTATACAAAACTTCCTAATAATGGATCATCTAAGGAATAACCATCATCATAATCTAGGTTATGAAGATCAATGTCATAGGTAGGGATAACCTTGTCATTTGATGAAGCATGGTGAATAGAATACTTATTATTGGTAAAGACTTTAGTAATGTCATTGCAAAGAGGTTTGAAAGAATGAGATATGAGATGAGATGAGGCAAGAGATCAAAAGTTTTTATATTTAAATTAATCTCATCAAACTCATCATCATCATAATCTAGAAGGCTAAGAGGAATGTTAGAAATGAGCTTAGGATGCCCATTATAACTGTGACTTGAATTGATAAGAAATTTGAGATGCTGAGAATCATGGAATGGAACACTTGGTAAAGATTAAAGAGTAGGAATTTGGAAGACACCATAATCTTGGAATTATTAAAAATTCTAAGGGTTAGTGTCATCTTGAATATTGTAAATAGATTCATTATGAGGGAATTTAATGCATTCTCAGGTAGAAGAAGAAATAACTATCATGTAGTGAGTCCACAACCTACCAAAGAAGATGTTATAAGAAAGGGGGAAGTTAAATATCATCACCTTCATGTAAATAGTGATAGGTGGAATGGTAATGGGAAGTCACACATAACCTAAAAGAGGTATTTGACTTCGATCCTATCCTTGGCATGTGTTTCATGTAGACTTGAGATTGCATTCAGAATACCCAAGAGTCTTAATGAAATCAAGAAAAGAAACATAGGTGCCAAAATCCTCATTAATGAATGCATGTTTGACTTAGTTATCACCTATTTGGATGCTAATTAATAAAAGAGGATCATCCACATGAAGAAAAATCTCATCAAGAACCATATAATCTATGGGAAATTTTAGGGAAAGAGAAGTGTCTATAGTTTCATCAATGTGGATAGACATCTCTTCACATTATTGTAAAATACTATCTTTAGAACCAGATAAATCTACCTCCCATCCTACAAGAGGAGGATGAGGGACATTCATCTTGAATAAGAGTTGCATGAGGTAGTTTCTATGATGTGGAAAAGTCCTCGTGAGTTAAAAAAATGGAATTTTGGATGGGATATTAGTGAGTTCCACAATGGGATCCCATTAATCATAGCCCATAAGAAGGTTATTAGATAAAGGTGCATAATGGTTAAGGAGATCCTTAGAAAGAGAAGCTAAAGTATATTGTCATTTTTGTTGGTAAGAAGAAGGTTTAGGACAAGGTTTTAAATCATGTTGAGATGATGAACTAGTTGTTTTGAGTTAATTTTGAGAAGAAGAAGAAGTGTTACTAAAATCTTGGTTATCATTAGCATTGGAAGATGATGGAAAAATAGAATGGGATGTGTTATCCAAGGGAAAATCATAAATTGGATTATCAAAAGTGATAATATATTCTTTCCCTAACTCATTTAAATGAGTTAGAGAAGAATCCTAGATAACATGATATGTGTTATGAGAAGGAGTGTGGGTAGGTTGGGAATAAATGAAATCCACCACCCTTCACATATTAGTCATGCTAACCACATTCTCTTTAGAAGTTGGTTCAACAAGATTATACATTTTTAGTGGACGAAGTGGGCTTGTCTTGACAATATTGAAGAGGAAGAGGGGGAACATTTTGGTTTTGTTCCCCAAGCCATTGGTTATGGATGAGATAGAAGATTAAGGAGGTGGTTTTGCATTCTCATCATTTGATTTGTTTTATGAGCTTGAAAGGTATTCATTTGGTTTAGAGTTTGTAACAAAATTTGGTGTGTTTGATTAACATTATAATCATTAGAATTGGTATTTGTATTGGTATTAGTTTTTTGGGTACCACTATTAGTGTTGATATGAGTTTGAGAAGAATGGTGAGAATTTGAGGCACTAGTGGAAAAATTTACTTGTGAAGAAAAAGATGGACTAGTGAATGGTTGAGAGGAAGAAGCACAAGAAGCATGATTGCCTTGGGTAGAAATCAATGAACTAGTGAAAGGATTAAGGATGGTGGGCCTTATGAGAGGCTCACTAGATGTATAACCTACCATGTTAGTTGAGATATTAGGAATGGAGGTAGAAGATTTTAGATAAGAGGAAGTCATGGCATAAGAAGGAATCAAAATTGAAGGAAGAGGTTGAGAACCAAAGAAAGTGGTACCTCTAAATCTTGTATGGAATATAGGAGTAGGTGAATGAAGCTATTCAGTTTGACCAATAATCATGAGGTTGTAAATGGTAGAAGGATCCTCTCCTTTATGTTGAGGAAATTCAAAAATAGAGAAAAGCATTTTAGGAGTATACTAAGTCAAGTTAGTCTTCTAATGATAAAAGAATATTATGTTGTGAAGAGGTATGAGAAGGGGTCCCATATTTTATTGTGTGAGTGATAATATGAACATTATTAGCATCTAAAGGAGAAGCCCTACTTAGTCTATGGGAGACCCTATTAGGATTTGTAAAGCTCATCATGTCTATTGACTGTGACTTAGTGTTATTATCTAAAAAAAATTCAATGATGAAGGAAAAATAAGAGAGATGAGAAATAAAAGGTCAAAAAAAGTGACTAAAACTATTTAGGGTTGACTAGGTTGATATAGTATAGAAACAAGGACTGTAAAACTATACAAGGTTGACTAGGTTGATCTAGTACATTGTATAAAAGGCAAAAAAACACTAGGTTGACTAGGTTGATCCAGTATAGAAAATAGGGAACTCAAGAAGCCTAAAAATATATCACAAAATGAAACAAACTAAATTTTTAAGTAATGAAAAGAAATAAGTATTGAAAGGAAAAAGATAGCCAATTGGATTAATGTTGGTTAATCCAATTGAAAAACACAAAATAAAATCTTTCACCATAGCTGGCTAATGCAAGGTTTTGTACACATAATTGACTAAAGAACAAGCAAACAAATTGAAAAGTAAATATAACTAATTGGTTAACCTGAATGTTAATGAGATTATTAAGAATGATTTATAAATGTTATTAGAAGTTGGTTATAATCAAGGTACTAGATAGTAATCTAATGATGGTTTTAGGTATTTTAGGCTAAAATTAATTATAGTGGATATGTTACAAGCTTGGTATTGGGTCCTACCCCTTCACTTCACACATAGTAGTGATAAGGGTGTCAGATGTTTGTTAAAAATATACCATTAACTATGTTTTATACTTGACTAGAGAATCAAGTCAGCTTCCCCCTTGGTGATGAAATCCAAGTAGGTTGGCCTAGGGTAGATAAGATGTTTAAATTACTTGTTTATGTTTTTTATTTGTCCATGCATTCATAAAATAAAAATATTGAAACTAAGTGATTAATTAAATATCCCATAATTAAACTATGTGAACTATTCTAAGCATGCAAACAACAAGAAAAGAAATGTGTGAGCTAATTACTAATAGATATGAGGTTAATTAAAAATTTGAAACAAGGTATAATGTGAACACTATATGAAAAAAATTATAATAGTTTAAATAGGGTTAAACCTATACTATGGAAGCAAAGTCTAAAAATGAAATGGATCAGCAATGTCAGTCTAGTTATTTCAAATAGTACACAAAACATAGAACTGGGTTGGTAGTGTCAATCCAGTTGACTATGTAAGTGTAATTTTGAAGAATAAAAACTATGAAATGAAAGATGAAAAATAAATAAATATATAATTAGAGAGGAACCTTGGTAGATTAGATATGTAGTCAATTATATTGTTGGTCTAGAACCTAGAAGTATGCTTAGGAAACCTATAAATTAGGTTGATAGTATCAATCAAGCTATATAAAAAACTATTAAAAAGGTGTTGAAACTATAAAGGGTTGGTTGGGTCAACCTAGTATGATAAATTAGGTGTTTTAAGAGATGTAAACCTATACTGGATCAATTGGGTCAATCTAGTTGCTTATTCCTTCAACCTATGCATAGAGATAAAAAGTTGGGTCGATAGAATCAATCCAAAATGTTAAAATATATGATAAAAATGATGATCAAAAAAAAAATTAAAAGAAATATTGCAATGGTTAGTTTCACATTGGGTCCACCATAATGTATGCAATTGAAAATTCATCATGTTTATGAATTAATCCTAGATCGTATAAGATAGATCACACCTACACTTTTGATTGGGATATACTTGTTAAGCAAGAGCATGACCAATATGGGGATCTACTAAACCAGATTAAGGGATCACTTGTATCACATATCATAACACATCATGATAGGAAGGTTTCTAAAGCCTACAATCTAAAATAATCATATAACAACCCTAATGGAGTCCTAAGGTTTAGAATGTTCACTTTATTCTAATAGCAAGAAAGTAAAATCTAATATAGTGCACACCAAAGCTTGTGGCACAATGTTAGGGTTAGAAGAAATTAAAAAAATAACTAAAATAAACATGTATTATAAGACATATACTCATGTTAATGTATACAAAATTATAAAATACATGGAAATAATAATGCAAATGCATTATCTATCTACTCTTACAAAGGAAAAATAAAGTTCAGAATAGTTACCTTTGAAGACGAACCCACTGAGCCTCAATCTCTCCCTTGGCCAAGGTGCTTCACAAGAGATTTTTTTGGTATGTAAGTATAACCAAGATAAATTATCTCTGGGATACACAACTTATCTAAGCATCCAAAACACTTCTCCACAAGACAAGATTTGTATCTCCAAAGAAAGTATGGAACCCCAAGTTTTATTCCTCAAGTAGAATGGTCAATAAGCATATGTTCACTCATAATTATTCTCTTATGAAATGGTGGGAAATGAAATTGTATATACAAGTGGATATTTCCCTAAATCCTTATGGGAATGTTAGCTATACATGGTTTACCCAATCAATCGAGTGTGTTTTCATGGATAATTTACTAGGTTTGTGTTAGGTCAGTCAAAAGGCTAATAAACCAAGAAAGTAAATAATACCCCTAAACTGTACTAGGTCAACCTAGTATAATCAATATCCAAAAATAATGTTAAGGAAAGAAAAGGAGGAAAATACTAGAATATTTAGGATTAAGAATAATAAGCTTAGGATAAATGGTTTTTAAGAGACAAGTATGTAGATGGCAAGTGGCAAAAAAGACAACAATCTTGTGAAGCACTGATGGTCTACCAACCCCTTTCCCAGTACACCCCTAAAGGCATGCACTTAGAGAGATTCAAAATCAATAGGTTCCTGTAAGATACAAAGTGTCAATAATCAATTTATTTTGAAAATATTATGTATAAGTAATTAGGTGTGTTTAGGGAATTGCCTTCGATAGCCAATTTGTTGATCTTAACCTAGAAGCCTAAGTAGATTCCCCAAAGGGATGCCTTGGCCTCCACCACATGTTTAGTTTAAGTAACCATATAACCCACATAAGTATGTACCAAAATTCCAAACTCATTCCTAATGACCCCTCCACCCCCTTCCCTCATCGAATTACCCTTGGCAGGCCCATCAAAGTTCAAATTCATCCAACCATGAGGGGGTAAGCCCGTTTGGTAAGGATTTTAGCCAAATTCTACTTAGAAAAGTAGACTCTAGGGGAAACATTACATTTAATAAGGATGCCCTATTTATTTATTCTTCATCTCTAAATTTTCTACCATCCTCAAGCTCTAACTTATAAATTCTATATGTGTTCCTATTTATGGAATTTGTTTGATGTATTTTTTCCCCTTCCTTTGGCCAAGGACATCTATATTTTTTATTATATAGTTATTCCTCCTTCGATTGGAGGTTTTGGCATGAATATAGGATTTAATTTTCATAGTTATCTATAGATTTATTAGATCCATTCATAGATATATGTTCCTCCAGCATATGTAGATTCTCCTCTAGTGAGTTATTATGGATAAAGTTATTGCTGAAAACTTCTTTATTAGAAACATTGAGTTTAGACTTGATGTGATAAAAAATTTTAACCAAAATAAACATGTCCAAATCTAAAATAGGTTCCTTACACTAGTTCATGATTTTATTATTAAGAATCAATTGAATAACTATTATAAGAAGACACATAAAACTCTCGAGAAGATTCAATAGGTTTTGAGATCTAAATTATTTTAATCTTTGAGTGAGGTGAATTAGTGGTATTCAAATAATTAAAATTTTCATTTATGGATTTAAAACAATATGTTTATTGATGTAATTTACAAAATTTATAAATATGATGTCTAATTTTCCCACAATGGTAACGAATTTTATGATTTTAAACCAAATGAACACAAAAAGTTTTATAATCACAATAAGTTGTATGATATTGAGAATCACTATTGTGCAAAATTATTTGGTTAGGGGGGAAATATAAATTAAAATGATCTTTAGAATAATTATAACTAATCCATGCACAATTGACATTATATTTAGGCAAAATAGGCTCAATAATGTCATTTTCACATTGTCCAAGACTACTACTTGAATAACCCATTGAGTGCATAATGCACAAATTGGGTTGGAATATTTTATTCCATAAAAATATTATCTTTAGGATAAGGAGACTAAAATTTTGAATAAAAATTTGTAGAGGAATGAGTGTGATAAAAAGATTCAAATTTAGCATTTAAAGTGTCAAGTGAGGTTTGCATAGTCTCCAATCTCTCATGAAAAGAGTTCTGAATTGTATTAAGAGTCATATTTTGACATTGTATTTAAAACTTAAAATCATGAATTTCATTATTTTTAAGAAAAAAAATTCATAAATTTTTAAATGATAAAAAAGGGTGTCAATTTAAAAAGGGTCATTTGAAATGTTTCTAGGATAATAAGACCACTTAGTTTATTTTGCATGTTTTATTGTTTACCCATGGTTAAGCATTGGACTCCATGTAGTGCTTGCCTATTTGAGGGACTTGGATAGGTTGTTCCTCCTTAGTTTGAAAGAAATAATTATGGTTCCTTGTTTTCTCTCTTGATTGAAGAAGAATAAGACCACTTGGTTTATTCTTCCTATTTTATTATCTTGCCATGGTTATGCATTGGATGCCATGAAATTTTTTTCCCAATTGAGGGGATGGGAGGGGTTGTGTTCTTCCTCACTTCACTTGGATATTTCATATTTTTATTGAAGTGTATTGTTATTGTGACATAGTGCAGTGGTTGTCTATGAACAACATCTCCACAGTGGAAGAATGATAAGCCCTCCTGTGTTGGGTATGGTGGTAGAATGCTTGACCCTCCTATGAATGTAATGATGGAATTTTTTAAGATATCTCATTATGAAACACAATGGTATAGTTATTAACCCTACCATGACTAGTATAATGAATCAATAGAGTGAGATATGATTTTTATACTCCAATATTTTAGTGGGCCTTTTTATGTTATAATCCCTTTCCTACTAATATTATAGTCATTAATGGTTTGTTTCACTTGAATGATCATTTGAATGTTTATTTATTTTTTATTTGAGACTGTAAGTATCTTTGGATAAGAACCAAGAATAGAAATGTATGTGTTGCATGGTCATTCCCTTGTGTTAAGATACCCTTGACTAGATATTCACCTTTGACCTTACCAAGTGATATAAACATGCTCAAATTTGAGAGTGTCAAGATCAAGGGTGTATAGAGCAGTAACTTGATGATGACAAAATGTTTGGTGGTGATCCTTCCTTTTAATGGATAATAGGTGATGGAAAGTGGATGAGGAACACCATTGAAGATTGGTTGGTAATTTAACACTTGATCAGACTAAAAGAAGTATCTCTCACTTATGATAAAATATGAATGAATCTATTGTGTTACTAATGATATAGCAACTAGCTTGATTGTAGTATTCTTGTTAAAAAATAGAGTTGGACAATATTCCAACTATGTATTAAGACATTTATTTTCCATTATTGAGACCTTAATGTCAATTTGAGATGTAATTGTTTGTGAATTCTTGATTTATAGGATCTTTAGAAGAGTCATGTATGTATCAAAGTCTTTAGCCTTTGAGGCACTTTTAAATAAATAAACAGATTGATTTCCTTGATTATATTTTTTTCATGAGTGATTAGTCTCTTAAGCATCATGTATTTATGTTTATTTCAATGATAAGATTTAATAGAATCAAAATTATCAAAAATAAGTGGAACTTAGATAAATAGTTATTGGGAATACTGATTTGGCTTGTTGAAATGAATTAAACATTGATGTTTTCAAGTATTATTATGCCAATGATGAATATATATTTATGTTGTTTTTATATTTAACCTTTTTACCAAAGTGAGTCATGTCCAGTTATGAGCATTTGTATTTAGACCCTTGGGAAGGAGTCATTATGGAAAGAAACAATCCTTAGGCCTTATGGATTTTCTAATAAAAGCTAGTGAGTTATCTAATTATATCTATATTGAAAATATTTTCCTTTTTGTGTGTAGGTCTCTCCTCCATATCTATATGGTTTAATGATCAAATAAAGATTGTGCTAGGATGAATAGAACACATTTTTTAATATATGGATTATTATTTGGAGTAACAATAAAAATAGTTCATTGTACCTTTGATGTTGTTTTGGATTAGATGGATGTCTTGTTAAATAACCCCCTAGGATTTTACAGTTGAGTTTCTACCTATTTTATGCCTTCTCAATAACTAGGTCATTTAATAAAATTCATGAAGCTTTATTAAGCTTAGGTCTTTGGCATGGTTCTTAGCAATATATTCCTTTAGATATGTTGGCTTGAGTAAACTCTCCTTGTGTTCATTTGATAAATCAACCAAACTAATGAGTTTATGGTTTAGAATAATGATCTTTACTCTAATCAATCTTTTATTCCTTTCTAAACTTGATAGAAACAATGTATGAATGTATATTAACCATGCTATGTTTCCAAATATAGATTCATCTCTATATTTTACTTCAGATCATACCTTAGTCAATTTCTAAGATCTTGATGGATTTTTACCTTAGTTTTTTTCATTATCAACTAAATTTATGTCTTGCCTTACCCACTTTAACTTTTAATTTTTTTCAAATTTTAACTTATCTAAATTTCAATATTTTTGGAAAGTTGGTTGGATGATTCCATGTGGAATCCTCTCAATAACATGAGGGATTAGCTAGATGGAAAATTCTCTAATGCCCTAGAGTTATTCAGAACTGCCAAGTGTTAGTGTCTAAGATTGTGAAATCTTAGAGGGACTAAGTCATTGAGGTTAATATCCAAATTATTCCATGTTCCATTTAACTGAATAAGTCATCATCTCAAAGTATTATGCCTTTGAGTTTAAGGCATTTACTTTGATTTTGACTCAATCGATGTTTGCAACCTTGATGAGTTGTTCAGAGGAATCCACATATCACCATCCTTCTATCCCAAGAATTATGTCATCATGATCAAATATAAGATCAGTGCCAAAATATCGGGTGATAAGGATGATACCACATGGCATCATCTTGATAACTTGTGAACCTATAAATGATTGCATAGAGTGCAAAGCCTCTAAGATAGTGAGTGAGTGGGATATTACCACATGGAATCATCTCAGAAACATAAAAACCCATAGATGACCACATAGGGTGCTTATAAGACCCAAGGCATGGAGTGATTAATCAATGGGGAATAATACCTTGATACATCTATGGTTTTGATGATGTAGGGAAATGCCAAGTGGTAGTGCCTGATGTACTAAAAGTTTAGGCTTGAGTATACCTGAGGAATTTATGTGGAATCCTTTGACTCAAGTAAATATCAATTAGGAAATTGATGGTCATCTTTAAGTCATTAATGTAATATTATTTGGCATAAGCTCATGAAAGAATCCTAAGTGTTGGCCAGATGAGTTAGGACTGTGGGATCCTAAATTATTATCTTGCATTTATTAAACTCACACAATAGTTGTAAGATGTTTTTTACATGATTAAATGGATATTGGTATCTATCCATGATCATAGGTGTTATGTTTGGTTTTATGTTATGTCATGCTTGTCTCTTTTTTTAAAACAAATGGGCATGAAATTTTAGTATTATAGCCTAGTTTATAACACTAAAAGTTCTAAGTAATTTAATTTCTTCTAGATTTCTAGTTTCCACATGTTTTCTAATGTTTTTCCTATTAACATGTAGAATAAGACAAGGACATTGAGTACATCATGGTGATGATCCCATTGGTGATCATGAGCCTCCCATTCAACTAATATTGAATGAAATAGGACAATAACTCCTATTAGCCATGCAAGAGATGAATGATGTCTTGTAGGAGAGATTTTCTATAGTTTATAATGAAGCATAAAGGCACTCTCCATGTCATTCCTAGGATGATGAAGAATTAGTTGAAAGATAAAGAGAAAGTTTTATGAATCTTCCCCATTACCATTATGAGGGTGATATAGGTTTGCATCACCATAGTGAGTGATAAGAGAGACAAGACTTAGATTATATTCATAGACCTATGCCTAGTGACTTATTTAAGGATTTTATCAAGTTGTATCCTCTTATTTTTGATGGAAATTAAGAGGGTTTTGTAACAGAAGCTTAGTTGGCAATCATGAGAGGATGTTTCACCTTATATGATTATAAGAAGGCATGTTTGGTCACCCATATTATTAGGTATGCATTTAGTATGTAGTGTGAAGGTGATGAGTAGAAACTCCACTTGACACCAACATCCCTCACTTGGAATTTATTTGAGGAACATTTTAGAGCATGTTACATGTCCCATAGATATATTCAAAATAAGGTAGATGAGTTTCATGACCTTTGATAGGGAAGTGGTACTATGGCATAATATGAGTGTCATTTTATAGAATTAATTAGATATTTGAAAGCTTACATAGATGAGAAAATCTAAGTGAACAAGTTTATTAGAGGCTTGAATTTGGAGTTGGTTGACATAGTGCACATTTTATCTCATACAACCTTGAAAATAGTAGTTAAAAAGGCCTATGTAGATGAGGAGTCTCATGGAAATACTTAAGATGTAATAGAAAGGTTTCATGGTAAATTAAAATCACAATGTGACTCAAGGTTGTAAGGTGTGCATCCTACACCTAGGGGAGGTTAGAAAGAAAATAAATCCAACACAAGATGCTCTAAAAAATAATAACAAGAGAGTAATTATTTTGAATGCAAAAGGAGAAGACACTAGCTGGATCAATATCACCAAAGGTGAGGTGATGCTAGACCTTAGGAGTATCATCAATCTAGGACTACATGAACCTATTAGTCTGAGTAGGCAAGATAATCAAGATCAACTACTTCTTTTAGACCTAGAACAACTAGATCCCCTTTAAGGCAAGACCAATGGAAGGGTACTTATTTCACATTTGGATCTATAAATTATTATGCATGATATTATCCTCTTTGACCATTAGTTGCTAGTAGGTAGAAGGCCCAAGTGTTAGAACTAATAGTGGGTAATATGGTTGAAAGGTGTAGGATTTATGCCGTGATGGATGACCACCAAGCCAAACAGTAGGAAATTGTCATAGAGACCACATGTATGATTGAATTAAATTAAATTTTAGTTTTATTAATTTAGGATCTTCAAAATCATTTATATATCCTTTTGTCATGGACCATAATAGGCTGGTGGCTATTAGGTAGTTATAAAGTTGGGCAATTGTGTTGGCCTCTAGGGCTAAGATGTCTATTAGATCATTGGTGAGTAGTTGTATATTAGACCTTAGTGTGTTTTCCACCATAGTGGACTTGTACCTTATTCCCTTAGGAACCTATAATGTTGTCTTGGGTATGGATTCACTTGAAACTCATAAATCCAAGATAGATTGTCATGACAAGGTTATCAAATGTGAGAATGACCTTGGGATGCTTATGGTAATATCTAGAGTCAAGATACATACTTACCTTCACATAATCAATGTGATAAAACTCAAGAAGAGTTAAAATAAAGGTTATAAATTATTTTATATCATGGTAAGTAATAGGATGGATGAGTTATAGAATGATTTTATAGATGAAAATCATGTTATATGTGAATTTCCTAATGTGTTTCCAGATAGATTGCCAAGTATACCCCCTTCATGGGAGATTGATTTTTAGATTGACTTGATACCTAAGGATAAACCCATCTTGAAAGCACCATATATAATTAACACCCCAAAAGTTATGTGAACTAAAGTTAAATCTTGAGAAAATTTTGGATGAAGGATTGATTCATCCTAGTGTTTTCCCATGGGGAGTAGTAGTCATCTTTGTGAAGAAGAAGGATAAATCCTTTCAATTGTGCATTGATTATTTCCAATTGAATAAGGTAAAAATTAATAACAATTATCCCTTTCCTATAATTGATGCTTTGTTTCATTAAATAGGGGATCCAAGGTGTTTTCCAAAATTAATTTTAAACCTCGATACCATCAGTTTGGTATCATAGAGCCTAATATTCACAAGACTACATGTCAAATAAGGTATGGGGATTATGAATTCATAGTTGCACTATTTGGATTAACTAATGCTCCAACAATATTACTAATTATAATGAATGGAATGTTTCTCTCCTTTTTGGATTGATTCATGTTGGCTTTTCTAGATGAAATTATAATTTATTCATAGAATGAAGAAGAGCATGAGGACCATCTGAGGTAGTCCTGTAGGTTTTAAGAGAAAATTAATTGTTTGACAACTTGGAGAGGTGAACATTTGGATAGTTTGAGGTGTAATTTATTGGGAACATCATTTTATGAGATATAATATATATGAATCCTACCAAGATTCATGTTATTATGGAATGTATAACACCCTCTAAAGTTTTAAAAGCTCATAGCTTTAAACGATTGGCAGGATACTATAGATGTTTTGTATAAAAAATTTCTCACATTATGAATCCCGTCACTTCACTTTAGAAAATGGGGAAGAATTTTATTTAGAAAACAAGATGTGCACAATATTTTTAGATACTAAAATAAGGATTATTTAGTGCATTGATTTTGGTTATGCCTAATCCTACGGGATTCTTCCTTATTTGCATTGATGCAATGAAGGAAGGATTTGGAGATGTACTCATGGAGGAATCTAGAGTTATTGTGTATGAATCTTAGAAACTCAAGGATTATGAGGTGATATAACCCATGCATGATATGTAATTTGTATCCACAATTCATGCTTACTTACAATGGTGACACTTCTTCCTTGGTCATCATTTTGTTATAAAGATAGATCATTTTAATGTGTAACATATATTTAATCAACCTAAAATCAACACTTGTCAAAGGCATTGGATGGAATTTTTGTGAAAATATGACTATGAAATTTTGTAAATCAAAGGAAAGGAAAACATAGTTGTTGATGCCTTACGTAGGAGGTGCCATGAGTTGGCAATAATGAGTTTTAGAACTAATTTGAGAAGTTATATTTTGAAGAAACCTCCTAAGGATAACCTCTATGAAGAAGCAAGATAAATATTGGATTTTAGTGTGAACCTAAGAGGTAAATTTGAAGGATATTCTCTTTAGCTTGATGTTTTATATGCCATAAAGGGCATATCTACAATTTCTTAGTTGGTGGCTTATATGAGATAATTTTATTTGAATCATGTAGAGTTATTTACCAAGCACACCCTAGGGTGAATAATATGCATAAAAAGTTGAGTAAATTATATCATTAGGATTGTTTGAGGCATGATATCTTTGATTTCATAACTCATTCTATAGAATGAAATAGGTTAAAAATTGAGCATCAACATCCTATATGATTGTTATATCCTCATGAGACTTTGGAATGGAAGTGGGACACTATTTTTATATATTTATTGTATGATTTCCTAACTTGACTTATCATCATGATGAAATCATGGTCATAATGAATAAGTTAATCAAATTATCTCAATTTTTACCCATTAATACCACTTATAATGCTAATTTAATGGTAAAGGCCTTTTTGGATGACTTTGTTAGATTGTACAGGATTCCTTGTAAGATTATTTCATATTAAGATTTGGTAAATACTTTTCAATTCTAGACTTGTTTACATAAGTCATTAGGAACTCAACTCAATTTTAGCTCTTCTTACCATCCCAAGGCTAATGGACATGTCGAGATATTCAATTAGTTCTTGTAAGACATGTTGTGCATGTATTTTATGGACTAACAATCCCATAGGGAAGACTATTTGTATCTTGTTAAATTTACTTACAATAATAACTATCATAGTTAAATTAATATGTAAACTTTCCAAGAATTATAATGTCAAGATTGTAGAACCCATTAAGTTAGGACCTACTTGAGGATAGAGTTGTGATTGGCCCTACCATGTTATAAGAAATGGAGGATCAAGTAATTAAGATATGATAACACCTGGAGATTATCACAGATTTACAAAATAAGTATGTTAATGCAAAGAGAGGTGATCAAAATTTCAATGTTGGTGACAAAGTTTTAATAAGGTTGATACCCAATAATATCCCCATCTATTATGGAAAATGTTAGAAGTTGGCACCTCATTTTGTTAGACCATTCGAGGTCTTGGAGACCATTATCCTAGTAGTTTAAAAATTAGCCTTACCACCTAACCTATCTCATTTTCATGATGTATTTCATGTCTTTATTTTTCATCAAAATGTTTCTAAAATTTCTCATGTATTAGATTGGATTTCCTTGTAGGTCAAGATCGATGGATCTATAACTTTAGAGCTCATTTATATTTTAACACACAAGGTTATAGAATTTTGAGGTAGAGATTTGGGTAAAGTCAAAGTCCAATAAGATGAATATTATGAATCAATGACAACTTGGTAATATGCTAAAACTTTGAGGGTTTGGCACACTTACCTATTTTAGTGACTTCTAGGTGGAAGTTCACATAATGAGATTGTGATGTAAGTTCCTATTTTTCATAGTGCTTATATTGACAAAGATGACTATGAAACCATGACTTATATGTAATTATGTTGTTAATTCACATCTATTTGATATGTGCAAAGATTTCATGAAGTATTTTCATGTGTTGAAAACCATGAGAAAGGCCTATTATCAATCATGTTTTGGATTGCTTACTTATGAAAGTATGATACTTATATTTGTTTGAGAAAAATTTTATTTATGAAATTTGATTATGTCTAGGAAATATATTGACTTAATTCATGTTGAATAATTGCTTCTAAAATAATGAAATGTCAATCACTTATGCATCAAATAATATCAAATTTTATACATGTATGTTAATATTCCATGAAGTATTGGATATTATTAATTGTTTGAAACTGCCTTGTTTGATTAAATTTTATAGATTCAACTATTAGGTTAGAGGAATTTGATGTGTGCATAGAGTGTGCATAAACAACAGAAGGTTCAATGAATGAAAGAGACTATGACGAACATGGTTATGTAACTAAAATAGATTTAACCTTTCTTAGACCCATAATTGGTTGCCTAGTCCACCACCTTGTAGATGTAGTGTTTGATTAGGAAACCAACCTTTAATCTTGGTGGGTGGAAGTTATTATTACCTAACCTAAATATCTCCTAGCCAAAATCTATACTGTATAATGTCTGATTAGTATATCTTATTTTGATTGACATAGTACTAGGATCAAATGGGAAAAGAGTTAAGGGAGTCTTGAAACCAATCATAGGATCATGTGAAGATTTTATCCACATTAAAAGAACATGGTGAAGAACATCCCTTAATGAGGTGTCAGATGGCAAGTAGATGGTGGTTGGCTAATGTTAAAATTTTTATAAGTTAGGCTCCTTTATTTTGGGGACTTTTTTATAATTAGAAAAGAATTAAGACTTGGTATAGGATAAGGATAAGTAATAGATAGGAATAATTGGTTAGGAGATTAGAGTCTAGAAAATTATAAGTTAGTGCTCAGGTGATCTAGAAGTCAATAGGTGGGATTCATTTTAACCTATGTTTTTATATTATTTATTTATAATGAAATGATTATATTCTATGTTTGATATTCTTAATTTTAGTAGAATAAGACCACTTGGTTTATTTTTCCTATTCTATTGTTTGCCCATGGTTGAGCATTGGCCACCATGTACTGCTTTCCTATTTGAGGGCCTTAGAGATAATTTTCCTCCTTAGTTTGAATGAAATAATTTTGGTTGCTTGTTTGATCTATTACTTTTAGGAGAATAAGTCCACTTGGTTTATCATACATATTTTATTGTTTGCTCATGGTTGAGCATTGGTTGCTATGTAGTGCTTGCCCATTTGAGGACCTTGAAGAGGTTATTCCTCCTTAGTTTTAGTTAAATTATTTTGGGTCCTTATTTGTTCTCTTTCTTAAAGGAGAATAAGACCACTTGGTTTATTCTTCCTATCTTATTGAATTGCTATAATTGTGTATTGTCTGCCATTAAATTTGTTGCCCTGTTGAGGGCATAAGAGAGGTTGTGTTCCTCCTCACTTGACATGGATGTTTTATATTTTAATTGAAGTGTATTAATGTTGTTGTGACATAGTGTAATGTTTTTTTGTGAGAAAAATATGAATGGTGGAAGAATGATAAGCCCTCTTTTTTTTGGCACAGTGGTATAATGTTTGACCCTCTTGTTAATGTCATGGTGGAAGTTGTTAAGCCCTCTTATGATGAGACACAATGGTATATTATTTAACACTCCCATTACTACTGTAAATAATAAATAGAGTGAGATATCCTCTTGATACTCCAATATTTTGGTGGGCCTTATTATGTTATAAGCCCTTGCTTGATAATATTATATTCATGAATTTTTTCTTCACTTGAATGATTATTTGAATACTTTTTTATTTTGTATTTGAGACTAGAAGTCTCTTTGGGTAATAACCAAGAATAAGGCTACATGTGTTGCATGTTATTTCCCTTGTGTTAAGATACCCTTACCTATATATCTACCCTTGACCTTACCATGTGATATAAACATGCTTAGAGTTGGGAGTCTCAAACTCGGGGTGTCTAGAGTAGTAAATTGATGATGATAATAGGTTCAACAGTGAGCCTTCCTTTTAATGGCCAACAGGTGCTCGAGAGTGGATAAGAAATGTCATTTAATATTACTTGGTTATTTTTCACTTGATCAAACTAAAATATGCATCTCTCACTTATGATAAAATATGATTGAATCTGTTGCATTATTAATATTGTAGCATCCACACTGCTTGAAGTATTCTAGTTAAAATTAGAGTTGGAAAATATTCTAAGTATGGATTAAGACATGTTTTCCATTATTGAGACCTCGGTGTCAATCTGAGATGTAATTATTTTTTAATTCTTGATTTATAGTATTTTGGAAAGATTCATGTATGTATAAAATTCTTTATCCTTTGAGGCACTTTCAAATAAATAAACAAATTAATTTCCTTGCTTATATCTTAGTCATGAGTAACTGGTATATTAAGCATCATGCATTTTTATTTATCTAAATAAGAAGATTTAATGGAATTAAACTTATCAAAAATAAGTGGAACCTTGATAAATAACTATCGGATTGTTATTGGGAATAACAATTCAACTTGTTGAAATAAATTAAACATTGATGTTTTATGTTATTGCTATGTCAATCATGAATATAGACGTATTTTATCTTTGTATTTAACCTTTTTGATAAAGTGATTCATGTCTATCTATGACTATTTGTATTCATACAATTAGGAAGGAGTTGTTATGGAAAGGAAGAATCCTTAGGCCTTATGGATTTTCTAATAAAATATAGTTAGTTATCTGATTATATCTATGTTGAAAAAAAATTATTTTTTGTGCATAGGTCTCTCCTCCAAATTTTTATGGTTTAATGATCGAATAAAGATTGTGATATGATTATTAGAATGCTATTGCTAGCTCTAGATTATGATTTAGAATAACAACATAAATACTTTGTTGAACATTTTATGTTATGGATTAGATGGATATCTTGTGAAAGAATTCCTAAGGATATTATAGTTGAGTTATTGATTATTTTATTCCTTCCCAATAACTACATCATTTAATAAAATTGATGAATTTTTATTAATCTTAGGTCTATCACATGGTTCTTAGTGAGCCATTCCATTAGAGATGTTGTCTTGAGTAAACCTGCCTTACATTCATTTTATAAATTGACCAAACCAATGAATTTATTGGTTTAGAATCATGCTCTTTTCTATAATAAAGTTTTTTATCCTTTATATAATCTATAGTAGAAATGTAGGCATGTATATTTAACCTTGTTATGTTTCTAGATATATAGACATATTTGTGTTTTACTTTAGATTGTGCCTTAACCAATTTATGAGCTATTGATGGATTTTTACCTTAGTCATTTTCCTTATTAAATAAATTAATGTCCTACTTTAGTTTCTTTACCTTTGAATTTATTTTAGCTTTTGTCTAGCCAAATTTTAGGCTTTTTAGAAATTTGGTTGGATAATGCCATATGGATGCCTCCCATTAGATTGAGAGATTAGACATATGGCAAAGTATTTATTGCCCCAGATTTTCATAGATATATCAAGTGGTAGTATTCAAGAGTGTATAATCTTAGAGAGACTAAGTCATTAGGTTTAATACCTCAATGTTTTTGCATTATGCATAATCAAGTAGGTTATCTAATTGAAGGATTATGAATTTAAGTCTAGGGCCCTTACTTTAATTTTGCCTTAGTTAATATTTATGACCTTGACAAGTGGTTTGCAATAATTCATGCGTCACCATACCACTAATTTAGGAGTGAAATCAACATGGTTATATGGTTGGTGATAGGTTAGTGGGAAAATGGGATGATTCCATGTGACATCATCATGATAACCCATGAACCTAGAGAGGACTGTGTAGAGTATGAAGCCTTTAAGCTAGTGGATGAGTAGGATGTTTCCATGTGACATCATATAATTTTCCAAGTTGTAACACCCCAATACCTGAGGCATGGAAAGATTAATCAATGGGAGATAATACCCCAATACCTCAACTTTTCTAATGACGTAGGGAATTTCCAAGTTGTAACACCCATGTACCAAAAGTTTAGGATTGAGAAGACCCAAGGCATGTGGAATCCATTGAATTAAACAACTGCAATGTAGGATTTTGATGGCCATATTCATTTCAATAAAATAACACTTTTTGTAATAAGCTCATAAGATAATCTTGAGTGTTGATGAAATGAATCAGGACTATGGGCTCCTAAATTATTGGCTTGTATTTGTTCAAGTCTCATGGTAGTTGTAAGATCTATTTTGCATGATTGAATGGATATTTATATCTATCCATGATTTTAGGTGTTATGTTTGGTGTTATGTTATGTTGTGCCTATCTTTCTTTATAAAAGTGGGCATGAAACTATATCCTTCATTTTTATTGCTAGCTTTAGGTTTAATTCCTCCTATTTTTCAACTGAATGACTTGAAATTAAAATATTCCTTTAGAATATTGTATATTTTAGTCATTTAGTCTATGTTTTACCTACTTTTTTTGCATTAAACCTAATTGTACTATGATTTGGTTAAGTTTTGGATCATCTTGACATTGAAATAATGGTAGTTCAAAATTAAAGAATTTAATTTAATTTTTATATCTAAATTATTTTACTTTGGATATCCATCAAATTAACATGCACTTGTCTTATTATGGAAGATAAAAATTAAATGAAGTAAAATTTTAAATATATAATATTATTAGGTTGGAGTTTATCTAATAAGTATGTGTTATAGATTTTGTGTGCTAATTTGAAACATCACATTTTCTATGTTTGCATATAAAAGTTAAACATCAACATGTGAATTGAATAGGTGGAGTGATGTATAATTTTTTTGGATAAGTGTTCCATCCCTCTCCACCATCACCTATCTCCCACATAGTAGTCCAAAAGTTAAGTTCATTTTAATTTTAAAAATGTTAGTCTTCTAAGAATTTTCAGATAAAATCTCAGATATTTAATTTGAAAGAGTTTCCAAAATAAGGATGTTTTTAAATTTTTTACTTATTGATAAGTAATAATTGTGTAATATTAAAAAAAAATTGATTTTTGGTCAAAGCAAACAAAATAAAAACATGTTATGCACATGTAACATTCAATATAAATGATTAATGTCACCATGCTTTTAGTATTACATTTATCACCTACTCTAGATATAACAATGACATTTTAGGCATCATCCCTATAAATATATAGAGTAAATAAGGATAAATTTTCATTTTTCCATTTTTTCTTATTACCTATTTATGTCTATAACTAGACGTAAATATTGAATGTAATAAATTATAAATATATAAAATGAAACATTTTTGTTGGAACATAACTAGATACTGAGAGGGGGGTGAATCAATATATCAATTAAAACTAGTCTTTTAACACCTTTTGATGAAAATTAAAGATATATGTAGATTAAATAAAATATGTAGAGATCACACAAACTCAAATACACATGACACCAAATTTATACATGGAAAACCCAAAGGGAAAAACCACAGTGAGTATAGCTTCTAGAAACTACTATTCTAATCTAGCCTCATTCGTAAACTTCACTGGTTATAATATTTAAGGAAACCAATCCTAAGGAGATAGCAATCCCCTGATTTAAGAACACCAACTCTAAAGAAGAACCCTCTCCATAATCTAAGTTCCCACTCAGCTTATTTGATGGCACCAACCTATCAAACTTTTAGATCTACAACTCCAATGTATAAATTAGATTCATAAATTAACCTAGATCTATATTCTTTGTTACAAGTCTAATCTACAACTGATCATTCTCTACACATTCTATTTATGCCTTTATTCCTCTATAATCCTCTATTCCTATGTCTAGATGTCTCTCTATTTAACACACTTCATTGGTTTCACCAACCACTCTGCTCTCCTTTGCCTGCTTTGGTTTTGTGTATTTATGATTTTTTATTTGACATAATTCATTTGCTTCTTCTCTATGCCTCTATTCAATTTTCCTCAAAAGAAAAATAAATTATTTTATTTACATTTTTATTTATCCTAGATATCATATTTATAAACAAATAATATAGGGTTTCATATCTTTTATGTGTTCACACTCGGGATACAACACATCACGCTAATTTTAGACTCTAGTTCATTATAACATGAACTATTAGTTTCTCATGTCTTAATTATATACATCATGCCAGAATCATAGGTCTCTTTACTATCTATAGCATCTAATAGACTCAAGTTCTGATGTATAGGCTCTTTAATGTAGATTTGATTGGTTATATTGATTAATATCATTGTCTATGTCGAGATATAGAGCTTATATGCAAGTTTTTGCATGATCCTCCAACTAACTATTTATCTAGACATGAATTTAAATGTAGATCATTGATCTTAACTTTGGTTCCATGATCCAATTATCCATATTCAAATAACTCAACTTTAAAATGCATCCATTCAATCTCCAAATCCTATCTTTCACGTGTTGTTTTATCTCTAAAGATGCATGACCTTTACCTTGACTAGGTCATTAAACTTTAACACTTTAACCTCATCTCACTACTTCTTATATCTTTGGATCACTTTCAATTTGTTAATATTTTAAAACCTACTCACTCTTTAACTTATCACTATGTCGATAAACATTGAGCACTTTATAGAATTTGAGTCTATTTGCTCCATTGGTTATCCTTTACACAATCACCTATGCACCATTAGATCTTCTGAGAAGCTCATTCTTTATATCTATTAAACCCTCAAGAATATGACATTTGGGTTAAGCAAATGCTTTCTATTTATAGCTATTAGTTCTTTCTATTGAGACATTTGGCATCCTCACATTGGTCCTCTATCTGATAGTCTCATGTGCTTATGACACTTGTCACTTGAACATTTATGTAGAGCTCCTTTTGACAATTTGAATTTACTACACTTCATTGGATCATCTATGTATGATGAAGTGTGGGTCATTGAGCAAGTTGGGATATATTATAAAGTCTAATACTTAGGAAATATTATGTCCATTAATCATTGCTTGGAATTGGTAATTTTTAGGTTAAGGGGCTAGTTTGAAAACAATGACAAAGGCTTCAGTTATAACTTAAGCTACTAGTTCCCAGCTATACCAAGTCAACATTAAAATATAAATTTTTTGGTTGATGCCATGGCTAAACCCTTAGGGTTTTACTAAGAAACCCTATCCAGTCTGATAGCAAAGATAAATCAATTCTGAGATTACTCCTATTAACTTGTGGATTATATTTATGGAATGTACAAGAAAAATCCATAATAGATTTTCTATTTATTTGACTTTAAACATCCATAAATGGTCTTTATAAAATCATGACAACTCTACATAGTGCAATTGTGAAACATGTTCTTCTCTCAATCAATCTTTCTTGGTCCTTTTGAAATCAATGGCAATCATATTGCCAATAATCTCCCCCTTTGGCATTGATGGAAAACTAAATAATCTGATGCAATTTTAATGTTCTAATCTTCTAATAATTTGATCCTTCTCTGGCATTGCTGGCATTAGCTTTTGATGAGTATGAACTGAAGTTATTCATACCATACTTGCTCCTCCTAGGTAATGGCATATTTGCCTAAACTCATCTTGGACATTTGATTTGATCTTCCAAACTTTTATGAAGAGAATTTGCACTTTTCTTCCAACTTTTACAAAGAGAATTTTCCCTTTTTCTCCCCCTTTGACATCAATGGTAAAGGGACTCCTCACTTATTATCCAAAGTGTTCTCCCCCTTTATTACATAAAAGAGTTTGTCCAAGAATCTACAACTTTCAACTCATTAGTAATTTTTAGAAGCATACATGCCTAAGTTAACTTGTCTCTCTTCTTCCAGGGATTAATAAAGCTTCCATGAGACTCCCCCTAGACTCATGCCCTATCACTAGTGATTTAGTAATGTGGTGTAGAATCCACCACTCCCAAATTCTATCTTAGATAATCAAATTATTCCTTAGAAAGAGGTTTGATGAATATGTTTACAATTTGGTCCTTAGTTGGCATATATTCTATTGTGACCTCTTGATTTTCAACCCTTTCTCTTAAAAAGTGATACTTGATTGATATGTACTTGGTTCTAAAATGCATCACTAGCTTATTTTATATATGTATAACACTTGAATTATCACAAAGAATACAAATAGGTGATGTGTACTCAACCTTGATGTCCTTCAATGTTTTCTCCATCCACAAGACTTGAGTGAAACATGCCACTACTATTACATACTCTACTTCTATTGTAGAAAGAGTAACCGATTCTTGATTTTTTCACAACCATGAAACAAGTTTATTTCCAAGGGAAAATGCACCACCATTATTGCTTCTTTTTTCATCCACACTTCCTTCCCATTCAACATGTGTGTGTGTGTGTGTGTGTTGTCAAAGTGAAATATTCACTTGTAGGGTACCATAAGCCATAGTAAATTATGCTCTTGATGTATCTAAACATTATTTTCATTACATTAACATGTGATTCTTTAGGAGCAACCTAAAATCTAGTAACCATGCACACTGCTTACATGATATCTGGTTTTGATGTAGTTAGGTATAACAAGATACCTATCATTAATCTATATATAGTCTGATTTGCATCAAGTGACTCATAATCTTTGCTCAACTTTCATCCAATTATCATTAGAGTAATAACTATTTTTCTATCTTCCATTTCAAATTTCTCATCCAATTATCATGGGAGTACTAACTAGTTTGCTATCTTCCATTTCAAATTTCTTGAGCATCTCCTTTACATACTTGGTTTGGGATATGAATATCACTTCATTATATTATGTTATTTGTAGACTAAGGAAGAAGGAAAGTTCTCCTAGCATAAACATCTCAAATTCACTTTGCATTTGTGTAGCAAATTATTTTCACATTTTTTTATTACTACCACCAAAGATGATATCATCTACATAAACAAAAATCAATCAATATATGCTCAAATTCTGATTTGAAGTACATATTACTATCTACAATCCTTTGTTGAAACTTTGTTGTTGATGTATTAGTCCAATATTGAATACCATTCTCTAGGTGCATCTTTTAGACCATACAATGTTTTGTTTAATTTGCACACATAATCTTATTCATCTGGAAAATAAAAACCTTCTAGTTGTTCAATATAGACTTCCTCTTCAAGGTTCCCATTCAAGAAATCAGACTTGACATCCATTTGATAGACTTTAAAATTCATGTAAATAGAGAATGATATAAACAATCTTATAGCTTCCAATCTAACAATTGGAGCAAATGTTTCCTCAAAGTCTATGCATTCTAATTTTACATATCCATTTCACATGAATTTTACTTTATTTATTATAACATCTCCATCCTCATTGAGCTTGTTTATATAGACCCATTTTTTTCCTATCACATTCTTATTTGAGGGTCTTGGAACTAATTTCCAAGTTTTATTCTTGTATATTTGTCTCAGTTCTTCTTCCATGACTTTTATCCAATTATCATCCTTTATACCTTCAACATATCTTTTAGGCTCAATTTTAGACATTAGATCAAAACTTAATTATTCTTTGTTCATTGTATTTATTCTCCTTATCTGAACTCCTTCATTCTTATTACCAATTATCTGCTCTTTAGGATGATCCTTTTGAACAAATCTTGGAGGTGTGTTTTCATTATTTTCCTCATCCTCTTCACTATCTAATTCTTCTTCAAGATATGACTCTTCATTATTGGTTTCCTTGTTAGGTTCAACACGTTTTATTCATTCTTCTACTTTGACATTTAAGATCTCCACCATCTTGTGTAGCCTCTTGTAACATATATAGGATTTGCTTTGAGTGGAATAACCAAGAAATATTCCTTCATCACATCTTAATTCAAATATTCCTAGCTTATCCTCCTTTCTTCTGATGTCGCACTTTCTTCCAAACACTTTGAAGTACTTAATAGAGGAAAGATTTCCATACCATATCTCATAGGGAGTTTTGTCACAATTTACCCTCAGGTGAACTCTATTCAAGATGTATACTACTATTTGGACTACTTCTCTCCAATATCCATCAGATAACTTGGCCTCCTTTAGCATTATTTTGGCCATTTCCTTGACTGTTTTATTCTTTCTCTTAGTAACTCTATTTTTCTATGGAATCCTTACTTAGATTAGTGCCTTTTGATCCCTTATTTCTCATAATACTCTATCAATTCATTTGAGGTGAAATATCCACCTTTATCAGATCTTAAGAATTTGATTTTTATTCCAATCTCATTTTCAACCATGGCTCTAAAGGTCTTGAATCTCTCAAGCTTGAGATTTGTCCTTCAAAAAGGTTACCCTTATCATTCTTGATTATTAATCTACAAATAATGTGAATTACTACTCTCTTTTATATCCTTTTATCTTTGTAGGACCATAAAGATCAATATGAACTAATTTTAGAGGCTTTGTAGTTGCATACTCCATTATTTGAAATTTGACCATTGTCTGCTTTCCTAGTTGACATTCCTTGCAAGTAGTATCTGTAGGTTTGGTTATCTTGGGCATATGTCTTACAAACTTTTTTGAGATTAATTTGACTAGATTATCAAAGTTGAAATGACCCATTCTCCTATGACAAAACCAACTCTCATCAATCTTTTCCATTGAGTAACTATTACCATTCACTTCAAAAAGATTATAGATATTACTCTCAGTCCTTTTCCCTTCTATAATATTTTTTCTAGATCTCTTTAGCTTGAATCCTTTTGAATTAAATATGACCTTATATCCATTCTCACAAATTTGGCTGGCACTTAGTAGATTATGCTTCAATACTTCAACATAAAGGACATCATGTGTAGGTAGTTTACCACCTATGTTCAAGTTTCCTTTACCTTTCATCTTTACTACTATGTTGTCTCCCAAGCTGAAAAATCATTCCTTAAATTTTCTTAATTTGGTGAAATTGACCTTGTCACCATTCATATGCTATAAGAAACCACTATCTATCACCCACAAGTTTTATTCCTTGGCATGGAGTGTAGTCTGAGAAATCATGGACTAATTTTTTCACTCTCCACACATCCTTGAGTTTATTATTTAGCTTCTTTTTATAAACTTGTGAACCTTTGTTCACATTGGGAGGAATGTCTTTCTTTACATTGTGCACATTTGATTTTACAAAGCTATTTATACAATGTTTAACTATGTGACCAAAGTTACTGAAGTTATACCACATTACATTTGTATCTACCAAGGGTGAAAATGATTTTCTGCTTAAAAAATTGATTCTCCTTATAGTTACAACTCTAGAATTACTAGCCTTATAGCTAAAATTATTATAGATATAACAATAACCATAAAAAGATGAGGAATACCTAGTCATATAATTTATTGGTATAACATGAGGACTTCTTTTACGCTATGGCTTCTTCAAGTTTATCACCTATCATCAACCTTTGTCTTATTTTTCTCTTAAATATTTTTTTCAAGTTTAGATTTCTTCTCATTAGTTGTGTTTGAGTTTCTCTTTGTATATTTTCAAGATTTATCTTTCTTTGCTCCTGATTCTCTTTCTGCTTTGAAGTTTTCATAAAGATTAGTAGACGTACTAGTTGAGAAACTTTTTCCCTTATCATCCAAGATCTAATCTCTCTTTTGAGTGGTTTTGAGATTTGATCAAATCATCAATAATTTTTGATCCTCATCTCAAATTTAGACTGTTATTTAGTTGATATTTAGTTTTTTCAAGTTCTTTTCTCAAAGCCACTATTTCTACCTCAAGCTTCACACATTCATCAAATTTATATTGTAGTTCCATTTTGACTACATATTCTATTATTTTAGCCTCTTCAACTTGTTTCTTTAGACTAATTACCATTTGATCAAATTTATGAAGACTTTTAAACATTTTATTAATTTCCTTTTGTCCAAGCTTCTTTTGTTTTGAGTTCTCTTTTCTCGGCTTGTCAATCTCATCGGGAGCACATATGAGCTAAAATTATAGATCTACTTCTCCTGCTCCTCCATATGAGTCTTCAATCTCATATTGATCTATATTTATAGAAGTTGATCCTACTATCATGAATATGGATTCATTTCCTTTAGCCACAAAAGCATAATCATGATCATCATTTGAACTATCACTATCTTGCATTGAGTCATTATCATATTTTATGCATAAACCTTTCTTATTCTTGAAGAAGTTTTTATTCTTAGGATAGTAGGGTTTCACCTTTTTGATACTCTTTACTTATTCAAGTTATCCCTTTTATTATGAGGGCATTTAGTATCAAAATGTCCTACTTTACCATAGTTAAATCATTTGAAGGGTAACTTACCTTTGTAATTTCCAAATCTTCTCTTTAGTTTTCTAACAAAGCTAGCTTATTATTCATCAATCTCTTCAGATTCATAAGTAGATGTTTCTCTCTTCATTTGCATGGCTACTTTGAATTCAACTTATCTCTTGAAAGTATATACCTCTCCCATTCTTATCTCATAAGCTATGAAGGTCCCTTGCAACTCATAAATAGTGAGTTTATCTATATATCTTATTTTATTGTAGATATTTTAGAATCATATCTTGATGGAAAAGATCTTAAAATATTCTTGAAAATGCTTGAATCTTTCATATCTTCTTCAAGGCCTCTGATTGCATTTACTATTTCATCTACCCTTAGGAGGTAGTCTACAATCTTCTCCTCTTCATTCATATTAAGACTCTATAACTTACCTTTTTAAATTTGTAGCTTGGCTTGTGTTACCTTGTCATCTCCTTCATAGACACTCTTCAACTAGTTCTATATGTCTTGTGCATTCTAATATTACATAACTTTGATAGTCCACAAAGAATAGTTTTCTTGACCTTGACATTGCTCTCATATGCCTTCTTAGAAACTTGATTAGTAGGAGTAATAGTAGGTATTTTATATACATTTATCAAAAACATACATCCATCAAACCCTAATGAGGATATATATGTTTCCATTCTTATGCTCCAAAATGCATAGTTAGATCCATCAAAGAGAGGTACCTTATTTGATGAAGATGCTTCTTGACTAGCCATTATGTTCACTATTCCAAGATCCAGCTGAGTTGATTAAGCTTATTTAAAGGAACCTTATTCTCTGATACCCATTATTAGAACACAACTAGATACTGAGAGGGGGGTTGAATCATTATATCAATAAAAACTAGTCTTTTAATACCTTTTGATGCAAATTAAAGATATATGTAGATTAAATAAAATATGTAGAGATCACACAAAATAAAATACACATGCCACTATATTTATACCTGGAAAACCTAAAGGGAAAAACCATGGTGAGAATACCCACTAGAAACTACTATTCTAATCTAACCTCACTAGCAAACCTCACTGGTTACAATGTTTAAGGACACCAATCCTAAGGGGACACCAATCCTTTGATATAAGAGAACCAACTCTAAGGAAGCACCCAATCCCTAATATAAGAACCCATCAACTTGTCTAATGGCATCAGCCTATCAAATTTTTTTTATGGAGATACAACTCTAATTTACAAATTAGATTCATAAATGAATCTAGATCGTTATTCTTTGTTATAGGTCTAATATACAATTGATCATACTCTAAACATTATCTTTATGCCTTTATTCCTCTCTATTCATATTTATTCCTTTAGTCCTTGTCTAGATATCTCTCTATTTGACACACTTCATTGGCTTCATGAACCACTCTACTTTCCTTTGCCCTCTTTGGTTCTATGTCTTTATGATTTTCTATTTGACACAATTCATTTGCTTTTGCTGTCTACCTTTATTCAATTTGGATCAATAGAAAAATCAATTATTTCAACTAAATTTTTATTTATCCTAGATATCATATTTATAGTCAAATTATCTAGGGTTCCATATCTTTTATGTGTTCACACTCGAATTGCAACACATCATGTCAATGCTAAACTCTAGTTCATTATGACACGATCTATTAGTTTCTTACATCTGAATTCCATGAATCATGCCATAATTTTAGGTCTCTTTATTATCTATAACATTTGTTAGACTCAATTTTAATGCACAATATCTTTAATTTATATTCAATTAGTTGGATCAATCAATATCATTATTTGTGTCAAGATATAGAGATTACACACAAGTTCCTACATGTTCCTCCAATTAACCATTTATTTTTACATGATTTAAAATGTCAATCATTGATCTTAACTTTGATGCCATGATATAATGGTCCATATTCAAATAGATCAATTTTAAAATGCATCCATTTAATCTCTAGATCCTAGCTTCTATGTATTGTTCAATCTCCAAAGATACATGACCTTTACCTTGAATCGGTCATTAAACTTCAGCACTTTGACCTCATCTTGTTGCTTCCTATATCTTTGGATAAATTTAACTCTATAAATCTTCTTGAACCTATTCAATATTTAACTTGATATTATGTGGATAAACATCAATCACTTTATAGCATTTGATTCCATTCGCTCCATTATATCTCCTTTACATGATCACCCATGCACCGTCAGATCTTCTAAGAAGCTCATTCATTATATATATCTAACCCTCAAGAATATGAAACTTGGATTAAGTGTGTACTTTTTGTTCATATATGTCAATTACCACTATTGAGATATTTGGCATCTTTGTATTGGTCCTCTATTTGATAGTCTCATGTGCTTGTGACTCTTGTCACTTATGCGTTCACTCAAAAATCCTTTTGATAATTTGAGTTTTCTTCTTTTTTTTAGACTATCTATGTATAATGAAGTGTGGTCCATTGATCAATCTAGGACATAATTTAAAATATAATACTTAGGAAATACTAAGTACATTGATCATTACTCAAAACTAATAATTGTTAGGTTGAGGGGATAATTTTGTAATGATGATAGAGGCTTAAGTTATAACTTAAGATATCATTTATTGGATATACCAAGTCAAAATTAAAATAAAAATTTACTTGTTGAAGCCATGGATAAACCATTAGGGTTTTATTGATAAACTCCATCCAATTTAAGAGTAAAGATAAATCAATTCTCAACTCATTCCTTCTCTTCTAAACCTACAGACTATATTTATAGAATGTACATGAAATTACCATAATGGATATTCTATCTATTTGAATTTAAACATACATAAATGGTCTTTTTAAAATAATGACAACTTATTATAATGCAATTGTGAAACATGCTTTTCTTTCTATCAATTCTGATTGATCTTTTTGACATCAATGACATCCATAGTATCCCCTTTAACATCAATGATAATCATATTACCAATAATTTTCATGTAATAACTAAGTGACTCATATCCTTATGTTATCACATGATTTAAAGTTAATTTCATGTACTATTTGGTATATATAAAGAGTGAGATTCTTTCACGTACCGTCAAGTATATAGGAATTGCAAGCATATTGGGAGGTTTGGTTTATCAATATTTTTGTATATAGATAATTTAAAAAAATGGAGTAATTGGAAACCAATCCATCTCTATTCATAGAAATGATTCATTCAATAAAATCAATAATTGGATGAGGCAGTACACCCAGTTAGAATGGTATAGGAAAGATGAAAATAATATCATCTCTTCAATTATTTATGGGTTAAAATTTATGATGGGGATGCATAAATAATTGAAGAAAGCAAGAAAATGAATCATAATATTTAAATAACAATAATTAAAAATTATTAGCTCTGATAAGGGTCTCAGTTGAAAAATACATTTTTCTTCAGGTATAAGGTGAAACACACTATATACACCTAATAATTTTACTTTATCTCATTACTAATGTTTCATATTCCAATGGATTGTCAACACATAAATATCCTAAATTTCATACCATAAAGGGTATGCTATGAATGGGATGGGATCTTCTCATGTTAAATTTCAAGATAAATTTTCATACCATCATTCACACCATCACTACCATCATGTTGACCTTCTATGATTCTATATCTACTTTTATTATTTATTTATTTTGTGTCCAAACCTAATAGCTTCCATATATATTATGGTATTATGCCATTAGATACCATTTTTTCATTATTAAGTATTATTTGTACTATATCCACTAGCTCTATATAGTTATTAGGTTGTCTTTTGACATTTTTACTATATCATCTTGGTAGATACCTTACTACATCTACCATCATATTTTAATTGTATCAACCTAGTTGATACCATTATTATAGATTTTAGGGTTTGTTTTGGGTATTGGAACCATATATATGAGTCATATTTCATTCCTAATAATATATATCACATTCATACACTTTGATTATGCTTTCATTTATTCCTTAATGAATTATTTGGGATAGTTAGTGGTTTAAAACATTATCATGGAGGTCTTGTCTCATGGTGTTATTGAAGATCAAAGGATTGGTCATTTAGAGTTCCAAACTAATGATATATATATATATATGTATTCATCCACCCATTTGAGGTTTTTCACCTACAAAATCTCTTTCAAATATTCACTTGATCCAAATGAGGATGTTGAAGCATTGAAGGCTCCACCCTAAGCTAAGTATTTATATACCTATATTTTTATCTTACATATTAGATTAAATGATTTATATTACTTTATGGATCTATATGTGTATCCTTTCTTAGGATATTCTTTATACCAAATAAGTTGTTATATATATATATGGTGTCTTAGACTTTCCATTTATCACCTTAAGTTACATAAACCCCCATTTAGTTGACCATTACACCTTACCTTATTTACAATATTGTACCCATCATTTATCTTCATTAAGGTGTAGTGAGAGATATATACTTATGTAATTGGATTAGGATTTGGAACCATTTCCTCTTAACATTTGAGTTATATGTTACCATGTTATATATCTATATATGTACTATATTCTTACTTAATATTTAAAATATACTCATGCTCTATTTAATTAACCTTATTTGAGTCCTAGTCTATTGAGAGAAAGAGGATAGTTGCAGATCATTTTAGTCCATGAATAAATTCTAGTGAACTCAATTTGAATGTTATCCTACTAGATTAACTGACATGATACCATCATCTTTAAAATACAAATGTATTGGTCAATATGATAATATTTTTTATTTTTAATCAATTATATCATCCAACCTCATAATACTCTATGTTTGATTTGACTATATCAACCAACCTAATGTATTTCTATTTGATCAATTTTTTATTTTGATTGTATCGATCAATTGATATCATTTTAAGTGTTTAATCATTTCATTAAATTTATAAATTTTTATTTTAATCTAAAACTTTATTATTATTATTATTATTATTATTATTATTATTATTATTATTATTATTATTATTATTATTATTATTATTATTATTATTATTTATCTTCCTAAAATCATGTTTCTAAAATTTTAAAACTCATAGGAGTTTTCATTTTGGGCCAAGAGGTCATTAGTTTTAGTTGAGCCATGGGTTGAGAGGTACTACCCCAATACTCAATCCATTAGATAAAACTATATATGTACACTTAGTTTCCATGCATCTAATAGCTATATTGTAAATTAATACGTTTTTTAATTTGATGTATAAGTATCCTTTAATCTGTTTGAATTTTTAGTTCACTAGTAAGTTTTAGATTAAGGTAAAAGCAGGTTTTGAAGGGACCCCAAAACCTTTTAACAAAAATAAAAAAGATAAAGCATTTACATCCACCAGGAAAAGTGTTCTTGAATCCTACTGAAGAGCAGGATCAAAATCAAGTTTTACAAGGACCTAAAACCACAAACATCAACCAATAAAGGTACCCAAGTTTTACAGAGACCTGAAAAATCAAAATAATTTTAAGACTAAGAACCAAGAAACATGATCAAAAACAAGAACTAGTTACAACATCCAACAATAAGGACCTGAACAAGAACAAAATCAACAAAGAAGACCCTAGTCTTCTATTGCAATTCCATGATCATCTTAATAGCCTCCTTCCCAATCATAGCAGTATCCTAGATGGAGTTAGCAGCCGAAGTAGTAGCATCTTACAAGGCTTTCTTCCTTGAACTCTGCCTAGTCCTCTTACTTGGACCCTCTAAGGATATTATTTCTTCATTTGCTCTTTTTCCAAGGCTAGTTGTAGCAGCACAGATGCTTGATGTTACATGCTCCATCTTTGTTCTACTTTCCTTGATGAGCATTCTAAGATTATGCTCATAATCTTTAAGTTTATTTGGGATATCTGTCATTTGCTCCTCTAAATGGTTGATTTTGGTCTGATCAACATCCTGATTGTGTTGCATTGTTTCCACTTTCTTCTTTAACCCCATTATTTCATTATAGCTCCACAAATCAACTTGGAGAATAGAATTGGATTTGAACTTGGTAGAATGTAGGAAGGAAAGCTTAGTGTCCCTCTATAGAGAGTCACGAATGTCTTTTGCATTCTCATGTGGAGGTTAATCAACCTTTTCAATTTGTTCCTCCCTATCCATCAGTTCATCCTCTTTAGTCTGAACAGGGTCTTCATGTTGAATAAGGTCCTCCTTTTCTTGTTCCCTAATCTCCATAGCAGGAGTAGAAACCAAAACCATGTGATCCTCCTCTCTCATAGAAACTAGATCATCAATTAAAATATCTTTGTCTTTAACACCTCCCCCCAACACAGTCTGATTATCCTCATTATTAGAATTGCTTTGTTCTGAGTTTCCCTCAGTTGTATCCCCTTCATTCCCTTTCTCAATTTTTCCTTTAATTTCTAGATATCCATCCAAATTGGAACTGAACTCCCCAACATCTGTCCCTTCCTCTTCCTCCAAGACATCCTTCTCAAAACTTTCAGTACTCTCTGACTCAAAATCCTCTTCTACAATTTGATTTTTAGAACTAGAGGGTTTTGGTTTTTTTACTTGTCTATCCCTTTAACTTTCTCATTCTTCTTACACTTTTTGGACTAAGAACCCTTATGTTTGTCAGAATAAGGAGTCGAAGCTATGGAATTATTTTTACAAAAACCCTCTATGATAAGTATCAGACCTTCATGTAAAATGGGGTGAGACTCCTTCTTCCTATGGGCAAACAAGCTTTGAAGCAACAAAAAATGCAAATAGAAATGGAAATAAATTCTATCCTCATGCCTAAAATGGTTGAGAAAAACAAAATGAAATTTGTGAACTCTTTTATTCCTACCATCAAGGATAAAGTACTCACAGATATAGCATAACACATCTCTCTAAATTCCTTTTATCTGTTCCAAATCAAAGAAGTCTCCATTCTTTTCTAGTTGCTTCTCCTCTGCATCCATCTTTGGAAATTTTTTGTAGGCCACATTGGAGATACTAGTCTATTTTTAGAACTTAATAACACCCATGGGAAGCCCCATGACCTCGACAATGAAGTTATTCTCAATTTACCTTAAATATGGGATAGTAGAACCACAAGAGAGTGAAATCCTCTATATTCATTTCCCTTTAGGTTGTGTTCATTATTTATGCCTTGGATCATTATATTTGAGAGCCTATAAGTCAAACAACCCATGATTAGTAATAACTTCCTCCTTTAATTTTGCTACTACTTAGTTAAATTCTTAGTTTATTTACTTTCTAAACTATATCATCTAGTGTAATACCATTATGTATTGTGTGATAACTAATTTATCCAACCTGATATGGTTGTGTATTTTTCCTACTATATTTTATATCTTGATATAGTTTAGATTTATCGACCTATCTCAAAATATATCAACTAGCCTGATATAATTTTATCTTTCTACCCATTGTACCAAGTATCATGATATAATTATTTTCTTCCTTCCAACAACATTAGATAAAAAAGAGTTAAGTTTGTTATTATTATGGAAGAATGATAGGATCTACTAGGGTTATTGGTGAATGCAGGAATGGAGCATTATCATTGGTGGTGACAGTGACTTTGTAGGAGAAGAGGTACCTACCCAATGTCATACATTCTAGGGGATTCAAGAAGAGATCAAGTAAGAATGACAAGTTGAGATAGATAAATATTTAGTGTAAATTAACCTAGGATGGGAAGGAAAGACTTTCCATGATGTAGAGGAGATGCATGGATAGGTTGACATAGGGATTTATATGCTTTGGGTTGGAGTATACCACTAAAAAAATGCACAAGATTCACTGTCACCTTGGAACACCACCACATGTGCCCAAGTCACTAATAGAGGAAAATGATTGGAAAAGGAATAGACCCTTCCCATTAGCATCAATGGTTATTGAGTGGGTGAAAAGGCTTATATCTAGTAACTCACACTCCAAGGGTTTCAAGAAGGGATCAGGCATACTTGTCATGTTGGAACAAAGAAACATATGGTTTAAATCAAATCAAAATAGGAAGGAAACTTTAATGATGATTTAGCATGAGGTTGAGACAACAAAGGTAGAGTCCTTGAGATGGTCAAAATACTTTGGGCATCACATATTGATAAAAAAAAAGGACTTGATAATGCATAAACCTGTGGTTATGGAGGATTAAGGTAAAGCATTTGAAAAAATGTCTAAATATGAAAATAAAACAACTAAGCACCCAAGATACCAAATAATGTTACATATATGCACATAATATTTTCAAACTTTTACTGATTATAGACACTTTGTACCTTATAGGAACCTATTGAGTCTCAATCTCTCTAAGTGCACACCCTAAGGGGTTTACCAGGAAAGGGGTTGGTAGACCATTGGTGTTTCATAAGATTATTGTCATTTTTTTCCACTTGTCACCTACACACTCATCTCCTAAAACCATTAACCCTAAGCTTATTCTTCTCAGTCTTACCCATTCTAGTCATTTTACTCTTTCCATCCTCCTTTTCTTGCCTTAATTCCATTTTGGACTATTGGCTATACTAAGTCGACCCTGTATAATTTTGGGGTATTTTTAAATTTTTGGGTTTGTTATCCTTTTAGTTAACCTAGCTCAGAGTTAGTGAATTGTCCCTAAAAACATACAAGGTTGACCATGGCTGACCCGATATAGCTGATGTTTATGGGAGGATTTAGGGAAAGATCCACCTATATATTCAAGTTCATTTCCAGACATTTATAGAGAAGAGAAGTGAATAATAATAAGTGTGATCAAACATCTACTTATTGACCATTCTACTTGAGGAATAAATTTTAGGGTTCCATACTTTATTTTGTGATACAGATCTTATCTTGTGGAGAAGTATTTTGGATGCATAGATAGGTTGTGTAGCCTACAGCTGATTTGTCTTTGTTATCCTTACATGCCACAATAATCTCTTAAAAATCACCTCAACCAAGTGAGATATTGAGGCTCAGTGGGATCATCTTCAAAGTAAGTATTCCTAAACTTTATTTCTCCTTTGTAAGAGTAGATAGATAATTTAGTTGTGATTCTCTCTTCCATGCATTAGGATTATATATACATTGACATGACCATATGACTTCTATGCATGTTTGGTTTAGTTATTTTATTTTTTTTAACCCCCACTTTGTGCCACAAGCTTTGGTGAGCACTATATTAGATTTACTTTCTTATTTCTTAGACATAAGTGAAATATAAAACCTTATGACTCTTTTAGGGTTATTACATGATTATGCTAGACTGTAGGCTTTGGAAACCTACCTCACATGGTGTATTATGAAAAATGATCCACTAATCGGGTCTAGAGGATTACCAAATTAGTCATGTCCCTACTTAAAAAATATATCCCCAATTGAAATTGTAGGTATGCTCTATCTTATCTGAGCTAGGATTGATTTATAAACATGATGCATTTATGATTGCATACATTCTAGTGAAACCAATGTGAAACTAGCCCTTGAAATATTTATTTCACTTTATTTCATTCTTTTTAGCATTATTTTTATCATATATCTATCATATTTGATTGACTCTATTGACCTAGTTCTAATTTCTATGCACAGGTTTTTAGGAACAAGTAACTGTATCGACTCGGATGACCCAATATAGATTTCTAGACTTCCAATTCAGACTATTAGGTCAACCCAATGAACCATTTACACTTTTAGTCATCTATTTCAGCATACTAGGTTAACCTTGGTCAAACCTATACATTTAAGGCACTTAATAGCAGGATTTTACAAAGCTTGATCGACCTAGTCAACCTAATTAATAGAGTTTTTAAGCATATTCCAAGGTTCTTGACTAACAATCTTCATTCTATACATCTCTGATCCACCAATTTTCATTTATATCTATCTATCTATCTCTTTCTTTTATTATAATTCCTTTCATAGTTTGCAGTCTTCAAAACTACCTCTACATAGTCAACTAGATCGAGCTTATTGACCCAATTCTATGTTTTGTGTGCTATATGAATAACTAGGTCAACCTTGGCTAACTCTAATCATTTTAAGACCTTACTTTCAAAGTAAAGGTTTGACCCTATCAACATTTTTCTATATTTTATGTATATAGTGTTAACATTATACCTTGTTTCAAGTTGGAATTAATCTCTATATGTTAGTAATTAGTTCACACCTTTCATTTCTTGTTGCTTACAAGCTTAGAATAGTTCACATAGTCTAATTAGGATGTTTTTAATTAATAATTTAGTTTCAATATTTATATTTTATGTGCACATAGCCAAATCACATAATCTAAATAATCACTTTAACATTTTTCTACCCAAGGCCAACTTACTTGGATTTTATCACCAATGGGGAAGTCTAATTGATACTCTAGTCAAATATAAAGTGTTGTTAATGGTATATTCTAGATAAACACCCAACACCCTTATCATTTTGGTGTGTGAATTGAGTGGGTAGGACCTAATACCTAGCCTATATCATTGCCACTACAGTCCCTTTCAACCTAAACTACATGAAACCATCCTTAGATTTCTATCTAGTTCCTTGTTCTATAGCCACTTCCCATCACATTTAAAATCATTTCTTGAATAATCTAATAAAACATCTTAGGTTGACTAATTAGTTAGATTTTTAAATTTCAAGTTGATTTCTTTCTCTTTTCTCAATTATGTGTGTAAAAATGTGTATTATCTAGTGTTAGTAGAAGGTTTTTTAGTATGTGTTTCAATTGGATTGGTTAGCATTGATATAATTGACTATTTATTTCCCTTTAACTCTTACTTTCCTATATTACCTAAAAAAATTGTCATGTTTTAGTTCATTACTTATTATCAACCTTTTCATTTTTTCCCTATTTATTATACTAAGATCAACCCAGTCAACCCTATACTATATTCATCCCATTTTACCTCTTTTTCTTATCTCTATGTACTGTACTAGATTGACCCAATTGACCCTATATAGTTTTGAAGTCCCTATTTTTTTGTTAGGTTGACCCATTAGACCCTATACTTTTTTAGTTACTTCTTGGTTCTTTTCTTTCTCATCTTTCTCTCTTTTTCTTCATCATGAAATTTCTATTTTATAGTAACACTGAGTTGTAATCGACAGATATGATGAACTTTACCAATCCTCATAGGGTCTCCCATAAATAGAGTAGGGATCCTCTCTTAGATGATAGTAATTTTCATATCACCACTCACACTCTAAATAAAGGGACCCATCCTAATACCTCTTCAAAACACAATCCTCTTTTCTCATTAGAATATCAACCTAATTTAGAGTATACTCCCAAAATGTTCTTTATTTCCAAATTTCTTCAACATCAAGGACATGATCCTTCTACCATTTACAATCTTATAATTAGTGGTCAAGTTGAAGAGCCTCATGCACGTAATCCTACATTATCAATAAGATTTATGGGTACCACTTTATTTGATTCTAAATCTCTTCCTTTGATTTTGACTCCTACCATGATGTCCTCTTCCCTAACTTATTCAACCTCCATGCCTAGTATATCAACAAACATGATAAGTTCTACATCTAGTGGGCCTCTCTTAAGATACACTATCCTTAATCCATCTACTAGTTCTTCATTTTCTACCCAAGGTAATCATGCTTCTAGTACTTCTTCCTCTGAACCATTCACTAGTCCATCTTTTTCTACACAAGCAAATTTTTCCACTAATACATCACATTATCATAATTATTCTCAATATCTTATCAACATCAATAGTGGTACGCAAGCCACTAATACTAACACTAATATCAACCTTAATGATTCTACTAATGCTAATAAAACACATCAAATATTGTTTTAAACTCTCAATCAAATGAATACATTTCAAACTCATAACACAAATTAGATGATGAGAATGCAAAACCACCTTATCCATCTTCAATCTCATCCTCAAACAATGACTTGGGGTACACATAACAAAAATGTTCCTCCACCTCTTCTTCAATATTATCAAGGCAATCTCATTCCTCAACCTCCTTTGGTCAAAAAAACCATCAAACATCTACAAAATAAGCCTCTCATTACTCAAATTGATAACATTGACATAGGAGGTATAACAACTACAATTTTTTAATAATGGATCAACCGATCTTACCCTTCATATCAAGACCTTTTGAAATGTTTATAAGGATTGGGTCAAATTAAACACCTTTGATTCTACCAATCTCCTTAAAAAAAACCTCATAGGTGATGCCTTGGATTGGTACAATCAACTTAGACCACATTCTATTACTAGTTTGGAGGAATTAGTGAATGCTTTAGTGCAATAATTCTAAACTAGTGATCTTCCCAAAAATGCTTTAGCCCATTTCATAAATTTCAAATAGAATAAAAATGAAACCACTGAAGACTTTATTAAAATATATAATACTTTGTCAAAAAAATGTGAACATAACATGGTTGATGATAATCTTTTCCATCTCTTTACCAATGCCTTCTTTCCTAAATTATAATATCGAGTCTGTACTCTCTATCCATGTACATTGGAGGAGGCTATTGACCATGCTAAATGTCAAGATTTTCTAATCCATAAATTTTATTCACCTTAACCTTATATAGGTCCTTTTATATTACTAAAAAACAAAAAATTCAATATTACTAATGATTGTGTTATAGATTCTTATGATACCATTCACAATGTTCAAGCTGTCATTCCTAATTAATCTTCGAAACTAGCTCCCCCTTCTCAATAATATACTAATCCTCATTTATCTTATCAAAATAACATTAACATTCACAAACCTTTATCCTCATCTAAATTTATTAAGTGTCTACCTAGACATATTCTATGAGAGCTTGATCCTACTCATGTTATGAAATCTTGGTATGATCCTAACAAATTTTATTGGTTTCATGTTAGTTAGGGTCATTCTCATAAGACATGTTGACAACTTCATAATTTAGCTATGTATTTTCTTCTTGGACCTAATTTTTATTATGATTACATAATTTTAAATAATTAATAAACTTATGAAATTTCTTTTGAGGACTGTAAAACACATAATAAAACTCAATCTTTAAATCAAGCAAACACTTATTTAGATATCTACAAAGACCCTCTCCTTAATCATCAACTGATTTAAGACAGTCAAGAAAATCCTACCCCTTCTACCAATAATTTATAAAGTCTTTTTGAACCAAATTATAAATATAATGTGGTTACCATCACTAATATGTGAAGGGTGGTGGCTTTCATTGATTCCTAACCTATCTACACTCCATCTAAAACATATCATATTATCCAAGATTCTTTTCCATCTCAGTTAAATAAGTTAGGGAAAAAATATCTTATGACCTTTGATGATCCAATTTATGATTATCCCTTAGATAACACTTCCCATTCTATTTCTACCACTCTTCCATCATCTTCCAATACTAATGATAACTAATTTTCTACTAACACTTCTTCTAATTCTCAAAATCAACTTGAACTAACTAGTTTATCATCTCAACATGATTTATGACCTTGTTTTAAACCTCCTTCTTCTTACCAAAAAAAAATCTAATTCACTTCGACTTATCCTTCTAAGGACCTCCCTAATCATTATGCACCTATATCAAGAACCTTCTTATGGGATATGATAAGTGGGATCCCATTATGGAGCTCACTTATCTCCCATCCCAAATTCCATTCCTTGCACTTATGAGAACTTCTACACATCATATAAACCATCTCATGTAACTATTATTCAATATGAATATCCCTTTTCCTCCCATATAAGGATGGGAGGAGCTTTATCTAGATTCAAATATAGTATTATACAATAATGTGAAGAGATTTCTATCAATGTTGATGAAACTATATACACTTCTCTTTATTTAAACTTTTCCATAGCTTCTATGATTCTTGATGAGATTATACTTCATGTAGATGATCCTCCCTTATTTATTATCATCCAAATATGTGATATCCAAGTTAAAAATGCATTGATTGATAAGGGTTTTGGCATGTGTGTTACTTCTCTTGATTTCATTAAAACTCTTGGATATTTAGAATGTAATCTCAAGTCTACACATAGCATATGCCAAGGATATGATAAAAGGAGAATGCCTCCTCTAGGTTGCATGTGTCTTCCCATCACTATCATACCTATCACCATTCATGTGAATGCGATGATCTTTAACCTCCCCCTTTCTTATAACATCTTTCTTGGTAGGCCATGAACTCACTGCATGAGACATGCTACTTCTTTCACTTGATAATTCATTAAATTACCTTATAATGGACTCATTTATAGGATTTAGGGTGACACTAACCCTTCTAATTTTGAATAATTATAAGATCATGGTGTATTCAAAATTCCTAATCTTGATCCTTTTCCAAGCATTCCATTTATGAGTCTCAACATCTTAACTTTCTCATTAAAACAACTTGAGGTTACAATGGGCATCTTGAGATCATTGGCAACACTCCTCCCAACCTCTTATATTTTGATGATGATGACCTTGATGAGATTAATTTAAATATCAAAAATTTCTATCTCTCATCAAATCTAATCTCGTAGCTTCTTTCTTCTTTGTAGCCTCACTCTCACAAGCCTCCTTGTAATGACATTCTCATAGTCTTGACTAAGACTCAACATTATATTCACCATAATTACTTAGATGATAGGTTTATCCTTACTTTCATTAATGAACTTTACACCCAAAATTTTGATAATGGCTATTCCTTAGATGATCCATTATTAGGTGATCTTGTATAGGCTCATAATGTTGAGATTGCCCATTACCATTCTTCTTTAATTGAGTCTTTTCGTGTATCTCATTGTTTTCATTCACTTATATTTCTTTATTTTTATAGTTTTCCCCTTTATCATAGGGTAGAGATGGCACTGACACCTCTAATTTTTGAGGATCCAGGTAGGACTATGCTCATGGATTGTGCTATTATTGGGCCTTACCATTTTTATAAGTACTATTTATTCCTCTAAATGTATCATAGGTTATCTTATTTTTTAAATAACACTTCCCATTACATAATTTAGGGAATTCAAATAATAAGTAATAGGTTATGTTAAATTGGTTACATATGGTGAAATAGGGATAGAGTAATAAACTGTTCCATAACATTTATATTGATTAGTGGTTGGGAGCCACCATAGCAAAAATTAGTGAAATACAAGAGATCTATAATATCATCAATGAATCTATGATCAAATTCTAAAATAAATCTTAATCTAAATGAATATTTACACTAAAGCTTAAACTAGAGTGATTTGGTCAAAAAAGGAGTAAAAATAAGGGTAGGGTAGAGAGAAGATGTTCTAATTTTTAGTCCAAATATTATGACAGTTTATATTTCATCAAGATATATATTCAAACCAATACATGAAATTATATAGCTTTAGCATAGATCTTACCATGTACCAGTCAATTGTTTAATGAAAGGATGGAATAATGCAAATACGAAACTAGATTCAAATTAAATGTTTACTCCATAGGAAAATTGCATTATAAAATCTATAATGTAAGCAAGAGAAATGAAATAAACCTAAAATATTCAAATCAACCTAGTGAAAGCACAAGTTAACAACTCTGTATTCACATATGCATATCAAGAACCAATGAAGACCATTCAAATTTAGACATCCAAATAGATAAATGAGAGAGAAGACATATAACAATTGACACAAACAAATTTTAGACAAATTTTTCTATATTCCTTGATTGTATTAATTTCTCTAAGTATACAAAATAGTTTTTTCTTTAATAACTCTCTCCCTTTACAAAATGATGATACTACCTTTTATAGAAAACTAAGGTAGTACATCGATCAGTCATAATATTAAAAATGTACAAGAGATAAAGATAGCTATCCTTTTTACAAATTTATAGAATACATTCCCTTTTCCAAAGTGGACTAAACTATAGGAAAATGTGCTAGAAAACTAGCACATGCCTTTATAAAAAGAATAGTTTACTTTCGAGTATTACAAAGTTTCTTACAAAGTGTAATATTATTAATTATTTAGTGGGCCCTGCACTGAATAAGTCCCTTGTTGCTTCTAAAGGATATTCATGGCTTTGTGATGTTACTCATCGACCAACCTTAAGTTGACAACTAGATCTAAGAGATACTCATCCTCTTGGTCTGCCAAGTCATCAAAATCTCTATCATTTATGGTCATTGATTCTTTTATAATTCTTACTTTAGCAATTTTCTCATCTGTAATTAGGATCATACCTGTGACCCTTTTGTTATCATTCCTAGATTGGCCTTGACTTTTACTCCTGACCTCTTGCATAACTAGGGTGACCCTATTCTTATACTCATCATTTGTTAATCTTTCAAGGAGGCAAGATGCTTAAGTTAGGGCTCAGGTTGACATAAGAACTTAGGCCTTAATTTTAAGACTAAGGTTTAATTCATGTTAATAAACACAAATAAGGCCTTATGACTAAGGCTTTAGGCTAATTATGTAACAAAAAAGACCTTGTGATATGATGGAGCCAATCTAGGAAAATAAATGACCCTACACACATGACCATTAGGATTTATTAAAATAAAGGGAATAAAAGGGGAAAAATATAAAGGGACCACTAAAGTTTGATCTTTCTAAAAACATGACCAAGCCTTAGCATAAAATTAGCCTTAAGTCTAAAGCAAATTTCAAGATATTCCCACTAAAATTACTCCCTCCAAATTTGAATATGAATGAAGGGTTTGAGCTAGGGTTTTATGAAGGAGGGTTTTAGGACATCAATCCAACCATGAAATATTACAGACCAAAGGCTAGTAAAACCTTGAATGAGGATAAAACTATGAAGATCCTAACATGATCCATTAATAAGAGCTCCATGAAATCTACAAGTTAAGATATGAGGGTCAATTATTAGAAACATTATGTGAGGTTAAAGTAAGAACATGAACAAATGGTCTAATTTCACTAAGCTTGGATGATCTTCAAATTCTAATAAAGTGCATAATATCAATATTTTAGTGTTAAGGTTCAAAGTATGCATAAGGGTCTCAATTTTTTGAAAATAGGTGTATTTTGACCTCAATAAGTACCCTGACCCTCATAGTTGGTTTACCCCTAAAGTTAGAAAAAATATCCTTAGACATTCTATAAATCCTACTCCTCCCTTAGTAGATCTTGTTATAGTTTAGCCTCTTCTCATTCTTGTTTCCACTCCTACTATTGCTCCTTCCATTAAGCCTAGTTCTATTCCTTCCTCATCATCACCCTCCCTTGGTGATGAATTGATTCCTTTACCTAATATGGCTCTTTTGACCATAATATGGGATGATGAGTATTATCCAACTTCTTCCACTCCTATTTTACCTCCTTCTATGATTATTTCTACTTAAACCACTCAAAAGCATATCTATTACTTCCATGGGATAGATAATCATTATTCCACCCATTATCTTAGGTTACAACAATATATTGATACCTTGAATCCTTATTCCCCATCATTAGACAAATCCATACCTCCCTTGAAGGTACTTCCTAAATATCTACCCAAGTATGGTGAGTTATATTGTCTATGGTATCTACGTGGCACCCATCATATTGATCATTGTTGCGTCCTTCAATAATGTCTTAAAGATCACTTTATAGCCATTATTAGACATTTTAACACTCATCCCATAGGTCATACCCATAATAAGGCTCCTCCTTCTTCTCCCATTATTCCACCTCCTATGGTTCCATCACCTCCTATGGTCCCTTCACCACCTTTTGTGCCTCCACCTATGATTCCTTTAACAGAGACCTTTGCTCACCTATGGATCCTTCTCCACTGGTGATTCTTGCATCTCCATTAGAGCCTTCCCCCATTAATTCTCATGACCATACTTTTCCTAATTTCCCTCCTCATCATGATCCTTTGAGCATTCCTACTTTTTTTGTGGAGGAGATTAGAAAATAAGTATTTGCCTAGTATTCATTAAAAGATTGATGAGACATTAACAACAATTCATCTCTAGCTTCATAGAGATTTATCTAATGTATTAGATAATTTTTGTGGATATATTTATCCATATTTAGGAGCACATTCATGGTTATTTCACATTTTCATTTGGGTTGGATGTGTGCTCCAATTTTATATTTATCTATTTATTGTATCGTTTGACACTGTGTCAAATTTTTACTTATCATATATGGTGATTTATTACTTATTATACTATATATTGCTTATCTTATCCTTTATATTTTACATATAATTATCTTTATTTATCATTTATTTCTCTCTTTCTTGATTTTTTCTCAGAAAAATTTTCCTCTTCAAGATTTTTTGCTTTATTATCTAAGTTTTTTCATGGTTAATTATCATTGTGACTTGGTTATAAAAACCCTATTCCATTTGGTCATTATCCCCCTTTTACCATGTGATTAGTTATAAAAAAATATTTCTCATTACTATCTCCTTACACTGGTCCACTTTTTGGATATCATTTTTCCCATCTTAATTTTTATACAAACTAAGTATATACACGGTTGAGACTTGAGACCACATGCCATTTCATTGTCAAGCATAAGTGTCCTAGTTAGTGTTTGTCTTTTATTACTTATATTACTTTAGCCTTAGCCTAAAACTCATTCATGTGCATCACTTCATCTCTCATGATTGGTCATTCCAAGTCTATATGGATGAGGAATCTTAAAAATCCATAAAAAGTTCAAAGCCAAATGATTTAAACAAAAGGCAATGATATCAAAACACAAAAACAATCTTAAAAGTCTAATCACACTAAAATACATGATTCAAAGCATATCTCCTTATTTTATTCAAATATTAAACACCATATTTGGCCTCACAATAGAGCCAAGGTCATTTGGGTTGTGGTAGGCTAGTAGATTAGAAGAGGAGATTTTAAAAATATTTTAATGCTACCTACTTTCACATGTAAGTACCCAATATTTGTAATAGACTAACAAATTTGTAAGGGTCAAAAATAATGGGGAATATTTCATGGGAAGGTAGGTCCATTTTACTTTTATTTTACTAATCTACCTTCATGAGTTGATCTTAATAGCACACTTATTTTCCTACAAAACTTTATTTCTATAGGTAACATGTTTCCTTTGTACATAGATGACCATTAGTCACTTAGTGTCTTCTCATGTCCTTAGTATGACTCCTATATCCTAAGGTACTATTATAAAATGAATAAGTCCTTATTTTTACATTCTATTTTTCATTTGCTATATCCCTCGTATTTCCTCTTACAAAATACTATTTTATCTACTAATCGCTCCCCTTGGGATTTCATTTGTGAGTTGTATTATAAGACCATGGTTAGGACCCATCCATCCTCAAAAATTACAATCTTTACCTTCCTATTACCCACATCCTTGATTACCTAAATTTTCCTATTTATTCCACCCTAGTGGTGTTCTGTTTGTGAGTTACAATATAAGACCGTATACAGGACCTGACATTACTCACAAAAATTTCCAATATCCAAGTCACAATCCAAAATTACATGTGTCAAATATGAGATAAGATTTGATTGATTATTAATTTAAAATTCATTAACATGCTTCCTAGATTGATTTAGTATGTTTTATTCTTACTTCATTTTTATATTTATTTTATCTTCTTATTTTCTAAGTGCATGTAAGAATTTAACTATTTTTTGAAATTTTCATACTTCCCAACTTGAATTAGTGTGATCAATTTAAGACCAATCTTTTGCCATTTTTTTTAATTTTATTATTCCAAGAATGATATAGTATGATTGATTAACTTAATTGATTTGTTTTTATACCATTTTATACCCTTTTTACATACCTTCCATTTTATTACATTGTTGTCATACTTCCTAATGTGAATTAGTATGATTTTACTTGGTTTAATTTGGTGAAAAAATCTTTCACTTTGGTTTAAAAACAAATTCCTATTTACCATCTTGTTATTTACCATTTCTTAGTTCTTTATACTTAGTCATTTCTTGTTATTACACATTTCCCAGCTTGAAATAGTGTGTAGTACAATTTCTTGATTGATTATATTTTTCCAAGTCCTTTTTGCCTATTTATTTTTAACCATGCTTGTGTTTTTCATAATGCTAGAAAAGAAACCACATCTTGTATATTTCCTATATCATATACAACAAAGCTAAACATATATGCTAGAATTAAATATATCCAAATCATCAACAACCATAAACATAATAAACCATCATGACAACATACACAACCAATAATAATATGCCAAAATGATATTTATATATATATATATAATAAACCATCATGAAAACATACACAACCAATAATAATATGCCAAAATGATATATATATATATATATATATATATATATATCTTATGAATTTGATACAAGAAATAAAACTATATACAATGGTCCATCTCTAGGGATGGGTGCCATCTTGTCTATCTCATGGCCTAGCCATGTTGCCTACTGAGGCCTTGGTCTGACTTCTATAAATAGTACACTATAAGGAGGTCATCTAGGGTCTCAGTCCATCTAATTGTCCCTATAGGTGTGATAGTTACAGCTATGACTACTTCATCTAAGTCTAAATCTATGTCATCTACACTGCTATGGCTAGATGTGTAGATCTCTCCTTAGCCAAGGCCTACCATGCCTGCATCTCACCTATACCCATCTCTACTAGTGGTTGCATCCTCTCTCTCTCTCTCTCTCTCTCTCTCTCTCTATTCCCTTATTTATCTCACTACCTCCCTAGTTAGTCTAAACTAGCTCACCTGAGTTGGGGCAAATGGTACATTGGGATCCTCCAATACAATAGCATCATATGTCTAAAGAGTCTCACCTAGGGTGCATGGAGTGATCCCCTCACTACAGACCCTGATCTCTCTTTTGCATCCTCATCTATGATTTCAAAATCACACCAAATGGATATTATATCACTATTATGTCTAAAAATATCTATCTATCTCTAATTCTAAATAAAAACTTATATAAATAATTTAACCATCTTTGCTTACCTATCTATGTCTTGGCTACTATGGTCTTACCATCCATGCCTTCCTAACACAATCTCCCCATCTATGTATCCTTTGATTACCTCTTCTATATTCCACTTCCTTATCTCAAATACCTTTGTTATAGCTCACATCCATCTCAGCCTGCACCTGAGTAGTCTCTCTATCATCCATCCCTCCCTTGACTCCTCTACTAGCTCATCAAGGATGACATCGATCTCTGCTATCTCATGTTACCTCCATTTCCATCTTATCCTTAGTGGTCACAACTCCTCCTACTACAAAACTAGTAGTGATACATATGGTATCTCCACTTTTACCTCCCTATCCTCTTGCTCTACTCCACATTATGCTTGACTAGTCCATGGCTACTGATGATATGGTGTGAGGGTTGTTCTCACTATCTATGGTCCTAATCCTCTCCTACCTTGTGACTCCCTCACATATCGAGCCCACTACTAATGAATTAGTATTGGTGTCATTGGATGAGGAAATCCCATATATCTTATCACCTATGCCACCTTTTGTGGCTTTCTCCACTATTTATAGTGTCCAATAACCTCTATCTTAGTTATCACTAGTGCAACTATGTGATAGCTCACCCATGTAATCATTGTGTCTCCATATAGATACCACACTATTTCTATACATCTTACTGACCATAGTGCTATCATGTTGGGCATGACTCATGCTACCTAGTCCTTTCTCCATCTTCATACTCAAGGTGACCTATCATCAATCATATAGGGAAACCCAACTGACTAATACATAAGAAACCTCTCATAGATCTAAGCTATCATAAATATGATTAGTCTAATGGTCTTCTACCCTTTTACCAACATCTCATATAGATCATGTATGAGTTGGACCTATATGACAGATCTCACATCATATAGAACTCATTCCTCTAGCATCATCCTACTCAAGGTTACCATGAATAGTGGTACCTTACCATCTAAATTATGACATAACACCTTTTATGTCACAAGTAATATCATAACTTTTTGGATACCTATAATATATGATGTATACACATCATCCATACTATCTCTCCATCCTCCCAAAATCATCTTTGAACCTATATCCAACATGGTTAAGGCTCTCATCTCCTCTATGTTGTCTAGCATCCTTATGGTCACCAGTGCTCCTACTATGGGTAGCCTAAGGATGGTATGGGAATACGCTAGTGTGATGGACACCTCTATCACATCCCTATCCACTTTCCATCTAAAGGTATTAGTTAGTCATTCCTAAAAATTAAAGAACATGACTAATAGATATGAACTCATGGGGATTCTGTACATATCAACTATGCCTCCTAGACTTATGGATACTAGTATAGCCCTATCTCTATTTGATAATTACTCTAATAAAACTAGTAATTAAGCCACATCCACTAATCTCCAAAACTTTCATAATCTCTAAAACCAAGAGACAATAAAAGATGTATCAGTTCTTTCATGTCGTGTATAGTCAAAATATAATCTTTTTACTTTTTTACATAAAAAATAAGCCTAATTTCTTTTAAACTTACTCATTTTTTTAGTTTACCCTATTTCTAGCCAAATCAATCCTTGTTTCCCTCCTTTGGTCATTTTAGACCATTGTATTTCTCTTTCAACCTTCTACATGCTTTTTGTGCTTATTTTGGTTCTTTAGTCAAACTATTTTGACTAAAATTTCCTTATTTTTGCCCTAGTTGACACCAAAATCTTAGTCAACCCTCTTATTTTCCCATTCCTAGTGTTGCATTGTCATTTTGGAACTTTTAAATCAATTTAAAAACTACATTAGGGTGATAGCCTACATAATGTATAGGGTCGACCCATACCTACTAGGTTAACACTATAGATTTTGCTTAAGTTCAACCTATTAGGTCAATTGGGCTGACCCAATTCATTTTACCTGTTGACCCCTTATATTTTCCTTAAAAAGTGCATTTTTCCTACTTTCTTCCTAATTCCTCTAAACCCATTTCCTATTTTTCTATTTTCTACCCCTATAATCTAATTTTGTCTCATTTTGACACCTAGAAATGCTTAAAATTAAAATTATTAAAAATACACTTAATTCAATACATGTTTCAAAAATTGGTTTGAGATTCATAACTGTATACTTTTAGTGCATCCATTGTTGCCTCTAGAACCTCTCCCTATCTAGCCTATTGGCTCTTCATCATCCTAACTCATTTGATCTCCAGAGCTCTTCTTTCTCTCCTTTGTAAGTCAAAATAATAAATGACTTGTCTTTCCCCCTATTTAAAAACACTTTGTAGAAATTCCAATTCTATAATTATTGTCTTGAAGATTTCTTATTTTATCTATATCTTTTTTTTTCTCTCATCTATTTTTAAAACCATAAAATGTGTTGTATAAATGATGATGTAGAGTTTCTTTTCCACTATCATATATCTTCCAAAAAAATTGATTTTTGGCTATTTTTTGCACTAACTTCTTTAGGTTCACCTACTATTATTCACATTAGACACCTTCACATATCTTGCAATCTACTTATTTATCTACAACACTAAGGTAAGTAAAGTTATGTGTTTTTCAATTCTATCCTTTCCTTTATCTTATTTGTTATTTATTACATTTTACTTAGCATCATTAATGTGTGTTATCTTATTTTATTTCCTAAAGCACCATCCCATGTTGTACTTACATGATATGTGATGAGATTTGAGTGGGGCATATGTATACACATAATAATTTCAAACTTTTATTGATTATTGACACTTTGTATCTTGTAGAAACCTATCGAGTCTTAATCTCTTTGAGTGCACATCTTATGGGGTGCACTGAGAAAGGGGTGGGAAAATAATTAGTGTTTTGTAAGATTTTTATCCCTTTTCACACTTGTCATCCACACTTTTATCTCCTAAAAACATTAAACCTAAGATTATTCTTCTCATCCTTACCCATTCCATTCATTTTTCCTCTTTGCATCCTCCTTTTCTTGCCTTAATTCCCTTTTGGACTGTCAGCTATACTAGGTCCACCATGGTTGACATGTATAGTTTAGGGATATTTTTCACTTTTTGGGTTTGTTAGCCTTTTGGATGACCTAGCTCAAACCTAGTGAATTGTCCATAAAAACATATAGGGTTGACTATGGCTGACCCTGTATAGCTGACATTTTTTGGGAGGATTTAGGGCAAGATATGCCTATATATGCATATATATATATATATATATATATATATATATATATATATATATATATATATATATATATATATATATAGACACATATATATATATATGCATATATATATATATATATGTATACACATATATATATATACACACACACACATATATATATACATATATATATATATATATAAAGTTCATTTACAACCATTTGTAGAAAAGAGAAGTAAAAAAGAATTAGTGTGAATGAACATCTCCCTAATGACTATTATAATATATATATATATAAGTTCATTTACAACCATTTGTAGAAAAGAGAAGTAAAAAAGAATAAGTGTGAATTAACATCTCCCTGCTGACTATTATAATTGAGGAATAAAGCATAGAGTTCCATACTTTCTTTGGAGATATGGATCTTGTCTTGTGGATAAGTATTTTAGATGCATAGATACATTGTGTAGCCTAGAGCTGATTTGTCTTTCTTATCTTTGCATACCATAACAATATCTTGCGAAGCACCTTGGCCAATGGAGAGATTGAGACTTGGTGGGTTCATATTCAAGGTAAGTATTCTTAAATTTATTTATTATTTGTAAGATTAGATGGATAATGTGGTAGTTCTTCTCTCTTCCATGCATTAGGATTCTATATGTAGTGGCATGAGTATATGTCTTCTATGCATGTTTAGTTTAGTTGTTTTATTTTTTTAACCCCCACTTTTTCCCATAAGCTTTGGTGAGCACTATATTAGATTTACTTTCTTGTTTATTAGACATAAGTGAAATATCAAACCTTAAGACTCTTTTACAGTTGTACATGACTATGTTAGACTGTAATATTTGGAACCCTACCTCACATGGTGTATTGTGACAAGTGATCCCCTAATTGGGTCTAGTAGATCTCCATATTAGTCATTCTCCTAATTAACAAATATATCCCCAATTGAAAGTGTAGGTATGCTCTATCTTTTTTGAGCCATGATTGATTTATAGACATGATGCATTCTAATTACATATAGTACACTCTTTATCAAGGATTACAAATTATTTTTGTCTAAAAGGGATTGAAGATCTAAAAAAAAGGTTGGAAGCTTCTTTACATGTTCCAACTAAATTTTAGTGTTTAATTTATCAGGGTAAGGAATTGCATAATTTTTTTCACTATCTTATTATTCATTAAGAAAAGAATCGATTATCTCCATGGCTTCTAGATTGTAAGGAGGGATGCCTATTCCAAAACCTTCCTCTAATCCCAAACCTACATCCTTCAAATATTTATTTATAAATGCTACCCCCATTCTAATTTTGGTGAAACGATCTCCTCCTCCTCAAGTTTATATTGTTGATCAAGTGAATGAGGTTCCTTTTGTGGATATATCAAATGAGGGAGTGGATGAATATTTTCATTCTTTGGATAAAGATGTATTTATATGTAGATTTAATGGTATATGTCCATCTACAATTGATTTATATAAATGGGTTTGTGAGACATGGTCAAACCATTATGAGATTTTCTTTTGATCTAAGGGTTTTTTTTTCCACTTTCATGATCAACAAGATTACCATAAATGTCTTTCAGAAGGACCCTAGTTTTGGGGCAATATGTGCTTATTAATCACTCCCTAGTCTTTAGATTTTCACCCTCTCACTCTTTTAGTCACTAATATGACAATTTGGGTTCATCTTCCTAATTTGCCTTTACATTTTTTCCATACTCACAAGGAAATAGCTAATGATTTGGGTCCATTATTAAATAATGATAATGAGTGGGTTATTTTAGGCTTATGCACTTACATTATAATTTTTGTTGAGATTAGTTTAAGTAAAGGGGTTCTAGATAAAATCATTTTAAAATATGGTAAAGATCAGTATGTTCAAATTGTAGACTATAAATACTACTTTTAGATGCCATAATTGAAAAATACCAGGTCATCTTCATGCATCATATCCTTAGGGGCATCCATAAGTGTTGAAAAAGAAGGGGGGAAAATTGAAATCAAACAAATAGAGTGGACTAGATCCATCACTAGTGATAGAATATTGTTTTAAAGACTCAGAAACACAAGAAGACATAGAATTAGAAGATAGAAAGAGGGAAGAAAAAATTACTTCTGCTAATGAAAAAGTGCCCAATGAAGAGGTGATAGAAAATGTTCAAATTTCCCCTTTGAAGTAGCTAGCTAAGGGAGTGAAAAGAGAACACGAGTCTATAAACTCAGACTTAGATAAATATTTACCTAAAATAGAACTTCAAAAAAACATAAACCAAATAAAAAATTAGTTATAGTGAATGTCGATAAAGAAATGTTGTAGGATGTAAAAAGGAAAAAGGTAAAAAAGGAAAGATATCTAATATTTTAGAATACTATCCCACAAGTTAATATTTGATATTGGCTTTTGGGTAGTAAGTAGGCTTGTTTCTTGTAAGATTTTAGCCTTCTAACTATTCATTATATTTGGTTCTTTGGACCATGATGTTTTTAGCCTGGTTTGTTGTGTATCTTCAGTATTAATATATGGTAAGGATCCCACCAAAAATTTATTAATAAAAAAAAACATTGGCTAAATAAATATGGTTTACATTTACCAATTTATTTCCAATTGTATCAAGAAACCTAATACATTTTTTCCTATGACCTTACTATATCATTTAACATAATATATTTTGATATTTTCTATATAAGTTCTAAACTATATCTACCAACTTGATACACATTATTATTTAGAATTCATATTTAATTAAATAAATGAGCTAGCTCATTATATTTGATATTTTCATTTCTACCATGGGACATCTCTTGGACCAATTTTAAGAGAAAAAACATTAATACTTTCAAGGATTTTTTAACAATCCTAACACTATGGAACTAACCAATCCTAATAAGGTATCCAAAATGGCTTACATGCCTTATAATTTTTCTATGAATCAAGATCACATTGTAATATATTATCTTGTTTATTCCACTATATATAAAATCTATGATCCATATAACAACCCTAAAACTAGTAGATGAGGTCACCTACTCCAAGACTATGAGGTTAAAGAAAAATGTGACATAGAATATGTAGACAAGATGATAATCTATCTCCACAAACATCTTGAACATAAGAGAATGAATCTATATTTTTCTATCATCTCACTATGAAACCACACTTGGAGTGTCCTCCTTCCCTTACTCATAATTTTTCTATAGGAATTGGGGAAAATCAATTTTCATCTTTCTCATTTCCTTCCTTGTCTACTATGCCTAGTATTTCTACTAACATGGCAGGTCTCTCTTTTAATGGGTATATTAAAAGTGACCACATTAATACAAATTTCTATTTCACATAAATGGAATCCCAAAAAACCACTTATTTCTCTAATTCTCACTAGAACACTCCTGATCCTAATCAAATCATCTTATAATAAATAATCCAAATGGCCAACATTCAATCCAATAATAGTGATTAGATGATGTAAATGTAAAACCAAATTTTGAAAATGTAAAATATGGCACAAAAATTTCATTAGTGTGTTTCAAATAAAAATTAACCCCACCCCACTTAAATATTCTCATAATAATCTAATTTTACAACCACTGCTTTGCAACAAAATCATTTAACACCTACAAAATGATCTTTTAGTCTATAAAATTGTAAAGTTTAACATAAGTGGAATCATTCCAATGATATCCTATATTGGATCCACTAATATTCTATATTAGATCCACTAATATATATTTGAATTTGAATGCCTTTGGTAATATTTATAAATACTAGATTAAACTCAGCATCTTCTACACTAGTAAACTACTTTCAAAACCTTTTATGGTGATGTTTAGATTTTTACCATAAACTAACATCTAAATCCATTTATAACTTAGAATAATTAATTAAAACCTTGGTGTAAAAATTTAAATCCATGGATATACTATAAAATAACTTGGCTCATTTTATCAACTACAAACAAGTGGACAATGAGATTTCCCAAGCCTTTATCAAGCATTGGAAAGCTTTGGCCAATAGAGTTGAGCACAATATGTCAGAAGAAAATATCTTCCACATTTTCACCAATGAATTAAATCTTAAGATTAAATATATGTTAATGATTCTATCTAAAAAATAATTGAAGGAATCCCTAAATCAATCAATCCATACATAAATATTTATTTATAAGATAGTTTGAACCTTCCCAAACCAACCTTGGAACTCAAATGCTTATGAGATATTAAAATAATAATGCTAAATATGATGTTGTCTTTATTTTTTATGATTTTAATAGAACCATTAATGAAATTTTATCAATAATATCTGATGAAGTGACTCTTTCCCCATAAATTAGGGTAATTCCCTTCCATCATCCTTCTCTTCCTTCATAAAAATGATTGTTAAATCCGTTAGCCTTTTTTCATAGATAAGAATAGGAAATACATTCCTAGGCCCTCTCATAGAGATTTTGACCCTTAGCATCCTAGTGGTCAATGATATGATCCTCAAAATATTTATATCTCCACATAAATTATAACAAATTTAACATCAAACTTTTTAATTCTTTCTTGACCTAGGCTTTAATCATGAAGCCATGATTAAAGAATCACACCAAGCCTATGATAAGAAATCAAAGGCTCATGACTCCAAGGTAAATTTTTATGCACTTCACCAAGACAAATATTATCTCTCCATATACTCTATTCCACTTCCATGTCACACTTCAAATAGACCACCTAACAATCAAAATAAAAATCAAACCCCTTCTTAACTAGTCACTAATGTTGTTGAAACCATAATTAACCCTCAATATTTTAATGATGAGGAAAACTTGGTCAATATGAAAAAAATGAATGAAGTAGTTTCCTAAATTTATCCTTATCCATGTAAGCTTCATATTCTTTATCTAACTTAAATAAAAATTTAAGAAACTCATCCACATATTGTTCTAGTTGTTAATTTGAAGAAATTATCACTTATGTGAATTAAAATAGCCCATTTATATCATCCAACCTAGTAGAGCTTAATTATTTCATAATCATATCATCGAACCTGGTATAGTTACCAACTTTCATAGTTGTATCAACCAACCTGGTGTTATATTTTTATCTAACAAAATTTATTTCATTACATCAACTAACTCAGTATAGTTTTCCATCTCTAGATCAAGACCAACTATATTGGATAGATTGATACCATTTATTTCTTTGAACTATTATTTTTATACTACATCATCAATATTAATACAATTTATTTATATCCCCAATTCTAATTTTAATGTATCATCTAGGTGATATCTAATGTTTTTGTGAAACTAATTATATCAATCAAGATGATATTGTTGGATTAACCTACCCAATTGTATCAAGAGTGTTAAAACTACATGATTTTATTCTCAATTATATTTAATCTAAGTTAGTTTCTTATATAATTGATCTACTTTAGAATTTAGTCCCTTTTTCACAGTCAGGTCTAGTTCACATTGGATTTGATGAATGAGATCCCATAGAAAAAGTTTCTAAGTTACCATCTTAAATTCCATTTCTTGATTTCATCAGGACTTATCAACATCACAAAACTATCTTATGTATATTTTGTTTAACATGAACATTCCTTAACCACCACCTATGGGTAAATAAGCTAAATTTCTCAAGTTTGAGGAAAGAACATTACAAAAAGGTGAAGAAATGTCCATATAATTTTTCAAAGTATAGATTCATCTCCTTATTTAAAATTTATTATAGTATTTATGATCCTTGAAAAATATTACTTCATGCATATGATCCTTTTTTATTCACTAGCGTATAAGTTTTTTACATTTCATTAATTTGATCCTTGATAGTTGAAGGCTCTAATACTTGTGTCACCTCTTTATATTTCATCAAAACTTTAGGATAATCCAAATAAAACCTTGAATTTACACATAACACATGATAAGGATACAATTGAATACAAATTCCTCCACTACATGTCTAGGAACTTTGTATCATGGTAATTCTTGTCTTGGTCACAGTTAAGGTTATGATTTTTAACTTACCTCTATCATATTAAAAAAAATTGGTCACCCTTGGACTCATTGTATGAGGGTTATGGCCTCTTATTCATTCCATGTTGGAAAATTTCCTTATAAGAGTTATATTTAAAATATTTAAGGTGATACTAACAATTGGTTTTTTTCAAAATTTCAAGAATTTGGTGTTTTTAAAATTCCAATCCTTGAACCTTCATTAGCTTTCCATTATGTGAATATCAACACTTTAATTATCATGTCATCTCAAATTGATGTTAAAGTGGTCACCCTTAGCCTATGATAAATATTCCACATAATCTCATTGATTCTAACAATGATGAGCCTAATGTGATTATTTTGAAAATTAATACATCAGACATTCCCTCTAGCATCACATCTCAATATCCACCCATCTTGTAGCCTCATTCTCTCAAAAAGTTCACTAGTAAGTTTCTTTCTTTTGTGGTCATTTCTAAGAAGCCTACTTCTTGTATAGTCTCTAGTGACATAGTGGTATGATACTTTAACATAAGTATCATAAATCCTAAATATGATGAAGGGTATATCCTATATGATACATAATTATTTAATTATAGCCAAGATAAAGATGAAAAAATCATCTAGTACCATTCCTCCCTACAATTTCCCTCAAGTAATATTCTTATCTTTATAACATTAATTTCAATTAACATATTTTGATCCATATCTTCTTTCAAATTTATTTAAATTTTAATCATTTATTTAATGTTGATTGGTCTGAGATAAACCCATTTATACCTTCTAATTCATGTATAATTCATGTTATCTTTTGAGCCTCTTCAGAACATGCTCAATGATCATGCTATGATTATACATTATCATTTCACCACATTTTATGATACAATGAGCTCACTTTCTCTAGAGATGAATTACACACTTATACAAACTATACCAAGGATGTATCCCAAATAAATATAAGGACAAAATGTTTAATTTAATATAATATCTAGTCACTCACAATGAAACAATAAAATAAAATTATAGAATAAACCATTTATGACCTTATAGTGATGATTTATTTTTTAATATTCTAGATAGACCCCACTATGATTATTGGCACATGTCAAATTCAAAATCATGCCCACACACACAATAAGATGAACCATATTAAAATTTTCAAAAGGTATATATTCATTTATTTCAATATTGTATAATAAATTATATATTTTTAGCATAATAGAAGCCACAGTTCCTAACTCCTTTCATGGATAGTAAACCATATTAGTATAATAATCATAGGTGGTATTATTTATTTGACAATTTTAGTATGAATTATTTGAGTCACTTTATATCTATTAAAAATTATCTTGATGCACTTCATCTCAAAGGAGCTAAATTTACTATTATACAAAACATGCCACCTCAAAATATTATAATTCATTATATCCATAAACATGGGGAGGTGTATTATATTTGGGGATAGTTTTATACACATCACACAAATAGATATTAAGCTATCCAACAAAATTTTAGATACTTTATGTGGACCTTGCCTCAAGGTTCCCATAAATGATCACATGGTACATTCACGATGGAGGAGTCATGTCCCCTATGACTAGATCCAGCTATTAGACCAAAATATGTGTCTGTCATGGAACCACATAATCCATAAATTAATTATTGTCATTAAGAGGTATGAAGACCTCCTTAAAGTGCACCCACATTTTTCCTTAGAGATCATTTACCATGAAATCCTAGCATAACTCTTATAAAGGGTAGAAAAGACCATGATCCAAGGAAGATATCAATTGTATAAATAGTTAATATATGTTATTTATGATTTATTTCAAGACATTTCACAACACTTGTGATCAAATAATTATTTCATATCATTTAATACACATTATCACATGATTATATTTTGTGTTATTTATTTTTATCATATGTGGTGCTTGTTGTATATATCTTGCTTAAATCATGATATTTTAAATTTCAACACTTTAACTTTTAGTATGTATGCCTATTATATATCATTTATATCACTTTACAGTTAGCCTTAGTTTCCCTAAAGGATATTAGGTATCACCTTCATGTTTTGTTTATTAGTATTTTCAGATTCCCTCTCTTTTTGGATGATTTGTAATAAACCTTAGCCTCCCTTATGAATCCTAGGTATCACATTTGAGGTTATTGTATCATAATTTTACCACTTTTTTAGTTAGTCTTAATTTCTTTGTGACTATTTACTATATTTTTACATTCCCCTTCCTTTGGGATGATTTCTCTTATCAATGCTTGTGTTATACCCTATGTAGGTTAATTTGGATTCTCTATTGACATGATTATCATATTTTTTATCATTTATATTCCATGGGTTTCCTATTTATGATTTGACCTACATATCCTTATACTTTTAATTCCCTCTTTTAACATTATCAATTATGAAGAAAATTTATCCCTTCTTGTGGTAAGCTGTTATCATATCGTCATTGTATTAGCCTATTCACATGGATGGATCTTTCATGATCCCAAGTCCTCCATTTATTTTCACTTGAGTCACACTTGGCCAATTTAGTTTTTTTTACTCTTTATTATGGTGCAAGTCTATGAATATTTAGGTAGCGTGCTCTTTAGGTCATCTTCTATAGTGCTTAGGTGTAATATCTCTTATGTCATTTGTCTATATCACCCATGGTTGGTTTTTAAGAATCCATATAGAGTAGAAAAAATATTAAAATATAAATTGTAAGAAAAGCAAATGTTAAAATGAAAAAAAAATAGTAAAACTTAGATAACACCAAAATATGTGATGTTTTTAGAACATATCTTATTCTAGTGGAAACTCAACCTCCATATCTAGCCTTATGATAGTAGTTAACCCTTTTTGTAAATAAGTATTAACAATGAAAGAGTAGCTTAATCAAGTTAAGAATTAAGCTAATCTAAAAATTAGTCTAAGTAATGAATTTATATTCTAATAATTGTATGATAATAAATATTAAATCTAATTACATACCAAATATAAAAAGTACAACATTCATTATTATGATAATATCAATACAAATGAGAAATATTATTTACCTTATACATTTATGTGTAAGAAGCTATGGGTAATTCATGTGTAATAATAGAGTATATGATGATTCTAATGCAGTCTTTAGATTATAAAAATTAGATTTTTGTTATCATGGACACTTACATTGATGCTACTATATGTGTTTCAATGCATTTATCCTATATATATTATTAGTTATTTACTAAAACTTCCACATAGTTCATTCTTAGTCTTTTTCCCACCTTAAGGATTAATTTTTCAAATTGAACACATAATATTTAGATATCATAATATATCATAAACCATATATCCTCTAATTATGTCTTGTCACATTCTCAAAAATGGGTTAGTGGGATCACAAAGTAAAGATAACCTCAAGGACACCTATGTCAATGAATAATACCTGCATATCCAATATTTTGAAGAGTGCCTCAGACATACATACTTATTTCCATGTGTTGCATTTTATGTGAAGAATGATGTAGAATTATATATGCAAGTGCATGTAGTGATATAGATTGTAAATTAACACATAATAATCATGGGTTGTTCTTTGAATGATTTTGACCTATAATATGACTAATTTTATGAAAGATATATAAATAGGGAATAATAGGGTTATATATACACACACACACACACACCACCTATTTTGAAATTTTCATCATGGGAGGGTTAACAAAACATAATATGATGACCCATACATATTGAAAAATTTACAAGTTTAATTGTTTTGAAGGCACAAACACTTGAATTGGAGAATGGATATCATCATCAAAGCTAATGTCTAAGTCTGAACATAACTATCTAATATCATATAAGGGTGTTAAAGCTCTGTAACTAATAGTGAAGGGTATAGATCAAATTTTAAGTGTACTATGGGTTATAAGTGATTTAGATAATTATAATATTATGATTATACTATAAGATAAGAATTTAGGCCTAATGAGATGGAGAATGTGAGCCTATAAACTACAATGAATGTCAAGAACTAAAGGTTATAACCTTGAGTGATATTTTTCAAGTGTGCAAGATTTATTTAACATATAAATATATATTTAAGCATCTAC